>JAXQQM020059104.1:0-41437 GCA_034641835.2 Pinus albicaulis
CAAAGTCTATTTTTAGACTATGTCTATTTTTAGACATATGGATCATGGTCTATGAGTTGCAGGATGCTATTTATGGATGATTGGTTAAGTTGGTAAAAATAGATGGACCTCTATTTTTAGACATTGGGCGGAATCTATTTTTAGACTGCCGGGCTAAAAATAGAACAGTCAAATATTATTAACCCTTAATAATATTTAGACTATAAACATTATCTTATCCTCTTGGAGCACTTCAGTTTGATGCTTGGATGTGGCACATGCAATTGACAGAAGGAAATACGCTTTTCCTAAGGGTTAGTTGAGCTATTGCATGGTTGACTTCAGTTAGAACTCATGTGGCAGAGTTTGGTGGAGTTGATGAGACAGTTGGTGGAGTTGTGTTCAGTTTAACTTAGTTGAACTAGTTGTATTTAGTCTAACCGATAAATACACTAGTGATGAGTGGTGTGAATTAATTATTAATTAATTCACTAATTATTAACTCATAAATCAACTAAAGAACACATCAGTTAACTGCAATGCATGGACAGTTCAGTGGAGACCAGTGTTAGAGGTGGGTGAAAGGGTGAGTCTACTATCATTTGTGACTATAGCTGTGCATGAGATTTGCACACACATTGATTGAGATTTCCAATGAGGATTGCGCAGTACAAGCCAAGGGGATTTGAACTTGGATCTATTCATTCTTCATATTGGATTGCGCAGTAGAGACAGGTAGACAGGTGGAGCAGATTGGAGCATGTGATATGTATGATCTGAGCTTGTTTTGTGTGTAGCATGTGAGATAGTGCTGAGAGCTTGTGAGGAGCTTTGTGCTATGTATTGTTACATGTTCTCTATCATTATAATATACAGATAGTTGGGGGTTTTCAGCTGTAAGCTTTCCCCATTACATACTGTGTTATATGTGTGCTTGATTATGTTTTAATGTGCGTATGCGACTGCTTCTATTTCCGCAAATTGATGATCAATTGTAGAAGAGGTTATGTATTATGCATGAAGCTTAAATAGTGTGTAATCAGGATAATCTCGGTGAATAATTCAGCTATTATTCAAATTTCTACATGGTATCAGAGCGAAATTTATCATCGGATCTATTACAGTGATTACAATTTATTTCGGTAGACAGAGTCTGTAAGCGGGCCAGGTAGCCTCTGGATCCATCCTTTCCTTGAAAGGTGATATATCCAGTAAACGCCCCTACAGTCGATCTCTGTGCTAGAAATAATTTGTTCTCATAGATCCAGAAGCGGTTGAGTTTGAGCTGGTGGAATTCGAATTTTGCAGCAGTTTGTTTTCTTGGTGCCGGAGTTGAAATTTCTTTCAACGGATTGCGACTGGAATATGCCCTTGAGGGCAGTTCGAATTATGTTGCATGGAAGGACAGAATGGAGGCGGTATTAGATGATAACGGGCTGAAGGAGTTCATAGAAGCTGAGATCCCAAAACCTACTGATGTTGCTCAAGTTGAGGCTTGGCAAAAGAAGATGGCAAAATGTCGAAGGATTCTGTTGGAGGGCGTGAAGGATCACATTGTATCCAGCATGCATGGAAAAGCTTCTCCATAATTGATGTGGAAAGCGTTGACATATTTATTCCAAAGCAAGAGTGACCAGAGGAAGTTGGCGCTCAAGGATAAACTCAGACACATAAAGATGGAGAAAGGCGACAGTATGCCCAAGTACCTCACGAAGTTCATCCAATGCAGGGATGAGCTGGGAAGTGTGGGGGTGACTGTTTATGATGAGGACTTGGTGAGCTTGGCTCTCCTTGGGCTTCCGAAGAGTTGGCATTCCTATCAGGACTTTGTCAATGGTCGGGAGAAATTGCCAGGATGGGAGCGACTTTGGTCGGATCTTGTGCAAGAGGAGATAAGGTGGAGTACCAGGGACGGATCTTCATCAAAGAAATTTGATGAAGAGAATTGTGCTTTGGCTGCCAAAGCAAAGAAGGGGAAGAGCAAGAAATCTTCTCAATCCGGTGCGAAAGGCAAGAAGCAGGACATGTCCAAGGTGAAGTGCTTTCACTGTCACCAACACGAACATTATGCCACAAATTGTCCGCAGAAGAAGAAAAATAAGCAGGCTGCTGGATCTGCAGCGGGAGAGGCCTTAGCCTCGCAGTTTGAGCTGGATTTTTCGTTGATCGCATGCTTGGTCTCAAGTGTGATGGGATCAGTATGGTTCTTGGACAGTGGTGCGTCTTTTCACATGACTGGAGATCGAGATCTGTTTTCAGATCTGGATGAGAAAGATCTTGGAGTGCACATCGAGATGGGCGATGATGGTAGATACAGTGCGACCGGTATTGGTACCATTTCCTTTGAGAGGGAGTCTGGTAAACCCTTTGTATTGAAGGAAGTGATGCATGTTCCAGGATTGAAGAAGAATCTTATCTCTGTGGCGATGTTATAAGACAAGGGATATGATGTTGTCTTCAGCGAGGGAAAGGCTTTCCTGCGCAGAAAGACAACTGGAGAAACTCGGAAGATAGGGGTTCGAGTCAAGAACCTTTATCATCAGGTAGATGGTCACAACAATGCGGCGTGCATGCGTAAGGAGTGGTGTGCCGGGACGATGGCGAGTATGTGGCACCGAGATCACACCTCACTCATGGAGCTGAAGATACAACAACATATTTCTCGACTGGCTTCCTAAGGGTACCCTTGCGTACCATATCAATGCAAGGGATGGCACTCTTGGGAATTCGGGAAAGCCACCTTCACGAGAAGGATAGTCGCGCCACGACGATCCTTGAGAGAGTTCACACAGACGTGTGTGGTCCTTTCTCAGTTGCTTCGACAACAAAGCACAGGTATTATGTGATATTTGTTGATGATTTCTCTCGAAAGTGCCGGATCTTCTTCATGCAGAAGAAGAGCGAGACATACTCCAAGTCCTGTGAGTTCAAGGCGCTGGTTGAGAAGGAATCGGGGAAGCATGTGAAGGCTCTTAGGAGCGACAATGGTGGTGAATTCATCTCTGGCGAATTCAAGGACTTTTGCAGCGCAGAAGGGATTCAAAGAGAGCTCATAGCACCTCATAACCCACAGCATAATGGGGTTGCTGAGCGGAAGAACAGAACAATCGTGGGTGCCGCACGGGCGATGTTGCACACCTGCACTGCCCATTCACTGGGTGAGTATGCAATACCGCAAGATATGCAACCGTTGTCCTTCACAGGATATTTGGCAAGAGTACACCCGAGGAGGCGTTTTCCTGTAAGAAGTGTCTGATATTTCCCATTTGAGGATTTTTGGTTCACCTCGTTACATTCATCATGTGACGAACGATGCCGTGAAGAATGAGCCGACCAGAGAGAATAAATATTTGTGGGGTACATCGATACACCCCACAACTATCAGGTGTATTTGCCAGACAGTCGCAAGACTGTTGTGCGACGGGATATCAAATTTCAGGAGGAGAAAGGCATGAAGTGTTCGCTTGAGAGGGAGCCACACTTGCATGCAGATGAGGAGCTATTAGTTCCTAAGGATGAGCTTCCGGATGTGGATCAGCCACAAGAGGAAGATCATGGAGTGGAAGAGACCACTCATGCAACGCCAACCATCAGAAGGCGCAAGCGCACTACAGAAGCTGAGCGACTGGCTCAAGATGCAGAGAAGGTTGTAGGACCACCTACAGCACAGCGCAGATAGAGACAGTCACCAGATTGGTACACTGGATACATGGCTCTTGTGAGCAAATGTGTCGTGACAGAGCCATCCTCTTTCGAGGAAGCTGTGGAGGACCCCGCATGGGTAGATGCCATGGTGGAAGAGTATGATTCGATTGTCAGAAACAGTGCATGGGAGATTGTCCCAAGACCAGAAGGGAAATCAATGGTGGGTTTGAGATGGATCTACAAAGTGAAGCAGGCAGCTGAAGGGAGTGTGGAGAAGTACAAGGAAATATTTGTTGCCGTAGGCTTCTCACAGATAGAGGGGATCGATTATGAGGAGACCTTTGCACCTGTCGCAAGGTATTCTTCCATACAGATGATCCTAGCTCTCTCAGCGCAGATGGGGTGGCACATTCATCAGATGGATGTGAAGACTGTGTTCCTCAACGGATTCATTGAGGAGGAGGTGTACATAGAGCAGCCCGAAGGCTTCGAGATCTTCAGCAGCGAGTCGCATGTGTGCAGGCTCAAGAGAGCGTTGTATGGGTTGAAACAAGCACCTCGTGCTTGGTACACACGGATAGACAGTTATTTCATCGGACTTGGATTCTCCAAGAGTGAGGCGGATCCTAACCTATACCAGATTGTGGTGGAGGGTAAGTTGCTGATCATTGTACTTTATATAGATGATTTGATTTTGACAGGTGATGAGCTGTTGATACTCTCATGCAAGGAGGATCTTGCAAAAGAGTTTGAGATGAAGGACTTGGGCCTCCTTCATTATTTCCTGGGATTGGAAATTTGGCAGCGTAGTGATGGACTGTTTGTTTCTCAGGGTAAGTATGCCCGGGAGATACTGGAGAAGTTCAACATGCATGGCTGCAAGCCTGTTGATACTCCTCTTCCTGCTGTCTGGAGGAAGGAGGATGCTACTTCAGCGGAGGTAGTGGATGCCACTGTTTATCGACAGTTGGTGGGGTCACTTATGTATCTGGTCAATACACGACCCGATATATGCTATGCTATTAACCATATTTCACAAGCTATGGTTAAGCCAACCAAGCTCTTCTGGAAGGTAGGAAATCATGTATTGCGTTATCTTAGAGGCACATCAGGATATGGCTTGTGGTACAGACAGGAGGATGAGGTGAAGCTATGTGGCTTCACGGATGCAGATTGGGCAGGGAGCCCAACGGACAAAAAGAGCACATCTGGAGGGATCTTCAGTATCGGGTCGACAACAGTTTCTTGGTACAGCAGGAAGCAGAGATCCGTGGCACTCAGTTCAGCAGAGGCTGAGTATATGGCAGCAAGCTTCGCTGCATGCGAGGCTATTTGGATGAGGAAGATTCTGGTCGGGTTGTTCGGGTCGCATTTGGAGCCTACTGTGATTTATTGTGATAACCAGAGTTGCATTAAACTCTCAGCTAATCCAGTATTTCATGATAGATCCAAACACATCGACATCAGGTACCATCATATCAGAGATTGTGTGCAGCGGAGAATCATGTTACTTTCATACATTCCCACGAAGGATCAGGATGCTGATATCTTGACGAAGGCGCTCACCAGGAGCAAATTCGAATACCACAGAGGCAGGATAGGGGTTGCAGATAATCCATATCTTGTTGAGAGGGAGTGTTGATAATGCAACAAGATGATGGAGCTTAGTGAAAAGAAGTCGCCTTCACTAAGTGGGCCCGCAGGCTATTTTTGGCGCAAAGTCTATTTTTAGACTATGTCTATTTTTAGACATATGGATCATGGTCTATGAGTTGCAGGATGCTATTTATGGATGATTGGTCAAGTTGGTAAAAATAGATGGACCTCTATTTTTAGACATTAGGCGAAGTCTATTTTTAGACTGCCAGTCTAAAAATAGATCAGTCGAATATTATTAGCTCTTAATAATATTTGGACTATAAACATTATCTTATCCTCTTGGAGCACTTCAGTTCGAGCTACGGATGTGGCACATGCAGCTGACATAAGGAATTACGCTATTCCTAGGGGTTAGTTGAGCTATTGCATGGTTGAATTCAGTTAGAACTCATGTGGCAGAGTTTGGTGGAGTTGATGAGACAGTTGATGGAGTTGTGTTCGGTTTAACTTAGTTGAACTAGTTGTATTTAGTCTAACCGATAAATACACTAGTGATGAGTGGTGTGAATTAATTATTAATTAATTCACTAATTATTAACTCATAAATCAACTAAAGAACACATCAGTTAACTGCAATGCATGGACAGTTCAGTGGAGACAAGTGTTAGAGGTGGGTGAAAGGGTGAGTCTACTATCAGTTGTGACTATAGCTGTGCATGAGATTTTCACACACATTGATTGAGATTGCCAATGAGGATTGCGTAGTACAAGCCAGTGGGATTCGAACTTGGATCTCATCATTATTCATCTTGGATTGCGCAGTAGAGGCAGGCTAACACAAGTGGAGGAGATTTGAACTTGTGACTTGTTCATATCTGAGCTAGTTTGTGTGTAGCATGTGAGATAGTGCTGAGAGCTTGTGAGGAGCTTTGTGCTATGTATTGTTACATTTTATCTATCATTATAATATACAGATAGTTGGGGGTTTTTAGCTGTAAGCTTTCCCCATTACATACTGTGTTATATGTGTGCTTGATTATGTTTTAATGTGCGCATGCGACTGCTTCTAATTCCGCAAATTGATGATCAATGGTAGAAGAGGTTATGCATTATGCATGAAGCTCAAATAGTGTGTAATCAGGATAATATCGGTGAATAACTCATCTATTATTCAAATTTCTACATGGTTGCCTTTACAAATGCTTGCTTCAACCTACAAGAATTTACCTTGAAGTTCAATGAAGAACTAGGGTTTCGTTCTTCCAACGTAGTCACTAAAATATATATCAATAATTTTGTAAGGGAAACAAGACACATGTCTCATGTACTCGAAAATGGAACAAAAAATGTGACTACTCAAACTAATAGGGGTCTCGGGAGGGGATACTATAGATCAACTACTAGGTCAAGGGGTAGCAATGGAGCGATAACTTATTGTCACAAAAATTAAATCTCCCTGCTCTTTATGAACTTTCATCGATGGGAGGATGTTATATCCCAAATCAGGAAAATGCTACAACAATGAGAATATCTCAATATATTCTAAAGTTGGAGATCCAACAATATGCAAACACAACAATGGAGCAGCAACAACACTCAACCCATAAAAACATGAGAGAAATCCATAGCTATCTTATTAAGAAATAGCAGCAACAATTTTAATACAAGATCTTGAGGAAAATTCTACTCAAGATAAGCAATACTCAGCCTCAAGAGACAAGTACATAAATCATGATGAAACCACTGCTACACAAATGTGTCCAAGCTATAACAACACAATTTTATAAGAGAAAATGCTTGCTACATATGTAAAATACATGGATATATCAATATATGGCCCAACACAACATTGGGAGTGAAGATCTCAGCTCCCAAAGACTACCTCAAGTCAATCCTGGAAGGATTGGCTATAATACACAAAACCTGCAAAATGCTGGAGTTGCTGGGTAGCAGCAGCAACTCAAGAACTGGAAATAAGTGGAGAAGACTAAAGATGCTACAACCAATGACAAGACCTTCTCCAATGGATCTCTAGAGTGAAAGGCTGATACTCTCACCTAAGATCTCACCCTCCAAACAATCTACAAGAGCCCCACTGCAAATGTTCACTAAAAATAACGCAGTTACTGGATGGAAATGCACTGTAGGGGAAAGGGGAAGAGTTGGCCTGATGCCAAGATCTGAAATAAGTGTTGAACCCTTCCTTGCTAGCTACCCAAAGGAATGGAGACTCCCTCCTCTGAAAATCAGCTCCGAAAATGGTGTTGAGGTCCTCCACTGCAACACCCTACAACACAGAATTATGCTGCTGCAACAATACTGCTGTCCTAGAGGAGGATGCTTGGCCCTTGAGCCAAGAAATGTGGAGAATGAAGAAAAATCCCTCAAGAGGCCTCTCAAGAAGGAGAAGGAATCCTAAACAGGAATTCCTTTGGCAACTCTTGCTAAACAACAAAGAATGCACAATGTCTGAAAAGACAATGAGATCAATAATCCATAACATGAGAAACAATCGCTGCCTTGCCCTCCTTTTAAACAAGTGAAAGCCCCTCTCCATGGGTCCCAATCCTCTTAGGGTTTCCTCCACCAAATAACCCTCTTCCCATTCATACTGTGTTGTTTCTCTAAGCGTTCTCCACCTCTTATCCCAGCGCTGTTGACTTGGTCAAACTTGACCTTGTCCACTTGTAAATGACCCTGTTCACACATGAGGGTGTGAAAACCAGCTCCAATGATGATCCCCTTTCACAATATGAGGGATTTTATTGATATTATCATTATACATGGGTCTCCTTACCCATTTATTCTCCTCCTAGGTGAAATCAACAAAAATTAATATACCAAATTATTGTCAGAAAATTTCGGAATATTACAGTCCTCCCCTCCCAAATGTTGCTTGTCCTCAAGCAACTGCAAGGATAGAACTGGAAAGCCTCCTCTCAAGGCATGGAGTCTATGAAGTTTTGAGGAATATCTTCCTCATGTGGATCCTCGATCCCCCAAGCAATCAACCATGAAAAATGAGTTACCTCCCAACATGGCAAATCCTGAAAGTCTTCTTCCACCTCTGGCTCCGATAATGTAGGTGGGCTGAAAATCTGATATTGGTAGACAAAATAGCCTACCCCACACTGTCCTCCTCTCCACTTAGGATAAGTGTAGAGTGTATGCTGATCCTGGGCTGCAATGACATTTCCCTCAAATGGCAAGATGGAGATTAGACCTCTAAAGATATCTCCTCCAAAGTTATGAAACATGTTGGCTCAAATCATCTCATATGTGATGAGTTGGAAGTCATCATCATATGGCATCACATTCCTCATATGGATCACCTCATAAAGAAACAAATGAGCTGCTGTAGTGGCCATACCATCTCCCATTCTCCCTCTAGAACATGTAGTGCAAAGTGTGTGGGAGCTCTCTCCCTCCAAGGACACACCCCCCTAATGTGTCTCTCCCCCAATCATGCTCCCAAGAAAAGCTCTAGAAATATCAACCAAGGGAACCATAAGGAGAATCATGCTGGCTTCCATGTGAAGTAAAGGAGAAGGACAATGGTCCCTCAAATGTAGCCAACACAATTTGACTCTCCACTGCCATAGAAAATATAATGATGGGTGGCCTCCCCACCATTTGCTTGCTGCCCCAATCTCTTCACAAGTCCGGAGAAAGTGAATGATGTAATGTGCAATGTGAGTATGTTCTCCATGAGAAATCTCCTCGCCATATCCAATTAGGGAGTGATCATCCACAATGGTCTCATGTAGACCACCAAGTCTAGAAGGAAAAATATCCCTCCTTTGAGCAAAGCCCTACACATATATGGTTAAGAGATGCATGTATTTAGACAAATTACTATGCAAATAAACAATACTCTTACCATATATTTTTCTCATATAAATGGAGTGGCTCATAGAAGAGTCTCCCCTCATCCTCAAAGGGAGAAGAGTTGACTGTGCTAACTCCTCCATCTCCTCATGATCCATGGAGTGCCTCCTCAAGTTCTTCAAGTGGTTCCTCCCACAAGAAGAAAAGAAATGTAATGTGGCATTCATGGCTGGCCCATGGTTCATCCTGAAATGTACAACATGTATAGTAAAGAGGATCATGCTCCCAATGGGCATCTTCAGTCTCAAGCACACTCTCCAATCAATCCCCATGAACATAGTGATACCGGAAATACATGGAAGCAAAAACCAATAGAAACAAGTTGTCACATGACAACCAGAAAGTGGATCAAGGTCCCACACAATGATCCAACACAGTGCATTCCTTGCCTGCATCAAATCAAACAAAAACAAGTGCTTTTCCAGCCACTTGTTTGTTGCCACAATCATTTTACAAGATATAGACATGGAAGTACAAAAGGGTGTCAATGGGCACACCAAAAGTCATGTGGCGTTCCCCACAAACCACCAATGAGATAGCCAATCTCAATGCTACAAATGGCTTCAAGTAAATCATTATAGATTATGCAAGAAGGAATAATACTCCTTGGTACGTTATGCTGCTCATAAAAAGAGAAGACGTACAAAACATAAGGTGAAATTATACATTCTCCATTATGTACTCGAAGACTTGAGCTGAAATGGCTCAACTGATAATGCTCCCTTACTCCCAATGAGTAGGAAGGTGGCTGTGACATCCTCTCCATCATCATTCAGGCTTTGCATCTCTCCATATGCTGAAATATGTCTTGCTGAATGCCCTCCCAAATTAACTCCTCTGCCAAGGCAAGATATGCATCAAAATGCATGGAAAAGAAGTCCCCATGTGCTACATGCGGCAACTTCTCCTTGAGACTAGAATATCTAGTCAAGAAGACTCTGCCATGTGAATAGATGACCATCTCATCCACCATATAATCATAATCTCTATCCGGGTCATCGAGAATCATGCATGCACCAAGATCCTTGGAGTACTCTACCAAGAGCTGAGATCTCCAGTAAGGATCAATCCTCCTCAGAGACAGCACTGGTGATATGGCATGTGAAGCTCTCCTCATGCTGATGTCTGCTAATTTCACATCCCCCATGCCAGATTTCTCCTCCAAACTCTTCACCTCTCCAAAATCTAAGAGTGGTGAATCCAAAGACAAGATGTCTTTCATCAATAATAGATCTGGTGGCCTCCCTGGTGGAATGCCTCTATGCAGTGAGACATTAATGTCAAGAGTGGACTATACATATGGTTGGGAAACCTTGCCCTTGCTCTCATAGCGCAATACAGTCTACCTCCTCTTTGCACTAGCTCTCCGAAATAGAGAAGGGTGTGTGCCTCTCATCACACGATGCTTCTCTTTCTCCCTTCCTCCTCTTTCTAGCTGCAATGCTGCACAGCCATGCTACTCACTGATTGTGCTTGGACCTCCATGTATGAGATCCTGGGGACTTCCTTGCAAAGATGTGAGAATCCCTCTAGTTGGAGCAAGAGCTCCTCCTTCCTCTGCATGAGGTGCTATATCAACTCTAGAAATAATAGCGTTGTTGCCCTTAGCCTCCTCAACATGAGTGGGCAACCCTCCAATGATTGGATCCTCTTTTGGAAAATGGATCTCTCTGTCTCCTTGTGCCAAAATAAAAGATGAAGGTCTTGCCTCCAATAAAGTATCATGCAAGATATCAACCTCCTTCATAGTTCTCTGAAGTAATTTTGAGTCTATGGTCTCCTCCATCACATGCAAGGGTTTTGTTTGTTTAGATGAGTTTGTTTCTTCCACATGTGTTTCAGAATTATTCCTACCAAATATTTGCATCAAAGTTCTAATGAAAATTGCATAGGAAGAGGTATTTGCATTTTTCAAAGTAAATGACTCAAATAACCACCATGCATAGACCTTACCTCCAAAGTGCAGCGCTGCTATTCTGATGGCTTCATCTTCAGAAATCTGATGCTGATGCAGAAAGGTGTCTAGCTCTTCCACCCAAGCCCTGGCTGAGTAAGTAGGGGAACCATCAAAGACGGATAGAAGATATCTATCCTCATTATGCTGCTTGCTCCTCCTCACCATGATCTTTCAAAACTCTTGAAAGGTAATATGATCTCTAAACTTTTGAGTTTGAGATTCATACTCATGCAAGAAACCACTAAGAGTTCCTCTCTTCGGTATTTTTCCTTCTTTTCCTCTTATGGCAAAGATGGCCATGTGACTGCGTTGTACCTCATAGGGTGTGGCTGCATGCTCACACTCCCTATATGAAAAACTAAAGTTTGACTCAGTTTCAAACCCTCTTGGAGATACTGTACATATCTCCCTCCTTATCTTCTCAAATTCTTCATGAATGCTCTGTACAGATCTTGGAAGAAGATTTATAAGCTTATCTTCCTTTTTCTCTCCACACAGTGGAGTCTTCATCTTATCTCTCCTTGATATAATTATGGCAGAGATCCACCAGCTGAGCCAGAGATCATGCTTTGATACCACTGTAATATCCCAAATTGGGAAAATGCTACAACAATGAGAATATCTCAAGATATTCTAAAGTTGGAGATCTAGCAATATGAAAACACAACAATGGAGCAGCAGAAACCCTCAACTCATAAAAACATGAGAGAAATCCATAGCTATCTTATTAAGAAATAGTAGCAGCAATTTTAATACAAGATCTTGAGGAAAATGCTACTCAAGATAAGCAATACTCAACCTCAAGAGACAAGTACATAAATCATGATGAAACCACTGCTACACAAATGTGTCCAAGCTATGAAAACGCAGTTTTATAAGAGAAACTGCCTACTACATATGTCAAATACATGGATATATCAATATATGGCCCAATACAACGTTGGGAGTGAAGATCTCAGCTCCCAAAGACTACCTCAAGTCAATCTTGGAAGGATTGGCTATAATACACAAAACCTGCAAAATGCCAGAGTTGCTGGGTAGCAGCAACAACTCAAGAACTAGAAATAAGTGGAGAAGACTGAAGATGCTACAACCAATGACAAGATATTCTCCAATGGATCTCTAGAGTGAAAGGCTGATCCTCTCACCTAATATCTCACCCTCCAAACAATCTGCAAGAACCCCACTGCAAATGCTCACTAAAAATAACGCAGTTACTGGATGAAACTGCGCTGTAGGGTCAAGAGGAAGAGTTGGCCTGATGCCAAGATCTGAAATAAGTGTTGAACCCTTCCTCACTAGCTTCCCAAAGGAATGGAGACTCCCTCCTCTGAAAATCAGCTCTGGAAATGATGTTGAGGTCCTCCACTGCAACACCCTACAACACATAATTATGCTGCTACAACAATAACGTTGTCCTAGAGGAGGATGCTTGGGACTTGAGCCAAGAAATATGGAGAATGAAGAACAATCCCTCAAGAGGCCTCTCAAGAAGGAGAAGGAATCCTAAACAGGAATTCCTTCGACAACTCTTGCTAAACAGCAAAGAATGCACAATGTCTGAAAAGACAATGAGATCAATAATCCATAACATGAGAAACAATGGCTGCCTTGCCCTCCTTTTAAACAAGTGAAAGCCCTTTTCCATGGGACCCACTCCTCTTAGGGTTTCCTCCACCAAATAAACCTCTTCCCATTCATACTGCGTTGTTTCTCTAAGTGTTCTCCACCTCTTATCCCAACACTGTTGACTTGGTCATACTTGACCTTGTCCACTTGCAAATGACCCTGTTCACACATGAGGGTGTGAAAACCAGCTCCAATGATGATACCCTTTCATACTATGAGGGATTTTATTGAGATTATAATTATGCATGGGTCTCCTTACCCATTTATTCTCCTCCTAGGTGAAATCAACAAAAAATAATATTCCAAATTATTGTCGGAAAATTTTGGAATATTACAAAGGAGACTCAATATAAGGGGAATCAATAGATGAATGGAGCAACAATTGGACAAAAAGTGATTCCCAAAGCTTATTCTCAAGAGAGGCTCAAAAAAATGGCTTACTTACTTGAGAAAAAAGGTGATATAATCTTTAGGAAGTGCTAAGAGGATACTTGAGTTTAGGTTTAGGGGATATGCCTTGACACGAAGGTTCCTAGACTCAAGGATCCTAATGAAGAAATGGCTCCTGAGTAATCCTTGTGGAATTTGAGCTATAGATCTATGGGACCAAAGAGAAGCCAAGTGGACCCAAACTAGGTAAAGGGTATCGAGCTGATCACTCAAGGAGGGGCTTGATCTAATTGAGGAGGAGAATAGGATAAAAGGGTTGATTTGATTTGATTTGATTGATTTATTTATTTTTAATTATTTAATTATTTTTTATTTATTTATTTATTTGTATATATATATTTTAATGCAATGATCCAAATGAGGACACTAACCCAAATCAACCTAGGGCAAGAATTGGTCTTGTGGTTGCGGCTTGCTATATCTTGGGATTCCATCGTCAAATTTGTTGCAAACTTG
Organism: Pinus albicaulis; assembly: GCA_034641835.2. Taxonomy (NCBI): domain Eukaryota; kingdom Viridiplantae; phylum Streptophyta; class Pinopsida; order Pinales; family Pinaceae; genus Pinus; species Pinus albicaulis. Next base: position 13,604 of record JAXQQM020059104.1, read on the forward strand.
GAGGAGCTCTAGAGAAAATCCCAGAGAAATATTGGACCAAATATATAAGGGTTTGGATGGCTACAATGCAATTCATGTGATTCCCTAGGGTGACCCTCTAGGGTTAGGCCTAGAATTTGGAAGAGTGAAGAAAAGAAAGATAAATTTGACCACCAAGAGGATGCGAGGATCATTGCCTTGCTCAGGGGGCTTAATGGAGTCAAGATACACTTAGATTGGGGGATTTTGTGAACTAATGAGCCCTAATTAACGTTAGCTAGCCTACTCAAGGGTAGCAACTAGGTAATTAGATATTTATACTTCAAATTTGCTAAAGCGATGAAGTTTCTAGGTATTTCAACCTAAAAAGTTCCTATATGAACATTCACTTGATCCCTCAAATAACATCACGTGCATTAAATCACTTATTCAAAGTCCCAAAAGAATTTCACATTACATTAACCCATACAAGAATAATGATAATAATGCACACACATTGATAAGTAAGATAAAAAGAGTAGCATTAAAAGTTCACTTATCCATTCATCAACTTTGCATTATAAAGAATCTCCAAAGATAATAGAAAAAATCCAAACATCATAGTGCATCAAGAAACTCAAAAAGTTCACCCCAAAAAAAAGTGTGAAAATATCTCAAGATATACTAATCTAATCCAAGTGACGATGATAAAAATGAATCATCCTCTCACATATTTATACAATCCAATAGGGGATTCAAATAGCCTAATTTGTCTTATTAGGCCCAAATAATAAAACAATGTGAAATAATAACATCCCTTGGTGACAAGCCCACTAATATAGCTCAATAATAATTAAAGAAGCCTCTCAAGAGGGTGGAATGATCAACATAATGATTCGTTGGGCCACTGAGAATTCCTAATTGAGTCCAAAATGTGCCATGGTGAGAGAATGGACTCCCAACATAATGGAAAAGGTGTTTCCCCCTTGGTATCGAAGCAAGTAATATGTGGTTCCCCAAGTGGGTGTGGGGGTGATATGACATCCTCGTGGGAATTTAAGTGGATTAATAATGCTCATAAACCATTTGTAAGGATGGGATAATGACATAAGCCCTCACTTTGTACCCTGCAGTGAGACACATGCTCATATGGACCCTATAACCCCTTCCAAGTGTGTGGTACAAGTGTGAAGTCGGTTGGGAATAGTGATCCAGTTGCATCATCCTCATCCAAAAGGTGGAACACAATCACTCACTGTGTTATGCATCCAACTCAAAAAATAGAAGAAAATATATATCAACAACTTAAGCATTATTCTCTTCGAGGGGAACACCTCCTTTACATTACATAAATTAACAATTCTTGGATGATACAAATGAAAATACCTGCTTTCTATATATAGGATTCTAAGGGGTCACAATATAATCAGAGCCTACATAATAATAATAATGTAAGGGAACAATAATAACAATAGTGGGCTTCTATGGGGTACAATAATAAAAATATGGGGACTACATGGGCACAACAATAACAATAAGGGGCTACACTAACAATAAAAATAAGGGGATACACTAGTATTATAGGGACGTAACATACCCCTCTCATTCAAAAAAGTGTTTTCCTCAACGCTTGAGTAATTAGGATGCTTCTGTATAAAATTGCCATCCTCCCATGTGGAATATTCAACGGTTAAGTTCTTCCATTTGATGAGATACTATGAAATTGATCGATTTCGTAGTTGTCGACTTCTTGTTTCTTTGACTGCTTTCGGTGCCAATATGATTTTTCCTTCCTCGTCAAGTTCTGGAAATATTATTTGAGTTGGGAGCTTGTCATATATAACCTTCTTTTAAGCATGAAACATGGAAAACTTGGGGCACTCGGGAAGATGCAGGAAGCTCCAATTTGTATGCCATAGTACCAATATTTTGCAACACCTTGGAAGGACCATAGTAATTTGGTGATAATTTATTATCCTTCTTACCTTGCTTGAGGAAAATTTGTTTATATGGTTGTATCCGTAAAATACCTAGTCGTCTACATCAAAACTTCTTTTGCTATGATGTTGATATGTCTGTTATTTCATTTAATTCTGCAACAAAGTAAGGTTATCCTTTAAGAGTTGGAGAAATTGTTGTTCATGCTCAATGTGATCTTCTACTGCTTGAACCTTAGAATTTTCTCTTAAATATGATGTGATGGATAGTGGGTGATATCCATTAATTTGCATAAATGGGGTCATTTTTGTTGCAGTATGGAAGGAAGTGTTATACCACCATTCAACCAAAGGTAACCACTTAACCCATTGTGTTTTTTTATCAGATACAAAGAAACAAATATATCCTTCCAAAATTTTGTTAACTATATTAGTTTTCCCATTAGATTGAGGATGATAAGATGAGCTGTGAGCTAATTGAGTACCTAGACAAGAAAATAATTTCGTCCAAAAATTTCCAGTGAAAATGGGATCTCTGTCACTTACAATAATATTTTGGTTTCCATGTAGCTTTTGAATTGTTTCCATAAATACAGTAGCAACCGTACTAGCTTTAAATGGATGAGATAATGCACAAAAGTGTGCATATATACTTGGTAATTCTGTCAACTACCACCATGATGACATTATTTCCTTTGGACTTGCGTAAACTTGTGATAAAATCCATTGAAGCCTCCTCCCAACGTTGACTTGGAATGGCTAAAGGTTGTAACAGACTGGGGATCTTAATTTTCTCCACTTTATTCTATTGGAAACCCAAACATTTCGCCGCAAACTTTTGAATATCAGATTTAAGGCCATCCCAAAAAAATTCCTTCTTCACCGTGTGGTAAGTTTTTAAAAATCCTGAGTGCCCTCCTAAGGGAGAGGTGTGCAATTCCAAAATAATCTTTTGTTTGAGTTGGGAATTCTTAAAAATATATAAGAGATCTTTGTACCATAATGAGTCATTTTTCCAGCTAAATGTATCAGATGTATTGGGATCTTGCTGCAAATTTTGAATGAGTGTCCACACTTCTTCATCATTCTTCCATTCATCCCTTGCTTCAGTTATCCAATCTAATTGGATAATATAAATGGCACAAATCAATGTTTCCACATCCTCGTCCTTTCTTGAGAGTGCATTTGCAACAACATTTTTCTTCCCTTTTTTGTATAATATTTCAAATTCCTAACTCAACATCTTTGTGAACCATTTTTGTTTCTCTTCTGAAGATAATGTTTGTTCCAAAAAGTATTTAAGACTGTCATGATCTGTTTTTACCTTGAAGTGTCTTCCCATTAGGTAAGGTTGCCATTGATTTAATGCATGTAGTATTGCCAACATTTCTTTCTCATAAATAGGTTTGTGTAAATAATTTCCTTTGATTGGACGACTTTCAAAAGAAATGGGTCTTCCTTCTTGCATTAAAACAACACCAATTCCATTTCCTGAGGCGTTACATTCGACAATAAAGTTTTTTGTGAATTCTGGCGTAGCTAAGACCGATGCTTGGCACATTTCCTATTTAAGATGTTCAAAGGCCTTAGTTGCTTTTGGAGTCTAAGAAAATGCATATTTCTTCAATAATGTTGTTAGAGGTGTTGCTATTATCCCACAGTTCTTAACAAACTTCAGATAATACCCTGTTAACCCGAAAAATCCTTGAAGATGCTTTATGGTTGTGGGGATTTTCCATTCCTTAATGGATTTAATTTTGTTAGGGTCTACCTTAACACCCTCATGAGATACAACATGGCCCAAATACTTCACCTCCTGTACTCCAAAGAAACATTTGGAGGTTTTTTCATATAATTGTTTCTCCTCCAATAGTTTGAGGACCCTGTCAACATGTTGAACATGATCCTTCCAAGACTTGTTTTAGGTTAGTATATCATCAAAAAATACTAACAATTTTTTTTTAAGGAAAGGTTTGAAAATGGAATTCATCAAACCTTGAAATGTAGAAGGTGCATTGGTAAGAACAAAAGGAATGACAAAAAATTCATAATGACCCTCATGAGTTCTAAATGTTGTTTTTAGAATGTCTTCAGTCTTCATTCTAATTTGATGATATCCTGAACGAAGATCAAACTTGGTGAAGTAAATTTCTCAATGTAATTCATCCAACAATTCTTCAATGGATGGAATGGGAAATTTATCTTTAATAGTGAGATTGTTGAGATCCCTATAATCCAAACACATGCACCATGATCCATACTTCTTATGCACCAATACTACTGCAGCAAAGAAAGAACTTTTACTAGGTCGAATTATACGAGCCTCTAGAATTTCTACAACCATGCGTTCAATTTCACTTTTTTCGGCATAGGGGTTTCTGTAAGGCCTGATGTTTGGAGGACCACTTCCTGAAATCAAATGAATAGCATGATAATGATAATGAATAGGTGGAAGACCTTTGGGAGTAATGACTGTCCAAGACTTTTTGGAGATCTGTAGAAATAGATGATTTCGATGTTTGAACCTCTAGTGAGCATAATTGTGCAATTACGCCTTGTTGTTCTTAATTTAGAAGCTTTTTTATGCCCTTAGAGATGATTATTTTTCCTGTTTTCCTTGTGATACCCCTTAATTAAAATTATTTTCCTTCCGAAAAAGAAATCAAGAAAAGTTCTTGAAAATTAAAAACTATCGTACCCAAATATTGCAACAATTTGACTCCTAGTACAACATCAACACCACCCATTGGAATGGAAAGAATTGAACTATTCAATACATATTCCCCCATGGTTATCTTGATATTTTGACATTTTTGAGAGCAATTTATAGTTCCTCCATTTGCAACCATCACTTGACACTCTAGTGCTGGATATAGGAAGCAATTCAATTCCTTGGCTATCTTACAATGAATAAAATTATGGGTACTACCCGAGTCAATTAACACTATTACTTTTTTCTTCTTGATATGTACTTCTATATTGAACATTTAAGAAGTGGTAATTCCTGCCAATGCATTGCAAGATATGGTCGGATTCACTTCTTCTTTCTCTAGGGCTTGTTCCTGGTGTATATCCTCTTCTTTTGAAATTTCTTATTCCTTTTCTTCCTCCTCTTCACAATCTATGAAAAATAATTTCTTCCCAACAAACTTATGGCCTTTAGTGTATTTTCTATCACAACTGTACCAAATCCCATTTACTATTTTTTCTTCCAATTGTTGTGGTGTCAACCCTATATGTTGCGGAAGGATAGGAGCAACAACACTTCCATCTTTATAGTTGTGAGTGGTAGACTTCCTTGTTGCCATAATATTGCTTTCAACTTTTCTTGCCACCTTGAATGCCTTCTCCAATGAATCAGGTTTCCAAGGGCGAACCTCATGTTGGATGTTATACTTTAAAGTCCCTGTGAATACATAAATCCTATATTCCTCTTGAATATAATTTACCCTTATATTCAATTTTTGGAAGTCCTCAATGTGCTCTGTCATTGAACCCTTTTGTTTGAGATTTATCAATTGGCTAAAGAAGGTGTTTCTCTTTGTATCCTCATAATTTGCTATCATTTCCTTTGTAAAATTGACCAAGTGACAAGTGGTTTACGAGAATGAAGCCATCGAGACCATAAAAACTGATTGGGTTCTAAATAGAAAGTTGCAATGCGTACCTTTTGTGTATGTTTCACATTATGGAGATCAAAATATTGCTACATTTTTAGTATCCATGTTACCAGATCCTTGCCATCAAAATTCGTCATATATATCTTTGGAATATGGTGGTTAATAAAACCCACATTGGAGTCTCTAAAATCATGATTCATATTCATTTTTTTGTCATCATGATTTTCATGTATTACCTTGTCACCACCGGGAAGCCTTTCTTGCAACAACTTTGTGGACCCTTCCAACTTGACATTCATTGCATCCATGTCTATTTTAAAAATCTCCATGTTTCCTTTTATACCATCCATTTCTCCTTTTAAGCCATCCATGTCCCATTTTAAGTCATCCATGTCTCCTTTTAATCCATCCATGTGCCCTTTTAATCCATCCATGTCATTTTTGGTTTCTCTCTATGAGAGCGAAATTTGATGCACTTGGTCCCTTAACTTCGATATATCATGTTGCAATTATACCTCTTCATGTGTCATAGTAGAGCTTTCTGAAGGCTTAATGGGTGTATAATTATTTTGTTCGGGATAAATTTTAGCACCCAATACTAATATTTATGATTCAATATGCCCTTGGAATCACTTCAAACTTATTTTTCAAACAAAAGTTATGCAATTTTATTTATTTTATTTTTCTATTTTTTTAATTAATTAATTAATTAATTATTATTATTATTATTTAATTTTTTTTTTATTTTTTATTTTTTTAGATACACCCTTTTCTTGGTTTTACGAGCTCGATATTTAAACGGTTGTAACTCTGCAATTTCAGATCTCCAAGTTCTGAAATTTATTCTTGTGGTATCTCTCTGAGTTTTATTTCCAACCCCACAAGTCAGACCGAGATTGGATTCTTCAAGAAAGATTTATATCAATGATGACCTGATTATTGACTGGTTCAGTAAAGCGAAGTTGTATGGTATGTCACGTGTCATTGTTTCAAACTTCGACCCTAAAATTGATACACTAAAAACTACAGTCCGTGCAATTTCAACCACCTTTTACAAAATTCAAATCCAATGCACAGAACATAAGTTATGATGCTTTTCCCTAGGTCACCTTATTGAGACAGAATTATGGAGCCTACAAAAACCCTAACTTTCTCAAATCATATCTCCGAAAATGTAGCGAACCAAGCTTTGAATTTTTTACACGAAGTTCACAACAATTTTAGCTCCATGTGGTAAAAATTTCATCTTTTTAAGCCTCGTATAGAAAAATTTATTGCGAAAAATACAAGATGGCGCATTTGAAGAAGAAAAATCCTAGAATCCAAAGCTTTGATACCAAATGTTATGCAACGAACTCACAAATTTGAAGAAAAGTTAAATCAATGACTTAAAAATCATCCTCTTCTAGGGGAAAACCTAGTTTACATTACATAAATGAACAATTCTTGGATGATACAAATGAAAAGACCTCCTTTATATATATAGGAGTCTAAAGGGTCATAATATAATCAGAGCCTACCTAACAATAATAATGTAAGGACACAAAAAGAACAATAATGGGATTATACGGGGCACAATAATAACAATATGGGGACTACATGGGCACAAAAATAACAATAATGGGGCTACACTAAGAATAAAAATAAGGGGCTACACTAGTATTATAGGGACGTCAGACACCAGATGTTGTTGGGGATCCATGAAGTACTATTTTATATGGTGGAGGCCCATGGCTCTCAATGCTCACACTGCAATTTCCAATATGACCCTCTGAAGGGATTGGACCCCGTATAGGGATACTAAACCCTAAATGGAGGATCACTTGAAATCCTGCATAAGATCCAATGCGACCCCTTGCCCTCCAATATAACAAGCCATTAGAATAATCAAGTAAAAGAGCTTACAAATCATGGAGTCAATATGGAACTTCATGGTGTCATGCCCTTCCATAGTAGGATTTAACATGTTAAAGTGTCTCCAAGCTCAATAAATGGCTTAAAAAATGACCCTATCAGGTGGTTTCAACCTTTAAAGGGGGTGACATGCCCATGGTACATGCATTAGGTGGTAGGTGGCATGTGATATAGTGATGGAATAGATTAGGAATAAGGGGAATGCTTCAGGCCACATGTCATGGTACAAGGGTAGCTATGATGAGGGAAGCCCACTATTGGGTATATAAGTGTAGGAGGGAGAAAATCGTGGTACATGAGTTACCCCAACCTCTATTTTTCGACCCTTATTCACATGCCCTTTTCCTTTGATTTATTTTTCTTTATGACTGCTTGGGGCTCGAGGGGATGAGAGTATGATGCGTGGAATATAGTAGTGGATACCCCATTTAAGGTGGGGAAATTCATTTCCCACCAGGTGTTGGGACAATCATGGGTTCCTTGATGTGAAGGGGGAACATCTAGGGCCCATAGGAACTATCGTGTTGGCCATGAATGATTGGTAGAGCTCATGCTTGATTTTTTCATACATGCTAAATTTGTATGTCCCATAAATATTTTGTATTTTTTGGTAAGTTTCCTATTGAGATTAGCCAAATTATGTTTTTTTACTTTCTTTGTAGCTGCATCAACCTCGGGGGCATCATTTGAGGCCCAACCTAAGGTGTGGAAAATGGGAGGGGGAGGTTAACCCTACCTAGTGGACACATGTGGACCTGCATGGGAAAAGAGATGAATGGGGCTAAAGTGAGTGGAGGGGAGTGATGTATATGGTGTCAGAAAGTGGGACCACACAACCAAAGTTAGGATTTCCCATGTAGTGCCAACACTAAAGTTAATGGCTAGTACAGGAGATCCATTGAGACTAGGATACAAGGCTAACCACTGAATCACACATAGGAGACAAGAGTATAGATCGAGCCCACTCTTTCAGCTAAATCCCACCACTAATCCATGCCAAAAAGTGTCCATGATAAGTAAACAAAATTAATCAAATAAAACAAAGAAAATTCATACCTTTGGGGTTATTAGGCCCATATTCAAGCATACAGTCATAATAGACAGGAAAGGGACCACATGGTTGGCTCAGGTGGCGGAGAAAATGGCAGATCGGGGTATCTGGTGGCTGCAAGGGGCTATTGGATGTCAGCGAAGGACCATATTAAAGAAAAATTGTCTCTTAGGGATATCACCCACAATTTTTTTGTGTAAAAATACTTTAAGCACTAGATAGTAGCTTTAGCTTTGGTTATCTTGTTCTATTAGCGTCTCTTTTCATAAATTTGAAGTCACTTTAGTTGTTGATATCTATTTTTTGTTTCTCATTATTGCTTGTTGCAATTGTACAATATCTTGTTTTTGCAAAGCGATAAGAGACTTTATAGCCACCCATTTGTTAAATAAACCATTCTACCATTCACATGATGACATGGACATGAGTACTTTATCTTTCCTTAGCCATCAGCCTCCCTTTGCTTTCAAACCACGTCCTTAACTCCTTTCACTATTCATTGGACTGTTTCCCGTAGAAAAACAAGGACTCATGTATAAATTTACAGTTTAGTTATGAAACTCATCCACACTTTCATCCAACTCATGTTTCACCTTCCTTAATATGTTAAAATTTCCATGGAACCCTAAATATGGAATTTAGAAGCAAGTAGACCAAATTGATTTCTTGACCTAGTTTACTATAGAAATTGTCTTTTTCCTGTAGAATTAGGGTTATTTATTTACATGTTTTAATTTATTTGTGAGTTTGATTTATTTCACAATAGAATCTACATTCTTTCATTTCACCATATAAGATGGTTTTCCTCCCTTTCTTTCAATTAGCATAGGTTTTCTTATTGTGTTTCATTTCTTGCAATTAGTATATTCTCTAAGTAACTAGATCCCATATTAGTGTTTTCACCCATATAAAAGTCAACGCAAGAAAAGGATAAGTGTATAATTCACACATGGTTTCGGTCCCTCTTAAGTTTTTACAAACCTCAATTTGATAAATAAAGTTGAGACCCTTCGAAGTTGCAACAATATTGAAGCAATACTTAGGGATATCAATTTTTGGTGTTGTTGTCGTGGAGGTGTCGAAGTAGGTACTATATTATTTCCTAGTTTATATACTTTCCCATTCATTTCACTTTATGCAAGCAACACGATTTTTTTCCTTAGGCATTATTCATTTTAAAAAATAGAAAAAATTGCATTGCATTTTCATTCCCCAAAAAAATTTAAAGATAGAAATATTATTGTTTTCTTTTATGCCTCGAAGAGTTAGAGATAAATCATGAAATTTATTGTAAAAAACCCCCACGCAAACAACCTCTCTTTGTTGATTGTGAGCCTCCTACCCTATCCACAATAAATATTGAGGCCCTTTTAGGTAAGCAAGAGAGGATCTCTGAGGAGCTTGCATAAGGAGAAAGACCTTCATAGCCCACCAACACCATGGCTAAAAATAGGAAATATGAAGCATTTATATTTCCCATTAGAGAAATAGATGGATAAACCAAGATGAAAAACTTCAATCCATCTGCCCTTCCACACTTTTATGGGTTGAGTTATGAAGATATTGACACTTTTATGTTTGAGTTTGTTGTAGTTTGCAGAACTTATGACTACACACTTGATGAGAAGAAGCTCAAACTATTCCTTTCCACTCCTAAGTATGCAAATATTCATTGATTCAGTATCCTAGAAGGGGATAGCATGAATTCATGGGAGAAGACACAACAATATTTCAACACCGAGGACTTTGATTATTGTAAAGCAAGACACACCATAAACAAGATATTCATAACGAATCAAGGAGTAAATACGTCTCTAGAATATTTTGAGGAAATATTTTAGTTGAGTTGCAGAAGGGCACACAATTTCACGCTAGATCAAGATTCCTTGAAGTTAGTCCTACTAGAAGTATTAAGAGAAGAACTAATGGAAACACTCAACGTTCTCACTAATGAAGACATATATCAACTCAATTATGATGATATCAAAATGATATTAAAAAATCATTCTGGAGTTTCTAGAAAAAATAAGTAGACAAAATAAAGGCTCGATAAGCCCCTCTTCCTCCTCAACGATTCTTAAGAATGAGATAGGAGGTATGCTAGAGGACCTAAAAATTTAGACCTTACACACCTTTGTGATGCAAATGGATAGACTACAAATCAAGAGGAAACAAGAAGAAGTAGAAACATAATTAGCTATATTTTACCCTAAATTCATTGAGAGACATTGTAGGAATGAGTGTCCTTTAGATTTTATAGAAATATGTTATGTATGTGAATAAAATCACTCTATTGACAAATTTACATCTCTGTTAGGTTTGAAAGTTGCATACCAAGGAGTAGAAGGGAGCATGGACCAACTCTGTTTTATTATTCGGAAGAGGCCACAAACCCTTGGGTTGTTTCAACAAGGATTGAAGTTCCTCTCTCCTTTCAATAAAAGTTACAATATAAAATTTTAAACTTGGTGTCCTCTTAACACTTCATCTGAGTCTATGCCCACTCCATGGCCTTATCCTCCCTAAAGTGTCATTCCTCCTTTTTGGCCATATCCACAACAACCTCCTCAATGGGGTAATTTGTCTTCAGGATGGATACTTAAGGTATCCCAACCACTTGGCTTGATTGCTCCTCCTCCTCAACCATAAGTACCCAAAAATAATCCTCTAAAAAAACCTTAGATACCCGCCCATCTGAACCCAAATCCTAACAATAAGCAGGCTCAATGAGTTTATAGTGGAAAATATACCTATCCAAATTATGTTGTAGAGATTCAAGATATCAACCTTAGATATGGGAAGGTCCTTCCGGATGCTCCGCGAGCTTATACAAAAATCTGAAAGAAGAGAGAATATCATTATAGCATCATTTCTCACCTTGACATGATTCATGATTGCTTCATGGCAGCTTTTGGAGCACCCATTCCTCTTGACTTGGACAAATTCACTTAAAAACAGTGTAAAAATCCCCATACGCGACTATGCCCGTACTTTTCCGCGTGTATACGCGAGTCCAGCTGCACTTTTCCGCGTATGCCATTAAAATGATTAAAAAATATATAAAAAATCCCTAATTTCGTGTTGGGTTGATGGTTACTCAGGTAGTTCAACCACCCCAGCCCGTGGCCAACTGTTTCCAACTGCTGAAACTACTTGGAGGGACTATAAAAAGCCCTCATGTGTATGGCCTAAGGGAGAGAGAGAAAGTTATTGATATTATACTCGGTTGGTATTCCCTATCCAAGTCTGATTCCCCGTGCCTCCTGCACTTTCCCAGTTCATTATAGGAAACCCTTGTTTCCTTGAGATATACATCCCTTTATATGTTATCTCGTATGCACCAGTTTGGAAGGAGTCTTAGCGAGGGCAAGGGCTGGAAGGCAGATGAGACAGCGTATTCTGCCTTGAAAGACATGAGAAGAATGAGGCCAATCTCTCCCTTGATTACTTTTGTACATGCTATTTATAATACAGAAGTGCCATGTTGTTCCTGAAATAAACGTGTTAGTGTATGCTTATATGTATGAGAATATTTGTTATACAAGCATTCATTATGATTTATTTAATGTTTTATATGAATCTCACTAACATATAGAGTAGAAATATGTTGTACAACTTGTCCTTTGTGCTGGTTTCTTCTTGTATTTCAGGTTAAGGAGGAAGGACGGTTGCAGGGAGTTTGAACTCCACGTGGATCTACTTCAAACGTAGGACCAACGGGTAAACCTCTCATTCTGCTCTATGTAGTTTTTATGAATGTGCATGATCGTGTGGGTCTCTGTTAAGTAGTACGCCCATGCTCTGTGGAGGTTGAATCCCAACCAACCTCTAGGGTGTTAATTCCCCGAAACAGAACTGGCGACTCCGCTGGGGATCACATTCTTGTGATTCTCCTGTTGGGTTGTTTCAGCTGTTTGGTAGGTTGCCAACAATTTTATCTATCATTTGCAGTCCAGTTTGTTTTCTTGCAGTCAGTCTGAAGTCTTGGTGTCTTTTCCAGGCTTGTTCTTTTGTTTTTTTTCATTATTTACCTTTGCATACGCTTCTTCTTTTGCACACAGTCGCGTATACACGCGAGTTTGTCTGAAGGAAACCGCGTATACGCGAGTTTCCCTTAGAACAGACGCGTATACACGCTGGTTGCACAACTGTGAAGCCGCGTATACCTAGGCAGATTTTGAATTTTAAGGATTCTGGTGTTTTTGGTCCTTTCTGGCTGTGGAGGCCTGTGTCTGCAGAGTCTCTATACTTACTGGAGTGTGAAGGAAGTGGTTTCATGTCTTTTCTCTCTTTCGTTTGAGTGGAAACTAGTCTTTTGGCAAAAGTTTTGTTTTGGTGCTGGCACTTCTGGATTGAGTTCCAAGATCACTTTCTGAGCATTCTTGGCTGTTCTGCTTTACCAGAACAGAGAGCTTCTGCTCACTGACTCGCTCCTATCTTTGTGTTTTGCTTTGCATTGCGATTTTTGCTTTATTTTCGATTGGTTTTCTTGAGTTCCATAGGCTAGGGTTTTGTTGCAATTTTCGAAGAACTTTTCTAGCTTCTTTGAAGTCTTTTGTTGCAGCAAGTTCGCACTATTTGTCTAGGCTGATTGGCTGAGTTTTTGGTCTTCCGTTGCTCTTATTGATCTTGCTATCATTAGCTTTATAAGGTTTGGGAGCATTTTTGAAGTTTGTGCTTGAAATTCGGTCTCGTTTTGGCTTGGATTGTGATAGTTGTGCTTGGTCTTTTTGAGCTCTTGCTTTATAAAACTAAAAATCCCAAAAAACATTTGTTTTGCTTTTTGTTTTTTTGCATTTCAAAAACTCAAAAAACATTGTCTCTTGTTTTTGTTTTTGTTGTTGCATTTTCATTTTCGTTTGGCCTTATCTTTTGGAGCTTTTGTGAAGTTTCTTGCTTCTAGTTTTCGGCTTGATTTTGAGGAGAAGTTGTCATTTGATCTCTTCTTCTTGTTGTTAAGTGTTTTTGGTGTCTTATATTAAGAGTTCTTGTTTTCAAGAATTGGCTTTCTGGACAACAAAAGATGAGTTAAAACTGAAGGAGCTTTTTGGGAAATTTCACTTTGTTTTAAGAGATTTTTGCATCTTAGGATTTACATGCTTGTAGTGATTTGCATTAGGTGCATTGAATCATTTAGTTAGCTTCTTAGTTTTTGTGAGTGTGAGTTTGCAATTCGAAAAGAAAAATACAATTTTTAGTCTCGTAGAACTTATATAGAGATTACTTTTCATCGAAAGACAAAGAACCGCATGTGCATGTAGTTAAGTTTTTATTAATTTCTTTTGCGTCAAAACACCATTGGTTTCATCTCCATATCCTTGTGACTTAATATAACAACCCTTAAAATAAGCGATTTAATCTAAAATCAACTAGCAAGTTTTACTAAGTGTCAATCACCAACTAGCTAGGTTGTAGGGCCTTGGAATAGGTGAGTGGAGAGTTATCTCTCCAAGGCCGCTCAAACAAACATAGAAGTTGATTAATTGAGCGAAATCCAACTCCGTGAGGTGGACTGGGAAAGCTCTCATCCGAGAGTCAAGCGCGAGGGGAAGTGAAGGTTAAGAAGAGGGATACCCCCCCTCCGATTAGCTGAATCTTACCTCAAGACCGTTCCGCCCAGCTTCTGATACGGATTGGTGTCCATAGTTGCCGTTCCTAGGTTCCACACAGACTGGGAAGAACAATTGCAGGCTCGAGGCGCACGTCGTAGATCACTTTCAAGAAGATTTCCTCCGGGTGCCTTGCGGTTTGGGTGTTTCGAGCTGCCAGGTTATCGGTTGTTAGGAGGTTCAGAATCGTTTCTCGATACCTTCGCTTAGTCAGTTTCCGTCCTAATCATCCTGCATCGCTTTCGAAGGCCCTATACTTCGCTCAGATTTGGTGTCCTGGCCTCATCACCCTGAGCGAAATGTTTGCAGGTTGTCATTGTCAAGCTTCGGGTGGATTTTTATTTTAGTGAGTGCTCTTTGCTCCTAGCTTGCCTAGCTTTTCACTTTTTTGAGTCTAATTTAAAAAATCTATAAAAGTGGTTGATCAAGCGCCTCGACGTTCGAGGAGAATCCGGGGGTTATCTCCCGAGAGTCCAGAGCCTTCTTCGAGAAGGCGTAGGAGCGATTTAGCTGGTGGTTACCATCCGGTAGCGTCTGACGCAGTGGAGAGTGATCCTCCACAAAGATCTGAGGGTTTCGTTGCTGATTCCGGTGTCGGTCCCGAGAGGAGCGTTCCGCTCACCTCGCGAGTTCTTTTTCCTCAGGAAGAAGATTTTCAAGTTGAAGACATACCTGAGCCTCCTGCTACAAGTCCATCTCCTCTTCCTCCTGATCATCCGTTTGTTCTTCAGTACATCGGACCGGAGTCTGAGAGACCGCCGGATCTTCCATATCATTCTTATCTTTCGATGGCCACGACTGGGAACGCGGCTTCTACCGTGAGTGCTGCAGGCATTCAGACCCCTGTTTCTGTTGAAGCAGGGGGCACTCTTGCTCTATCTTCGATTGCTTCTAGCACTGCTATGTTTGGCTCTGGGTTCACCCAAGCATATGCTTCTCATTCTGGTCCCTTCTGTTCAGGGATGTCCATTGCTGGAAATCCCTCTTTTTCCTTTACCGCCGGTGCAGCTGGATCTACGCCCATGTCTAACATGGCTAGTGGATCAGCTTCGTTTCAGGGTTTCCCCTTTGGGACTGGGCATATTCCAAGTTCCAATCCTTCTTTAGGGTCGTTTCCTTTTACGTCCCAGACCCAGAGTTTCAACCCTTGGTCTGGGGGGCAAAGTTCGACTACTTTTACAGGATGGAATCCTGTGTTTACAATGGCTAGGGCAGGGAATCATTTCTTCGCGGGTCATCAAGGGAATGCTTCTTTTCCTTCATCGAGTGCTTATCAGTCTTTTTCTCCTCTGTCTAATGCATGGAACCCCTACCAGGGGCTTTCCTCTTCAGTCAATACTTCAGCGGGGGGAACTAGTCTGGGTTTTGGTAACTCGGCGTGGGGAGGAGGTTCTTCTCCGTTTTCTACGAGTCCTTTCTGGCAGCTTGGTGTCTCATCAAATCCAGGCTATTCTTTTCAGAATGTTGGAAATCCATCCCATTAAGGATGGAATTCTCAGGCTCCGCCTCGCTTACCATTTCTGGCAACGTTAAACTTGCCAGATTTGTCGAAGTTAACTAATGACCCGATTCGGTATAGTCCGGGGTGGCCTCCGGTCCCGACCAAACTTCCTTCAGACATTCCAAAGTTTGAAGGTAAGAATGGAGAGGATCCGGCGGACCACATTACCACTTTCCACTTATGGTGCTCATCGAACTCCCTGATCGATGATTCGATTAGGTTGAGATTATTTCAACGCACCCTAACTGGGAATGCTGCCAAATGGTATATAGAGCTCACTGGGGGCAGTTTCGCCACATTTGGAGAACTGGCTGTCACATTTCTTAACCATTTTCAGTTGCCTGTCAGATATGAGGCTGGGACCGAACTCCTGGCTAATTTTAAGCAAGATGAGGCAACTCACATTTCTGATCACATTTAGGAATGGAGGAGAAGGAAGAGGCTTATCAAAGCTCATATTCCAGGTGAATTCCTTCTCGAGTGGTTTTTGAAATCTCTGCAGTCAGACATTTCAAAGGATGTATCCCTATCTGGGGTATTTTCTGAGGAGCAGGCCATTTTTAGGGCCCAACAGTTAGAACTGATCTATTCTCAGTCTGGGGTACTTTATAAGTATTTGCCCAATGCTCCTCGCTCCAAATTGGATTTATCGAAACCCAAACCTAGTCCGCATGGTGACGGGCTTGTCGGATCGGTCAATAGTAGTGTAGCCAGCCTGCTTTCTCAATTGCAGCAGTTGTCTTTACAATCTGCTCCTTCTGGTCAGGCTGTGCCTGCTGATTCATCACCTTCCCAGTCTTTGTCCATAAATGCTGTCCAATCTTCTGAGCCCAAAGGAAATCAACAATCCGATGGGAAGAAGAAAGGACGTAATAACAAGAAGAAGGGCAAGAACGGGAAGGGCAATGCAAATAAAACCAACGAGCGTGTTGGTGAGGGTCAAAAGGAGAAAAAGAAAGTGAAGTTTCCATGCAAGCTTTGTGCTGGAGACCATCTCACACACCTTTGCCCGAAAATTCAGGATGCTCAGCGCCTGTTATCCCAGCAGGGTTCTTCTAGTTCCCAGGCTGTGCTAACAAACCCTTTTCCCCAAGGGCAGCAATTAATTGTTGGCGCGAACCAAAATCCTGGGGCTTCCTCTGGAGGTGCCCAGGAAGGGGAAATTCCATCGAATATCTTTATGATGAGTGCTCACGTGGATGTCGCCACGAGATCCCGTGATTATGGCGGAGAGGAATCTTCGAAAGCTAAGGAAGTTCCTGATGCTACTGAGCCGCTTCACATCACGAAGCCAACTGTCGAGTCTATGCCTCGGATGCCAAAAGCATCTTCTAAGCAGTCAACGATTAATCCGAACGCAAGGGCTGCTCAGAACTACTCGATTGTAGAAGATCTGGCGCAGAGTCCTTGTGCTATGTCAGCTTTAGAGGTACTCCAGTCTTGTCCGGCTCAGCGCAGTGCTTTGCTCACTGCCATTGGGGCTATTGATCTGAAAAATTCTCTTCTGATTACTTTCGATATGACTAACTTTAAGAAGAGACTTCCTCATCACATGGCATTTCATATTAAATCGTCGTATCGAAAGACCAATATCTTTCGAACGGTTGTTGATGAGGGTGCTTCTACTTGCGTGATGTCTCTCGCATGTTGGAAGACACTTGGATCTCCTGAAGCTGTTCCATCTAGCACTGTTCTTACTGCGTTCGATGGCCATTCTCACAGGCCCCATGGTATTGTCCCGGCTTTGCCCATCTGTGTTGGGGGCAAAACCGTTAACATAGAGGTTGAGGTAGTGGATGCAGCCTTGGACTACAACCTTCTGCTGGGGAGGAACTGGATTTATGAGATGGATGCCATTGCATCCTCACTATTTCGAATAGTATGTTTCCCCCACGAAGGGAGGATAGTTACGGTGGATCAACTGGACTGTCCTCCTGTAGACCTGGATGCGCCTCCTGACTCATCTGTCCCTAAGTTGGACAATACTAAGGCGCCTATCGAGAATCTGGGAGTTGGAATGTATTCTTCCCTGATGGGATCTTTTGATCTTCCTCCTCCTAAGGTGTCTATCAATGTTATTTCATCCTCCAAGGCTCCCCTTCGAAGAGAGTTCTTTCGAACTCATTATTTTTCAGACCCTTGGACCTTACCTTCCCCAACTGCCACTTTGGAGGAAGGGCAAGTGGGTGGAATGGCATTCCCGATTTCTGCAACTGAGATTGCATATCAGTCTGTTGTTGACACTGCAGAGTCTGATCCAGCTCCTCTTTCGCCGGAAGAGTTGGATGGTGATGTGGCTCCGGCTTGGACGCTTACTTCTTCTTCTGCCCAGGATTGTCTAGATACCACTCTTCCATCCGAAGAGGCCATCCTGGAAGCAATGACAGGTATAGAGAGACCGTGGGATGACTTGCATCATCGGTCTTACTTCCTACCTGACTTGAGCGAAGTCGAAGCTAGTTTTCCAAGTCCTCAATCTCCTGGACCTGTTCACCCAGTCTTGAGCCCCTTAGCACCAGCACAGGTTTATGCTGAAGGGAACATGGCTGTGATCTCTCCTACTATCCCGGTGAACATCTCCAGGAATCCCAACATTATCGAGAATGTCTTCGTTGGAGCTTAATGTTCCCATGAAGAGATTCAAATCTATACCGAGCTCTTCAAAGAGTATAGGGATGTTTTTGCTTGGTCTTATGAGGAAATGCCTGGCATAGACCCATCTATCGTCCAGCATGAGATCAAGACGTATGAAAACGCTAAGCCGGTCAGGCAAAAGCTTCGTCCGATCACATCCGCTCGGTTATTGGGATTTATTGTGCCTTCGGAAGGGATAGGGGTAGATCCCTTTAAGGTTGAGGCAATACTTTGGTTGCCTCCCCCGTTGGCGGAGCCCCGAAATGGGCTCTATTTGAGAGAGTATTATGCCTAGGCTTCGGCCTGGCATTTTGCTTTTGTATATAGCTTGTTTTTCATTTTTTTTCACATATATTGAAAAACTCCAAAAAAAAATCATATAAGTTAAAAAATTGCAATCTTTGGGGTCGAAGCTCAGGAATCTTCTCGGAGAAGGATGTCATCAGAATCGTACCATACCCTAAATGCTTTCACTTTCCGGATAGAGGTCAGTTGTATTGAAAATTTTCGCAAAATTTCCTTATGCTTATTTTTTCGATCTATCTTATGCTGTATAACTTGATCGCTTGGAAGTGCCCAGTTTGGTATGTTTTCAGGTACATTTTGACAATTTTGAGATTTTTCCCGGTTTTTGATCCATGATTTCCGACTCTTCACGGCAGGTATATGATCTTCACTGGCATATAGGTTAGGGAATCACTTTCCGTTGCATCTTGCATACTAGCCTCCATACTGATCACTTGCCTTAGGGTCGATCCCATCAGGTCATGAGCATTACACCCATTTCACTCGCCGATTTTTAATCATGACTTGATGGTAGAGCCTTCCTTTACATGGGCTTCTTAGTTAGTTCCTCGCTATCACTTGTTGCCCATGCTACTTTTTATGTAGGCTCGGGAGTCCTCTTTAGTCCCGCCATGTCTTCTGTGTTGAAGCTTCATTCTTCTCCTTCATCACTTATCATTTTTCTGGCTTATACCTAGAGGCTCCCTGGTGTCGTTAAGTTGTATTACTGCATTGCATATTGGCTACTTGTTTATCCTGGCCTTTAGCCGGCTTCATTTGGACTCGATGTTTAAGCCAACTTTTGACCTTGACTTTCTGTACAAGTTAACCATTGCATGCACTTAGCTATCACGACTTGACACCTTTGTACCCATGGATAGAACGTTCCTCTGAGTATCACTGACCAGTTTTTGCCACCTTGCATTGAGCATAGGATTGTTCCAATCCCAGGAACTAGTGCATCTGCTTTCTTGATACTCGTTCTATCCATTGTACCATAGCATTCTTTTATTATTTTTCAGGCTTATTATATGAAAAAGACAAAAAAATCAAATATAACAAAAAGAGCAGGAACGGGATGTATCTTCGTTATTTTGATGGCAGTACAGAGTCAGTTTTGTCGCCCTTGAACAAAGCACATATACTTATATATATTTCCTTCATTTGGGATGGTTCTAGTTTGACCTAGGTTCGGCCTTTACCATGTTTCACTTGTCAGTTCTCCCCCGGTTGGTTATCTCTTCCAATCATATGGAGAGTTTGTTTTGCCTCCTGCAAGACAGACTTATACAGTGTCACTTTTTACTGCCATGGTCATCACAGAGTCGTGCTTTTGTTCAAGGGAAGTCTAGCCTGAGTCGGCCATTCTGCGGTGTCTCTTGACTTATTATTCAGTCGGCCTTCCCGGTCTTGTCAGTATCATGTTCTATCACATCAGATGTTTTCATCTTCCGCTCGTGCTGGTTTGAGAGGGTCCCCATTGACTTCTTGCCGGCGGGTTTGTCTCTTATCGACTACGACACATTGCTCTGAGAGCAAACCTAGAGCCGCACCTTGGGCCTATTTCCATCATTGATAGGTGACCTCGTACTCAGCATTTGATCATCATCATGGGTCTTTGACTGAGTGGTTTCCCCTGTGTTCGACGTCAGCACACATTATCACACTTGGGATTCGTGCAGTACCTGGATTTCCATTTGACCCTATCGGTGGATTTCTCGCCTCTGTGTCAGTTTTCATTATTGGTTGGTTCAAAGGGTTTCTTCCGTGCGCTAGCTTCATCTTGTGCATGTCGGAAACGTACTTTGGTTTTGGTTCCATCACTCTACTTCGTCCGATTCCTTCCAAATCTTGGCCTGCGGGTTACACTCGCGCTGGACTGATGTGGGATGCCTTAATGCCTTCCTTCCAGCAGATCTTTTTCCATCGACTCCGACTCATTGCTCTGGGAATAAGGTCTAGAGTCTTTTTGTCAGTACCTTAGGGTTTGCAGTCATCAGTGGCAGACTCTTCGCTATCGACAGTGGGGATTCATCATTGCCTTCTGATTGGTAGATTCTTTCAAGTGTTCGACTTCAACTCATTCATTCGCACTTGTCAGATTGTACTGGGGCACCTTGACACTCATTATCATTATCGGTGGGTTGTCTCGCGTTGGTTAACGGGATTCATCATTGCCCGGTAATCCAACGATTTCTCACATGGTCGACTTCAGCTCATTTATTCCCATTGTGTAGAATTGTGGCATAGTGATCGGTGAAGACCTCAGGTTGCATCAACATTTTCGGTTCACTTTTGACAGTCCATTCAGTTTCTGCCAGTGATGCCGTCCACCCTTGTATGTTGCAGTTCAGTACAGCAGCATCCTATATGTTGGCTCTCGAGTTGCGTGATTGTACCATTTGATCCACCTCTTATGATCTGGTACTTGGAGATTCAGTTACTTATATGATCAGACATCCAGTTGCACCATCTTTGATCAGCTTTCTATATGTGATACTTGGACATTGATACAGACTTGTATTTTCGGGCCCTGCTCAGATGATTCACTATGTACTTTCAGTTCAGTTATACTTGTATACATGTTGGATCTATTCAGTACTTTCTATATATATGATGTATTTTTGACTGAGCATGGGTATGCCCGCCTCAGCATGAGTTGACTCTTTGGTTTCTTTCATTGGTTTTTGGCAGGCTGAAATCTGGTGAAGTCCTCTCTTGTCCTTGCGAAGTTCTTTCTATGTGCATAATACATTTCGGCCATCATATACCCCTTCTGACCTCATATATTAGGGGGCATCTGTTATAGCATCATTTCTCACCTTGACATGATTCATGATTGCTTTATGGCTTTTGGGCACCCATTCCTACAGACTTGGACAAATTCACTTAAAAACAGTGTAAAATCCCCCATACGCGACTATGCCCTTGTTTTTCCGCGTGTATACGCAAGTACAGCTAGACTTTTCCGCGTATGCCATTAAAATGATTAAAAAATATATAAAAAATCCCTAATTTCGCGCTGGGTTGATGGTTACTCAGGTAGTTCAACCACCCCAGCCCGTGGCCAACTGTTTCCAACTGTTGAAACTACTTGGAGGGACTATAAAAAGCCCTCATGTGTATGGCCTAAGTGAGAGAGAGAATTATTGATATTATACTCTGTTGGTATTCCCTATCCAAGTCTGATTCCCCGTGCCTCCTACACTTTCCCAGTTCATTATAGGAAACCCTTGTTTCCTTGAGATACACATCTCTTTATATGTTATCTCGTATGCACCAGTTTGGAAGGAGTCTTAGCGCGGCAAGGGCTGGACGGATCCGGACGACGGCCTGCGAAGGCCTTGGAAGGATCAGGTGATCTCTCCACTTGATTACTTTTGTACGTGCTATTTATAATACAGAAGTATCATGATGTTCCTAAAATAAACGTGTTAGTGTATGCTTATATGTATGAGAATATTTGTTATACAAGCATTCATTATGATTTATTTAATGTTTTATATGAATCTCACTAACATTTAGAGTAGATATATGTTGTACAACTTGTCCTTTGTGCTGGTTTCTTCTTGTATTTCAGGTTAGGAAGGAAGGACGGTTGCAGGGGGTTTGGACCCCACGTGGATCTACCTCAAACGTAGGACCTACGGGTAACTCTCTCATTCTGCTCTATTTAGTTTTTCTGAACGTGCATGGTTGTGTGAGTCTCTGTTAAATAGTATGCCCCTGCTCTGTGGAGGTTGTATCCCAACCAACCTCTAGGGTGATATTTCCCCGAAACTAAAGTTGGAGGAGCATTCAGATAAGTTAATACATAAAGAATATCTGCATACCAAGGTGAATCCAAAAATGTCTGATCGATAGGGGGGAGTGTGCACTCTTCTTGTTCTTCTAAGGCATCGAAAAAATTTATATCTAAAGCTTGGAGGTTGGTTTCAGCCATTAGTCTTGCAAGTCCTTGTCCTTTAACTAGTTTGGTAGGCCAGATTTCTAAGTCATATTCTAGGATGATAGCGATCCATTTTCCCCTTTTACCATTGGGATCTTGGTTCAGAATGTCCTTGACGACAGTATTAGGGACAAAAGCTATGACATGAGAATGCAAGATGTAAACTCGGAAATCTTTCAGTGCTTTTACCAATGCGAATGCCTGTTTTTCCATGATGTTATATTTCAAGGGAGCATCTCTCAGGGATTTGCTAAAAAAGGCAATGGGTTGCTCTTGCCCAGCTGCATTTTTTTGCAACAACACTGTAGCTATTGTATGTTCTGAGGCAAATGAAAAAATGTAAAAATCTTTGGTGAAGTCAAGGCTTATCAATACTGGTGTTTCAGTTAAGGCCCTTTTAATTAGTTCAAAAGATTTTTTGGCTTCTATAGTCCATTTAACCCTGACCTCGTTTCTTAACATATTTGTGACATCTTTCAGGAGTTCAGCAAGGTTTGGGATGAATCTTCTTAAGAAATTTATCTTTCCGATAAAGGACTATAACTCCTTTATGCTTCTGGGGTGACTTATCTGTAAGATACCTTCGATTCTCTGGGGGTCTATTTTAATTCCTTCTTCCGAAATAATGTGACCTAGGAGCTTTCCTTCCTCTAGACCGAAAAGTGTTTTCTTGGGGTTTAGGGATAAACCGTACTTTCTGCATTTGTTGAAGACTTTTCTCAAGTGTGCTAGGTGTTCTTCATCTGATTTAGAATATACTGTTATATCGTCAAGATATATGACTATGAAAACACCTATGTCTTCTGAGAAGGCTATGTCCATGGCTCTTTGAAATGTGGTGCCAGCATTCATCAGTCCAAAAGGCATTTTAACGTACATAAAAGTGCCCCAAGGGGTGGTGAAAGCTGTCTTATGTTGATCGGTAGGATAAACCAACACTTGGTTATAACCAGAAAAACCATCAAGCAATGAGATTCTTTTAGCGCTTACTACCTTCTGAAGTATGTGGTCCATTTTGGGCAGAGGATAGTTATCTTTCAGACATGCCCTATTCAAGTTTCGGAAATCTATACAGAGTCTGATTTCACCAGTCTTTTTCCTAACTGATACTAGATTTGAGACCCACTCAGAGTATCGGAGAGACATGATTATCCCGGCATCATACATCTTTTTAATTTCCTTTTCAACCAACGGTAGTAATACTGGGTTTATCCTTCTTAACTTTTGTTTGAAAGGCTTTTGGTTTTCTTTGAGGGGAATTTTATGTTGGATGATGCTGGTGTCATATGACTTCAAATCTTGGTATCCCCATGCAAACACATCTTTAAATTCCTTAAACAGTTCGATGTATTTATGTTTTATGAGAGGCGAGAGGGTTTTGGATGGTTTAATGTTTTTGGGCTCTTCTGGACTTCCTATGTTGTATTCCTCTATGTCACCTTCTGTAGATTCCATTTTAGGCTTTTTGGCCACATCATTAAAGTCAAACAATTATTCTAAAGGTGCGAGCCCTCTGGGTATGGTGTCATTTTCGCAGTGTAAGACTTCGAGTTCCCTTTGGTCAATGTCCTATTCTATCTCCCTGTCATATGGATGGTCTACTAGGTTTAGATTGGTCCACAAAGGTGGATTTAGCTCTTGTTCTTGACTTTGGCTGGGTTTCCTTTCTTCGTCTCCTGAGTCTATTTTGGTTATTTCAAACTCATTCCTAGATTGTAGGAAATCATCAATTTGATCATCGTCTTGGAATATTTGCCAATGGTCAAGATTATCTGGTACAGTAGGGCGATGTTTAACTTGAATGTCATATTGCTCACTTATACATGGTATTTGGCTATTGCTTGCAGCAAAGGCGAGCTAATTTTCCAGACTGTTTTGAATCCTAGGGATATAGGTGAGTTCATATTTTTCAAAAGTTTTAAGGATATCCAAAGCTGCATTCCTATATTCTCTCAGTCTTGGGTTCTTTGCCGAATATTCACCTTTGATTTGCCTGATTACAAGCTCTGAGTCTCCTTGGGCTGATATTCTATTGGCGCCTAAGTCTCTAAGCATGTCTAGACCGATGAGAAGGGCTTCATATTCCGCAATGTTATTAGTACATTGGAATTCTAATCTAAAAGAATGACCTTCTTTAGTATTGTGTATCCAGATGCCTGCTCCTGAACCTGTCTTGCCACAAGAACCATCAAAGCTTATACTCCAAAGAGCTTCATTTTCATACATGATACTAAGCTATTTTTCAGGTTTCTTGGGACTTTGGTCATCAATTTCTTCATTCAGTAATGGTTTGGACATGTCTTCATTTTCTTTTATCTGCTTGTTTATATCACCTTCATTGTATAAGATAAAATAATCTAAATTGGAATGAATGGAATAGATGGGGGTATTGTTTGGCTTATCTCTATTGCTAACCATGTATTTCATGCGAGTCTCTCGGTATAATCTCCTTCTTTGGTTGAAAACCGGGATAGTAGCAAATGACATATCCATTTGAAGGCTACCTTGTATTTTGGCAGCCCATGCTCTTGATAGTAGCATTCCATACTTGGGTGGGATATCGGCCACTACTACGTCCATGACTATGTTTTTGGCTCATAGTTCTGTTAGGGAAAAATCTAGATTCTTTATCAGACCTAAACATTTGACCTGGCTCGAGTCGAAAGAAAACAGGTTTTTGTAAGGTTGAGTCACTTCTAGTCCTAGGTTTTCCATGGCTGCTTTAGGCATGAGGTTATGGGAAGCACCAGAATCTAACATGGCATTATGTAATATTTTTTCCCGTATGTTTAAGCTTACATAGAAAGGAGAAATAGATCCTTCTTGGTATTCACCTTCTACTTTAGGGCCAAATAAGAGCTCGGGTTTGTCATCAGTTAAATTCAAGGTATCTGCCTTGCTCTCTAGATCGAGGACTTTGAAGATTTGAGATCTATACCTACCTACAGTTATTAGCTCTGTGAGGGGTATGGTAATTTTTATTTTGGAAATTTCCCCTTCGAAACTAAAAGGAGTATGTAGTTTGGGCAGATTTGTTTCATCTTTTTCAGACATAACTTTTTCTATGTTCTTAATTTGCTGACTTTGGCTTGGGATTTTGTTTGATACAGCCAACTCTGGGGTTTTTGTAGAGGTACTAGGAGTACCCGAGCTAATACTTGCCTGAATGGCTTTGCCTTTGTTTAGGTCAATATTTTTGGCCTCAACTTTGTCAGTATCCATGGTTTTCTTTAGGATGTCATCTGAGGTCTGGGTACTGTCAAGGTTACTCTTTTTCGAATGGTTTTGGTTTTTTCTACTTCTAAGATTATACTGCCGGTGAGCTTCTATTATGGCATTTTGAAATTCTATGGCAGGATCATCGAGATCTTCATAGTTGGTCTCATCTTGATTAGGAGAACATAACTCTTGTTCTTCCGCTGTGAGGTACACCTCACTTTCATTATCATACCCTACGAGATTTAAATGACTTTCATCAATGGGTTCTATATCTCTATCATCTTCTTCCACATAGTTTTCATTGAAGGGTGGCCTAATTTGTTGGTCATTTTCCCTTGGTCTATTTTGGGGCCGTTCCCTCCTAAAGTTTTGGTTCCGGTTTCTGTTTGGAGGGTTTGGCTGGTTGTCCCTAACATGAGCCTTTTCATTTATCCTTTCCCACATTTTGGCCATAGTTTTGACTAAGTCATCTATTCTAGGATCTAGGGAAGGTGATGAAGTGGAGACCTCGTCTTTATATGTGACCTTTCTTTCTGATCTAGTCCTAGCCCTTTTTTCTGCTAAGTTGGCACCTGCTTTTATGGCTATTTGTTGCATTTCCTTTAAGGTAAGGGGATTCTTGTCTCTCAGATGATATGTCATGTCCGGATCAAAACCCTCGGGGAATTTTTCCAAGGCTAAACCAAGTGGTGGTTTGAAATGAGGTGGAAGGGAGTTATATACATTGTTGAACCTAGTGTAGTAAGCTTGGACACTTTCCCCGTTTTCCCATTTTAGGTTGTTATATTCTGACAGGATTTGAATAGGGTTTCTTCGGATTTCCCACCTATTTCTGAAGACTTGATGTAGTTCTCGGATATTGTGGATGCTATTTGGAGTTAAGCTTTTGAACCATGTTTTGGGTTCACCACCAAGACTTTGGGCGAATATTCTCATTCTGACGGTCTCGTCTTGTACCTCCAGGTATTCATAAGCATCAGTCATCCTACTGATATGCTGTTGAGGTGTAGTGGTATCTTCTCCAGTAAAGTGTGGGATTTTGTCTTGATATTTATTTGGGAGAGGAGCCAAAGGCGGTGGCAACACCAAAGGTGCGTACCAGGCTGCCATGACTGGAGCTAATGGATGATGTACAAGGTGAGGACTAGTAGGCTGAGATGAGGTGATTTGAACAGTGGTGGTTTGACCAGGTGTGGCGGATGAACTTGGACTAGTGATCTGGTTTTGAGTGGATCTGGGATGGTAGGAGCCAAACTGATAGAGAAGCTGGAAATCAGGAGGAGTGGTAGGTGAAGCTTCTCTACTAGGACTCTGTGGTGGGTCTAAGGTTTCAAGATCGTCAAAGTTTATTTTACTATGAGACCTGCTTCTGAAAAGAGTTTTTGATGATTCTAATTCAAAAGGTGAATCAGGTAGGATAGTGAGATGTTTAGGTGCTGATCTTGTTTTACGGATGGGTCTACCAGTAGCTAGATGGTCAGTTTCAGAAGCTTGCCACAAAATCTTCTCTGGGTCATCTACTATGATAGGGGGATTTGGGTCTGGATGGGCTCTGGTACTGATTCTTCGTGAAGCCAGATTTTAGGTCTGGAGTTTAGAGAGGATGGTATTGGTGAATGTTCTGGATGAGTGGTCTGTCTAAAATTCTACTAAGGTGAAGGGTGGTCAAAAATAAAAGGGATGGACTAGTGGAGTCGCCAGGTTGAACTGGGTTGCTTTTGTGAAGATAGCTATGTTCCACCACCAGTAAATAATCTGGGAATGTTTTTGGATTTTCTGAGTTTTATGTGCAGCCTATGGTTTGTTAAAGTATTCTAGACTTGTTTCAACACTTTGCTAGGGTGATGAGAAAAAAAAGAGTTTACTCTAAATGGGTCTATGGGCTGCTTGCTTGTTTAAGTATCTAAAAGACCAAAGAGTTTATAAGAGTTTGCTAAACTGTCATGTACTCAGTGTCCTACCATCTCCCGCTATGTTAGTGAGTGATGGGATAGGTCTATCGGATAGTAACCTAGAGTTTGGTAAAATAGTAAGGCTTACTAGAGGTTAGTGGAGTCGCCAGGTGGATTGTCAGTTGTTTTGAGGTATACTTGTATGGTCCACCACCAATATTGACAAAAACCAATCTAAGGGAGTATTTTGGGGTTTTTTGAGTTT
>JAXQQM020073528.1:0-99590 GCA_034641835.2 Pinus albicaulis
ATTAGTGTGGTTTCTTGACGATTCTGGTGCGTCATTCCCTTGGCCAGGAGACAAAGATTTGTTTGTTGATATGGATGAGAAGGATCTTGGAGTGCACGTCGAGATGGGCAATGATGGTAGATACGGTGTAGTAGGTATCGGTACCATTTCCTTTGAGGAGAATTACGGTAAAACTTCCATATTAAAGAATGTCATGCATGTTCCGGGATTGAAGAAGAATCGATCTACCGTGGCGATGTTGGAAGACAAGGGATATGATGTTGTCTTTAGCGAGGAAAGGCTTACGCACGATAAGGCAACTGGTGAAACCTGGAGGATAGGAGTTCGAGTTAAGAACCTTTATCAGTTGCAGGTAGATGGCTACGCAACAATGGCAGGCAAGGCAGAATGAGTGGTGAGCCGGGATGAGGGCGAGCTATGGCACAGGAGATTGGGCCATATTCACCATGGTGCTTTGAAAATTCTGCAGCATATTTCTATCGAGCTTCCCAAAGGTACACTTGCGCAGTCAGATCAGTGCAAGGGATGTACTTTGGGAAAATTTTTGAAAGCCACCTTTCACGAGAAGGATAGCCACGCCACGACGATCCTTGAGAGAATTCACACAGACGTGTGTGGACCTTTCTCAGTAGCTTCGACAGCAAAGCACAGGTATTATGTGATATTTGTTGATGACTTTTCTCGTAAGTGCTGGATCTTCTTCATGTTGAAGAAGAGCGAGACATTCTCAAAGTTCTGTGAGTTCAAGGAACTGGTGGAGAAAGAGTCGGGGAAGCAGGTGAAGGCTCTTAGTAGCGATAATGGTGGTGAATTCATCTCTAGCGAATTCAAATACTTTTGCAGCGCAGAAGGAATTCGAAGAGAGCTCATAGCGCCTCATAACTCACAGCAGAATGGGGTCGTAGAGCGAAAGAACAGAATGATCGTGGGTGCTGCACGGGCGATGTTGCATGATCGGGGCCTTCCCATACACTTGTGGGGCGAGGCATGCAATGTTGCGATTTGCTCTGCAAAGCTGGCCCAATCTCATAGGATACTTGGCATGACTACACTTTTAGAGGAGGTGTTTTTGCATTAGAACGATATTTCTCATTTGAAGATTTTTGGCTCACCTATTTACATTCATGTGACGAAGGATGCCAGGAAGAAGCTGGAGTCGACCGCAGAGGTTGGGATATTTGTGGTGTACACTAATACACCCCACAACTATCGTGTGTATTTGCTGGAAATTCAGAAGACTGTTCTGCGACGGGATATCAAATTTCATGAGGAGAAAGCCATGAAGTGTTCGCTTGAGAGGGAGCCACACTTGCATGCAGATGAGGAGCTATTAGTTCCTAAGGATGAGCCTCGGGATGTGGATCAGCCACAAGAGGAGGTTCATGGAGTGGAAGAAACCACTCATGCAGCGCCAACCATCAGAGGGCGGAAGCGCACTACAGAAGCTGAGCGATTGAATCTTGATGCAGAGAAGATTGTAGGAGCACCTACATCACAGCGCAGACAAAGACAGTCACCTTGACTGATATACTGGATACATGGCTCTGATGATCAAGTGTATCGTGATAGAACCATCCTCTTTCAAGGAAGCTGTGGAGGACCCTGCATGGGTAGATGCCATGGTGGAAGAGTATGATTCGATTGTCAGAAACAGTGCATGGGAGATTGTCCCAAGGCCGGAAGGGAAATCAATGGTAGGTTCGAGATGGATCTACAAAGTGAAGCAAGTTGCTGACGAGAGTGTCAAGAAGTACAAGGAAAGATTTTTTGCCCGGGGCTTCTCACAGATTGAGGGGATCGACTATGAAGAAACCTTTGCACATGTCGCAAGGTATTCTTCCATACAGAGCATCCTAGCTCTCTTAGCGCAGATGGGATGGCACATTCATCAGATGGATGTGAAGACTGCGTTCCTCAACGGAGTCATTGAGGAGGAGGTGTACATAGAACAGCCCAAAGGTTTCGAGATCTTCAGCAGCGAGTCACATGTGTACAGGCTCAAAAGAGTGTTGTATGGGTTGAAACAAGCACCTCGTGCTTGGTACACACAGATAGACAGTTATTTCACCGGTCTTGGATTCACCAAGAGTGAGGCGGATCCAAACCTATACCAGATTGTGGTGGAGGGTAAGTTGCTGATCATTGTACTTTATGTAGATGATTTGATTTTGACGGGTGATGAACAGTTGATACTCTTTTGTAGGCAGTCTTGCGAAAAAGAGTTTGAGATGAAGGACTTGGGCCTCCTTCATTATTTCCTGGGATTGGAAATTTGGCAGCGCAATGATGGATTGTTTTTGTCTCAAGCCAAGTATGCTCAGGAGATACTGGATAAGTTCAACATGCATCGCTGCAAGCCTATCGACACTCCTCTTCCTGGTGTTTGGAGGAAAGAGGATGCTACATCGACAGAGGTAGTGGATGCCACTATTTATCGACAGTTGGTGGGGTTGCTTATGTATCTAGTCAATACATGACCTGACATATGCTACATTGTTAACCAACTTAGTCAAGCTATGGTTAAGCCTGCCAGCTCTTTGGAAGGCGGAAGCATGTATTGAGATATCTGAGAGGCACATCGGGATATGGACTTTTGTACGAACGGTTGGATGAGGTGAAGCGTAGCTTTAATTTAGCCGCCGATGGCGAGACGCGCCAACAAATGGCACACCGGAGAGGTTTTTCGGTATTGGGTCGACGGCGGTTTCTTGGTACGGCGGAAGCGAGAGATGCGTGGCACTCGGAACAGCGGAGGTGAAAGGCCATGGTAAGCGAGTTGGGTACATGCGAGGCTATATGGATGAGGAAAGTCTCTGATTGGGTTGTTTCGGTTCACACTTAGATCTCTTGTGATATGTTGCGATAATCGAGGTTGCATCAAAATCTTGGTTAATCCGGTATTTCATGATAGATCCAAACACATCGACATCAGGTACCATCATATCAGAGATTGTGTGCAGCGGAGAATCATGTTACTTTCATACATTCCCACGGAGGATCGGGATGTTGATATCTTGACGAAGGCGCTCACCAGGAGAAAATTCGAATACCAAAGAGGTAGGATAGGGGTTGCAGATAATCCATATCTTGTTGAGAGGGAGTGTTGAAAATGCAACAAGATGATGGAGCTTAGTGAAAAGAAGTTGCCTTATCTAAGTGGGCCCATGGGAAATATTTTTTTGGCACAAGTCTATTTTTAGACTATGTTTATTTTTAAACATATCGATCACTATTCTATAGTTACGGGATACTATTTTAGTTGGACAGTCTCAATTGATAAATGGACTTATTTTTTTAGACATAATGAGTGAAATCTATTTTTTAGATTTCCGATTTAAAAATAGATATATCGAATATTATTAGCTCTTAATAATATTTGGACTATAAACATTATCTTATTCTCTTGGAGCACTTGATTAAAGTGCACGGAATGTGGCACGGGAGCTAACGAGAAGGAATTATGCTATTCATGAGGGTTAAGTGGAGTTATTTCATGGAGACTTCAGTTAGAACTCATTTGATAGAGTTTGGTGGAGTTATTGAGGTAGTTGGTGGAGTTGTGTTCAGTTTAACTTAGTGAAACATAGTTGAGCTAGTTGTCTCTAGTCTAACTGATTGATACATTAGTGAGAGTGGTGGGAATTAATTATTAATTAATTCACTAAATATTAACTCATTAATCAACTGAAGAATACATCAGTTAACTACAGTGCATGGACAGTTTCAGTGGAGACCAGTGGAGAGGTAGGTGAAAGAGCATGTTGACTATTAGTTGTGACTATAGTGTTGCATGATTTGCAACACCCAGTGATTGGAGATGCCAATGAGGATTGCGTGAGCAAGGCTGGACCAATTCGAGTTCATTCAGAGCCAATATTCAACAGGGATTGCGTAGTAGAGGCAGGCTAGCAGGTGGCGAAGATCGGTGCATGGATTTGCTAGATCGGGCCTGATTAGTGTGTAGCCATTGTATTGTACTGAGAGCTTGACATGATCAGCTTTGTATGAGGATTGTTATATGATCTCTATGACATATATTATATATAGATAGTTAGGGTTTTTAGCTTCAGGCTTTCCTGTTAAAACACTGTGTTCATATGTGTGAATTTTTATGGTTTCAATGTGTGCATGCAATTGATTTTATTTCCGCAAGTAATGATCAATAGTAGAAGAGATTCTGTATTGTGCATGAAGTCAAATAGTGTGTGATCAGGGGAATCTTGGATGTATAACGCATTAGTTATATAATTTCTACAATTGCAACGTTTAACTGTTCTTTACTGAAACCATCTAAAACTAAAAATTGAAAACCATACACTATTGCAAATTGAAGTCCAAACTGAAACTGAAATATGAACCTGAAGAAATCACTCTTGAAGCTAACCATGTTGAAACCAATACTGAAAGTTGCTGAAAAAATACTTGACCAACAAGCTTATTGCATACTATGTCCTACCATCAGAGAGAAACAATAAGAACGACCATAAAAAATAGCACCTTTTTATTGTATGTGAGTGGAGAGGCAATTGACAGACATTGTGTTATACATAACATTAGGAGTTATAGTGTTGGTAACAATGAACATGAAACTTGGATAAGAAAAGTGGGACCCAAAATTTTGAATGCATAGACTGAAAATTTTGGGGGGCTTTGTAGCAACTACAACGATTTGCGAACCACTGGTAGAATCCAACATCTCTATCTTTATCCTATTAAAAGATATAGCCTTAAAATAAATGGGAGGAAGTATTGACTTGAAACCATGGGTATCACTTAGAGCTACTTGACCTTTTATAGTTGTATCATCCATTTACCTCATAATTAGGTCTTGTTAGTCCTTAAGCATCAAGCTAAGAGTTCACCATAAGTCTTCAACAATGACATAGATAACACAACATAGGGTTTATTATGTTCAAAACTTAAGAGTGAGTTTATGATGTTACTCCACTGCTAACGAGCGCCCATAACCCTGACAAAGTCACTCAAGAAATCATAAGCATTGAATCGTTACCAATGAGCATCCATAGCCTCGACGAAGTTGCTTGCATCACCTCTTTGCACATGAATCCTTTCTCATTCATTTACCATTTTAATTTAATTTTTCCTTTTCATGCACTTGGAATTATTTATTAAGACATTCTTTGTTCCAGGGAAAATGATGGAACCTAACTTGCTTTAAGAAAGAGAGAGGTTGTTTTTTGTTTTACAGAAACTAGAATATTTTCTGACTTAGGTTTTCTCTTATGCCATGTATCCAAATCACATCTTCAACTAGCGAGTGGACCGTAAAAGCACAAAATCAGATATTTAGGACCAGACCGTAAATAGAGCTTAGGTTATAGATGTAGGTCATATGAAATGATTAGGGTTCCCAACAAGTACCTATTCATATTTTCCTCGTTAATGGGTCTGACTCGTAGAAATTATGTCCATGAAAAATTTTTAATACTAGGGTTTACAATTGATTGCCTCTTAGAGCAGCCATCACAACCCCTCACAACTAGTTATGGGATTTCAACAAAATGGGTGAAGAAGCTCATCTAAGGTTTTATTTATGTATGGCCTGTATAAGAATGCACGTACGATAAGACTTAAATGGATAGGTAAAGGCCAATGGAATGCAATGAATTAAAAAGAACATTACAAGAAAAACAATCTAAAAGAAAAGAAAATAATGATGTAATGTAATGTAAACAAAAACTAAATGTAATGAAGAAAAGAGCCATGCTTGAAAGTTAAATGAAATATAAACAAGGTGCGCAACATGAAAGAATGAAATGCAATTGAAAACATAATGGAAAGCATGTAACTAGTTATGGAAGGGAAATATATGCATAACAATAAAAACCCTAACTACTCTAAACATAAACCATAATCTAATTTAAGAGAAGAGACTGAGATAATGTAAAGTCAAACTTCCAATGTATCCACTGGAGATGTTCCTGAATTGCAAAGACATAGACGTCAACAATTAGAACCAATATGAAGCCTTGTGCAAAAACAAATATACTTACCTGTGTTGCATGCGCAAGAGAGATAAGGTCTCGCCTGTTGGCATTGAAGTTGGTAAAAAATGACTCCTCTAACCATGTTATAATTCTATCATGATATTCAAAATAATCAACCTTGAAACCCTGGACGTATCTCAAAGATATGCATTCATTCATGTAGAGGCTGATTTGTTGTAGAGGAATTATCGAGACAAGATTCTTCCAACCAATCAATGATTCTATCTTGATATTAAAAAAGAATAACTTGAAAACACTGAAAATATTTCAAAGATGAGCTTACATCCAGTGACATGGTACTAAGAAGAGAATTTTGTGAGGAAAACCTAATATGACCTAGTTCAGGGATGATTTGGATTTATGCAGGAATGCAATAAAATACAGAAATAGAAATAAACACAGAGATGCAACAAAAATATTACTTCATTTCATTAATATCAAATAACTGAAATATGCTTACAGACATAATGGAAATAAAAATAGCTAGGGTGTTGGTAGCGTATCTCTGAGAAGATATGTGGTGGCTAAATACCTCTGAACTGTGTTACAATGAGGCTCGAGGGCCTATTTATTATTGAGAAACAATGGAGAACTCTAAACGTCCAAAAATCTAACCCTAGGAGATGAAGCGCCAAAACTATAGGCCCCGTTTGGGTAAATTGGTGTTTCAACTTCCCGAAGACATAACTTTGGCATACGATCTCCGTTTGATGCGCTCAATAGCTCGTTAGAAGATATATCCAAGG
This sequence comes from Pinus albicaulis, assembly GCA_034641835.2. Classification (NCBI taxonomy): domain Eukaryota; kingdom Viridiplantae; phylum Streptophyta; class Pinopsida; order Pinales; family Pinaceae; genus Pinus; species Pinus albicaulis. The sequence continues at coordinate 6,755 of JAXQQM020073528.1, forward strand.
AGTACAAATTTTGATGAAAAAAAGGGAAGCTCGGTCACTCTCGGTTTCCCAAAAAACATCGTTTAGGGCCTCAAAATGGCTCCGGAAGTTCAGGACCCGAAAAACTTCCAAAAATAGTAAGTTGTGCTGAAACTGAAACACTAAAAGAGACAATGGTGAGGCCCCAAGTGGAATAGGTGGGTGGCCACTAATATCCACCTGGATCATTAAGGCCCCAAAATGGCTCCGGGAGTGCAGGACCCGAAAACCTGCTAAAAATAGTAAGTTGTGCTGAAAGTGAAAAACTGTAAGAATTGATGGTGCAGGTCCAAATGAAATAGGTGGGTGGCCACTGATATCCACCTGGATCAAGGGATCTCATCAGGATCATGAGAAACTGACATAACCATCAACAATGGCTTAAGTGCTTCACTATCCTGACAAGTCTCTAAACCTTCAAATTTTAGATGATCAAATTTCGAGGGCTCATCCAAATCAACAATTGCATGTAAACAACCATCATCAGTTATACGAGAAATATCATTATTAATTGGGTGGGTGTTGTTAGATTCATTGGTTTGATCAGATGTTTCAATATCACCAAATTGATTATTCAAGACATAAGATTCTCCTTGGCCCATAAATGGAGATGAATCAATTGGAGGGTTTTCATGAGTTATCTAAATTAAAGAGTTGTCTTCTTCCAATACTAAAGATTGTAAAAAACAAGAGAGATGAGAAATAAATCCATTATTTTCTTCTTCTAAAGGTGAGGCCTTACTACCTTGTGTCATCTTAAAATCCAATTTTCCATACTGAGAGTTTGGAAGATTTAAAATATTTTCAACTGTAATATATTCACCACAGGCCTCAAGACACAAGGTGTAGTGTGTTTGACGAAGAAGAGTAATTGATTCCCATAATAAATTCTTCTATAATTATATTTGATTCCAAAAGTATATTTTTCACATTTGCATCTTCTTGAGGAGTTAACAAATCAACATATGTGTATAGACAGTCGTCATCAAAAATATGAGCAAGGTAATTGTTAACAAGGTGACGGTTAACAAAGCCACTAGTTTGATTAAAAATTTTGATTTCACTTGACTAATTATCCAAAACACAAGATTCTAAAAGGTTTTACCATGAGTTCTAAACTCGTCGACCATGAGTGGAGAGACATTACTGAAAGGTTTTTCATGAATGGGCTCAGTGGGGAAAATATTATCTTGAAACGTTGTGGATTAGAAATAAAAATGGAGATGGGAAGTGTTTTCATTGTTTTATTACTCTATATGAAAGACACCACTACCTTGTATATGATCACAATATAGCCTAGCAGAATCAGAATCAAGATCATTTGAAGTGATTACTGGTGGAGCAGATTCATCAAGTAAATCAAGACATAAGGAGTAATGAGTTGTGGAAATAAATGTGAAGAATCTCTTGAAGAAACCTTAATTCCTATCAAATTTGACTTAAGATTTAGATTTGGCATATTCTTATCACCTTGCAAAATCAATGGATCGACATTCACATGATGCTCAATGGATTTTGTTGAAAATTCAATGTTATCCAAGACAAGGCGTTGGTCGTTGTAACTAGGTAAAGGTTGTGAACACCCTGTAATTGAACCTATAGGCTAAGAAAATGTTTACAAGGGTAACCACAAACCTCTTTGGGCTATAAACCAGTCCTTTCTAACCAAAGGGGGCTCCCTCAATTGATACATGTCCAAATGTAACGAATACTAAAGCTTAAGGACACTTGAGAGAGACCAAATATAAAAAAGGTAAATAGAATTTTAATGATGGTGGTAAATAGACTTTAGAGGGAGGGCCACTGGGCATGAAACCATAATTCAGATTTCTACACAAAAATACCAGTGCTTACATAAGACACTTGTAAAAGCAAAGGCAAGGCATGTATATATTTCAAAATTATAACATCAGTTGTAGCACAATGAATGTATTTTGAAAGAAACTAGAAAATACACAACAATATCTGATCACATGCAATAGAGCACTGCATGAATTCAGCAACATACATTTTTGACCAAATATCGAGAAGAAATACAACGATGTAGCACCTAACTGAGGGTGAATTCCATCATAATTAAGAAAGAAAAACAATTATCCAGAGCATCACGATAGCTGAATTTTGAAAGACTGCTTTAGAGAACCAATTTAAAAGTGAGAATTTAACAAAACATTGACATAAGAAGGGGCACAAAACTCAAAACGCATGCCACATGAATCTATGATCAAAATGATAAAAATCTGCATTGATATTTTATTCAAAAAAACTACAAGCACATACACAGGGATTCTCCAAATCCGAACCCTTTCTATATGTTCTGTTTGGTTTTTATATATTTAAGCAAAAACATCCCTAGATACATTGTATCTACTATCCACTGAGTGGATCAAACCTAACTGATTTTAGAAACATCAAGATTTTAAAAACTAGCACTAAGATAAGGTTAATGATAAAGCTGCAATAATATTTTTGAACAAAACATCCCTATCTTATCTACTCATTTGATATATATCCATTCATTTCTATCCATATCCTCAACATTACAATTGCAAAGTCCAAAACTAATTACAAAAAATAGAAACAACTGGAGGATGAATTTCACAACAAATGATGAGTTGCATAACAATTGTCCAGTGAAGTCCAACTTAACATAGACATGGGTTGAACAGACTGAAAACAAGATGATGGAGATGATGAAAAGGCTATTGAGTTGGAGTGGGACCCATCTAATGCCTCTTTCCACACATGAAAAACTCAAACCTTCCCAGTCAACACTTGCATCACAGTTGCGCAACAAAATTTAAATTTTTGAGTTTTGAATGTCTTTCCCGCTAAAAAAAAACCAAAGTCCAACACATCATCGCCTGTGCCTTATGACTCCCAACCAACATCAAAATTACAAAAAGTATCAAAGTATCCCTAAAAAATAAGTAACCCTTGGAAACTGCAAAATGAACCTAGCTATACAAAGTGAACTTTCAGCAAATGACAGAGTATGCGATCGGGCACCCAAACTACCTCCTTCTCTTTTTGTTGGATGAAGGATTAGTCTCTTTGTTGGAGGTTTCCTTAGCTTCCGTAGCTGGTTGTGGTTTTGTAGGAACATTTCCAGATGTTTGTTTGAACTTCTTTAACTATCTCATGGCCCTTGACAACTTCTACTTCATTACCCTCAACCTCCTCCTCAGGATCAGATTTCTAGTATAATAAATATTTACGTGTCTATGTGTAGGAGGAGTCCATTTTAACACCACTTGAGCTATTTTGAGCATCTCAGTAGCTTCTACAACCTAGACATAAGCTTCTACAATGGTATCTCTAACAACCTTCTTGAAATATACATTATCCTCTATTATTTCAATAACTTGCTACTGACAATCTTCAATTTCCTAAAACAAAATTTGGTATTCTTTCCGCTGATCAAATTTTGGTTTCTCTATTGACTAAAAATTCTCCCTCATTTTCTCTTTCCACCCAACTGTTGATCTTGTCATGGGTCTTCTTGGTTGCATCCTGGGTTCCCTTACCTCCTCATAAATCACTTATTTTCCATTTTCCTGAGTTGTGGGTCTAGAAGGCTTCTTAGACATGTCACTTTATTTTTGCTCATCCACTTTTGTTGTTGTGTTCCTAAGCTCCTTGTTTTCTTTCTGCAAATATACATTTGTAAGATTAGCTTTGGCAAGGATATCTTGTAATTTTGTGAGTTCAATATCTTTGTCCTCCTCCATCTAAACATATTTTTCCTCTCATGAATCTCGTCCAATAGTCTGTTAAGGATTTGGCTCCTCAGTCAACTTCTTTGTAGAAGACCTAGTCCTCGGCCTATGCAGAAATTGTGTTCCTTCATGCACTATTTGGATCTTTCCTTTTCCTTTATTAGTTGTTTTCTTATCCTTCACCGATTCTTTCACTGAATTTTCAACTGTTGGATCTTCGTCATGTACTTCCATTGGATAAAAGTCTCCATGGGACAACAAACCTATATTTAATAAAAAACTATCCCAAGACATCTTTCTTTTCTCTATCTCATGTAAAACCAATATTTTTATCAGTGCAAAATGAAATAGACTAGGCAAGTGTTTATCTCCTTTTGACTACACCCTCTCCGCCATTTTTCCCAGACATTTAAATAGGTAATATGGAAATGTAAAGAACCTCTTAGCAGTGAAATGCATAAGAAATCCGATATGGTACTGATATACCTTGCTAAAGCGACCTTCACATGTGAAGTATCTCTATATCACCTTCACTAATTTACTATAATGATTTAACAAATATGTCCTTGGAAATGTGGTATCATACTTGTCTTTGAATTGGGGTTTGAAAATTTCTTTAAAGTGTGATCCATCTAATTCCTTTCCTTTAAACCAACTCTTGCCTTCTAAAGGGATTGTTGTAGCTTGAGAAATGGTTTCCTCAGACTCTACAAACTCCAGATAACCAATCTTGATTTTATCTCCTTTGAAGTTAAGGGAAAACATGCTTGCAAGTTGAAGATTATGGCCATGAGTCTTAATTTTTTCAAAAAAATATATACACCCAGTCTGTTCAAATGCCACTCTAATGGCTGGGTTAGTGTTCACCATGTCTAGAATTCTAGATTCAATGTGTACCACTTCTCCTCTTTTTGTTTTACTTCTGCTAATTGGGCTTTCCATGTGGCCTTTTGAAATCTACAGTACATAACTCAACTATACTCTCGTGGCACACTAAATATGTGGAGAAATGATAACACAATGGACAAACTGACATTACAATACAAAGGTGAATGATAGGGCCTTTTCAAAAAATTAAAGGGCTCTACCTGTTGGTGTTCTAGAAATACTTTTAACCACGTGGTGTATGCAAGGTGTGCAATATATATGGGAAAAAATTCATAAAATTCAACTTCTAAGTTTATGAATCAACACACTTTGAAATTATACAAATGACACACAAAACCTAAGCATGTGATACTATCCCAAACACATACCAAATTGTAAACAGAGTTTGTGTAGTGATTGTGTAGCAGTGCATACAATAGTTATCAATTGATTTTTAATTGATATTTAAAAAGGAAAAATATGGCTAGAAGTGATGTCTCCTACCTCTAGCAACAAGAAGACCCAATTCATAGTTCTGTGTGATCTCTACAAGGAGTTGGAGGTGGTTGCACAACAGTTGCACAATGACTATGCAGTTCCAAAACTTGTGCAGTTGTTGCGTAGAATTCCTCCCACGATCGAAAAACATTGTCTTCAAACCCATGTCAACTTGCTCTTGGCCCTGTGGTATGTACATTGTCAAGTTTTCTTCAAAAAGATCACTAATTGTAGAATTGAGAGAGAAATAAGGGCGGTATGAAAGATATTTGAAAGTGCTCCTTTTGTTTTCTTTGTCAGGAGTATAGACTTAGGATAAGGGTATTATGGGTATTATGGTTATTATGAGCATGAATGATAAATGATATTTATGAGTTGTGAGGGTGTAGTATCGATAATGATGAGAGGTGAGTTTTTAAATATAGGTGATAATGATGAGAGGTAGGTTTAGGATGGGGTGTGTGCATATAATTTTTGATGTAAATGTACATGTATGGGGGGTAGTGTATGGAATGGAGCATATGACATAGGAATATGAAAGGAGTATAGGAATGGGAAAATGTATGGTAGGGATATATGTATGGAACCATGAGTTATAAATGGTGGAATGGATGGATGAATCATACTCCACATAAGGCTCAACAAAACATTAAAAATGAACCAGATTTGTTTTTTTTTTATGGTTATGATTAGTGACCAATGATACATAAACCTTAAACCCTAACTGACTTTATATGAATAGATAACCTCCTGACCTTGCGATTGACTCACATTCTCTCAAAATTTGTCTTATATTTATGGACCTTCTATGAAAAACTTGTAATGATGTCGGGAAATGACTCTTTAGACTATGAAAACAACAGTTCACACGCTAAACTACTACACAAAACACAAAACAAATGAATGAGACAAAGACATTTGATATCTAAACCCTAAGATCCTAACATTGGCTCCAATGGAGATGGAAGCCTCCTAGTGAGGTTCCAAGAACACCACAAACTAGTATCCTGACCATTGGGCAACGGAGTCAACATAAAAACTAAAAATTCAACTGACTGACTGAAAATTAACTAACTAGCTGAGTGACTGGCATATGGTAGCAGATCACCGGAAACTTAGGGCCTTCTCCTCAGGCTTCAAGTTCCAATGATCACCACCCAAACTTGTAGTATTGAAATTAAAATGGTATGTGCAATGGAGTGTTGGATCAACTGAAATTCAAGTGAGAAAATGTTTTAGCAACCTTCCATTGACATGCCCTCCTCCAAGTGGTTCATCTGTAAGATCTTCGAGCAAGTAGGCATTTTTTCCACGAAACGAAACAATTTTGAAAGGTCCCTTCCACAAATTCTCAAACTTCTCGTGTTTTCCTTTCTCCTCATTCCCGACTTCCCATTTTAATACTAAGTATCTAATTTGCCTTAGTCCTCCTGTCATAAATATTTTTAATCCGGTCTTGTATCACCTGAGTATTTCTGAAAACTTCTTTCGTAATCTGCTATATTTGGATCATTTGACTGGTTCTTCTTTGTACATCATTGGGTTCCACTTCAACCTCCTGTAGAAATTTCATCATCGAAACTCCTAATGAAGAAGGAAATACAACATTTGTTGCATAAACTAACTAGAAAGGGGACATGCCTATTGATTTCTTAGTGCTTACCCGATCAACCCACAGTGCATTCACCAACTTCTTATGCCAAATCCTTTTGTTTTTTTTGCAACAACTTATTGATTATGTTGACCAAAATTTTGTTGGAATATTCAGCCAAGCCATTACATTGGGGGTGATAGGCTATTGAGTGGCCAAGGTTAATGTTATACTTGTGACAAAAATCCACCATATTCCTTGATTTAAAAGCAACAACATCGTTTGCAATGATTTTTTGAGGGAAATCGAATCTAGACAAGATATTGCTTTAAAAAAAAGAATAATAATCATATATGTAGTCTGCCTAGTTGGGACTGGTTCAATCCACTTGGTGAAATAATCGATTGTTGTCAAGATCCACTTATGTTGTCCAGATCAGGCAAGGTGGATTTCACCTATGAAATCAAGTCCCCAATATTGAAAGGGTGACTCAACCACAATAGGTTTCAGGGGCAGTGAGAGCAATTTATTTCTTCCTTCAAAAACTTGACATTCATGAAAACTGACAACCTTCTTCTATACATCAATGAACAACGTTGGATAGTAAAAACCAACCCTTAAGATCTTGTTTGCAGTGGTCTTCCAAAACAAGTGTCTGCCATAGTCCCCTTTATGAAACTCCTCTATGGTTTTCTATGCCTCATTTTCAAGTAAACAGTTCAACAACATACCACCGAGATCTTTCCAATACAAGAACTGGTCTACAATACAAAACTTGACAACTTTCAATTTAAGGAAACAAGATTTAGTGTTAGTCAATTTTGTAGGTGCTTTTAAGTGCTACAACACATACAAAATGTATGCATACCATGGAGAAACAACAATTTTTTCCGATACTTGTATAATTTAACTTGAATCATCTTCTTCCGACAGAGCAACCAAGAAATTAATCTCAAGTGCATGTAGACTAAATTCTACCATCATATTCGCTAGTCACTTCCCTTTAATTAACTTTGTGGGTTTAATTTCTACATCATATTCAAGTATCGAAGCAATAGTAAGTTGTGCTGAAAGTGAAAAGCTGCAAGAATTGATGGTGCGGGTCCAAATGGAATAGGTGGGTGGACACCGATATCCACCTGGATCATTCCTCCCTCCTTAGGAAGCAATGGTCCCCATTGCGTTGAGATCCTCCATGAGATGAGGCAAATGTTGCTGTCAGCGAATGGAAGAGGTGCTCCCCCTCCTCTGGATCCTCGGGATCCTCCCTCTGGATCTTGGTGGTGGCAAAAATCGCACTGGGATCCACATAAATGATCTGCTTCCCTTTGTCATTGCCTTTGTTTGGTTCTGACTCGAGATCAGCAAATGTATCTGATTCGGGTGCCTTTAGTTTAGCCACCAACGAATGTTTGGCCTGACACTCATTTGTGCTATGAGTGGGTTTGTTATGAAATTCACACCACTTCCCCGTGTCCTTCTTTGGATTTGTGGTGTTGTTATGAGTCGTACCGCTTTGGCCTTGCCCCTTGTTCTTCGTTTCAGGGGCACCTTTCCCTGGATTTGGATTTGCAAATCCAAATTCTTGCTTCTTCTACTTAAATTTCTGCTCGATCTTGGCAACATAGCGATATGCTGTGCCAAACGATGTAATGTCAAGGAGCTCCATTTCCTCCTGAATATGTTTGTGCAAACATCCGCGGTACTTGAGCACCAAATGTCTCTCTGAATCTTTAATACCCAACTTTGTGCGCAGGGTATGGAAGAAATTCGTCAGTTCGTGCACATCTTGATCCCTTTGTTGCCGCAGCGTGCTCCATTGGATGTGTTTGTCCTCATAGCTCCCCACAGGGTAATATTGAACCTTGATGTTGTCTCGTAATGAATTCTAAGTGGGTGTGGCCGAGAACAGAGAGGCTTCTCCTTCGTCCTCTTTCTCACAATAGGTTTTCCACCAATCTTTGACATGGGGAGCGGCTTTGAGTAGTGCAAAACTAATATTTTCTCGATCGGAGAAATCATGGAACGAGAATTACCCTTCCAGTAAATTTAACTATCTATCTATGGCATTTGCATCTATCTGGCCTTCAAATACAAGAATTTCAAATTTTACCTATAACTTGAAGGGAGTGGCACCTCCAAAGTGGCTGTTGGATGCAGATGCGTCGTAGGTGGGTAGTCATTGAAGGATCTGAGCAAAGTTATCCATCATCGCGTTCCTTTGTTTCCTGAGGGCCTCCTCGAGCAATATTTTGATAGGATCTCCTACTCCCTCGTATTTCTTTTCTTCCGCCATGGGAGGTCGTCAGGGTTTACGAGGCTGATCTTGCAAGGGTTCAACTAGATCAAGCCCTAACTCCTTATACCCTGACCGTGTTGGGGACATGCAAATAAAAACAGAGAAAGAGTAGACCGCTCTGATACCACTGATCTGGATTTATGCAGGAACGCAATAAAATACAGAAATAGAAATAAACACAAAGATGCAGCGGAAATATTACTTCATTTCATTAATATCAAATAACTGAAATATGCTTACAGACATAATGGAAATAAAAATAGTTAGGGTGTTGGTAGCATATCTCTGAGAAGAGATGTGGCAGCTACAGACCTCTGAAATATGTTAAAATGAGGCTCGAGGGCCTATTTAACATTGAGAAACAATGGAGAACTTTAAACGTCCAAAAACCTAACCCTATGAGATGAAGCGCCAAAACCATGGGCCCTGTTTGGGTAAATTGGTGTTTCAACTTCCCGAGGAGGTAACTTTGGCATACGATCTCCATTTGACGCGCTCAATAGCTCGTTATAAAGATCTATCCGGTTATAAATTTTTATGCAAGAGAGAGGATCTTGGTTGCTCTCAGTTTTCCCAAAAAATGTCGTTTAGGGCCTCAAAATGGCTCCGGAAGTTCAGGACCCGAAAAACTGCCAAAAATAGTAAGTTGCACTAAAACCGAAATAATGAAAGAGAAAATGGTGGGTCCCCAAGTGGAATAGGTGGGTGGCCACTAATATGCACCTGGTTCATTAAGGCCCCAAAACGGATCCAAGAGTGTAGGACCCGAAAACCTACTAAAAATAGTAAGTTGTGTTGAAAGTGAAAATCTGCAAGAATTGATGGTGGGGGTCCAAATGGCATAGGTGGGTGGCCATCGATATCCACCTGGATCATTCCTCCATCCTTAGGAAGAAATGGCCCCCATTGCGTTGAGATCCTCCGTGAGATGAGGCAAATGTTGTTGTTTGCAGATGGAAGAGGCGCTCCCCCTCCTCTGGATCCTCAGGATCCTCCCTCTAGATCTTGGCGGTGGCAACAATCACACCGGGATCTGCATCAATGATCTACTTCCATTTGTCATTGATTTTGTATAGTTATGACTTGAGATTAGAAAATGCATCTGATTCGGGTGCCTTTAGTCCGGCCACCAACGACTGTTTGGCCCGACACTCATTTTTGCTATGAGTGGGGCTGTTATGAAATTCACACCACTTCCTCGTGTCCTTCTTTTGATTTGTGGTGTTGTTATGAGTCGTACTGCTTTGGCCTTTCCCCTTTTTCTTCGGTTCGGGGGCACCTTTCCTTCGATTTGGATTTGCAGATCCAAAGTCTTGCTTCTTCTGCTTAAATTTCTACTCGATCTTGGCAGCATAGCGATATGTCGTGCCAAGCGATGTAATGTCAAGGAACTCCATTTCCTCTTGAATATGTTTGTGTATATAGCCGCGGTACTTGAGCACCAAATGTCTTTCTGAATCTTTAATACCCAACTTTGTGCACAGGGTATGGAACAAATTCGTCAGTTCGTGCACATATTGATCCCTTTGTTTCCGCAGCGTGCTCCATTGGATTTATTTGTCCTCATATCTCCCCACGGGGTAATATTGTTCCTTGATGCCATCTCGTAATGAATTTCAAGTGGGTGTGGCCAAGAATGGAGAGGGTTCCCCTTCGTCCTCTTGCTCACAATAGGTTTCCCACTAGTCTTTGACATGGGGAGCGGCTTTGAGGTGTGCAAAAATAATATTTTCTCGATCGGAGAAATCATGGACTGATAAATACCCTTCCAGCAAATTTAACCATCTATCTACGGTGTCTGCTTCTATTTGGCCTTCAAATACAGGAATTTCAAAGTTTACCTGTACCTTGAAGGGAGTGGCACCTCCAAAGTGGCTATTGGATGCAGATGTGTTGCAGGTGGGTAGTTGTTGAAGGATATGAGCAAAGTTATCCATCATCGCGTTCCTTTGTTTCTCAAGGGCCTCCTCGAGCAATATTTTGATAGGTTATCCTGCTCCCTCGTCTTTATTTTCTTCTGCCATGGGAGGTCATTGGGTTTGCAAGGCTGATCTTGAAGGGTTCAACCAGATCGAGCCCTAACTCCTTATACCCTGACCGCGTTGGGGACATGCAAAGAAAAAAAGAGAAAGAGTAGACCGCTCTGATACCATTGATCTAGATTTAAGCAGGAACACAGTAAAATACAGAAATATAAATAAACACAGAGATGCAGCGGAAATATTACTGCATTTCATTAATATCAAATAACTAAAATATGCTTACAGACATAATGGAAATAAAAATAGCTAGGGTGCTGGTAGCGTATCTATGAGAAGAGATGTAGCGGCTACAGACCTATAAACTATGTTAAAATGAGTTTCGAGGGCCTATTTATTATTGATAAACAATGGAGAACTATAAATGTCCAAAAACCAAACCCTAGGAGATGAAGCGCCAAAACTATGGGCCCCGTTTTGGTAAATTGGTGTTTCAACTTCCTGGTGACGTAACTTTGGCATACGATCTCTGTTTGACGGGCTCAATAGCTCGTTATAAATATCTATCCGAGGAGTAAAAATTTTGATTCAAGTGAGGGTATGTCGATCACTCTCAGTTTTCCCAAAAAACGTCGTTTAGGGCCTCAAAATGGCTCCGAAAATTCAGGACCCGAAAAACTGCCAAAAATAGTAAGTTGCGCCGAAACCAAAACACTGAAAGAAAAAATGGTGGGGCCCCAAGTGGAATAGGTGGGTGGCCACTAATATCCACCTGGATCATTAAGGCCCCAAAATGGCTCCGAGAGTGCAGGACCCGAAAACCTGCTAAAAATAGTAATTTGTGCTGAAAGTGAAAAGCTGCAAGAATTGATGGTGTGGGTCCAAATGGAATAGGTGGGTGGCCACCGATATCCAAGAACAGTGCAAACTAGTAGCCTAACCATTGGGAAAATGATTCAACATAAAAACTGAAAATTCAACTGACTGACTAAAAATTAACTAACTGGCTGAGTGACTAACATATGGTAGCAGATCACCGAAAACTTAGGGCTTTTTCCTTGGGCTTCAATTTCCAATGATCACCACCCACACTTGAAGTATTGAAATTAAAATGGTATGTGAAATGGAGTGTTGGATCAGCTAAAATTCAAGTGAGAAAATGTTTCAGCAACCTGCCATTGACAGGCCCTCCTCCAAGTGGTTCATCTGTCAGATCTTTGAGCAAGCAGGCATTTTTTCCACGAAACAAAATAATTTTGAAAGGTCCCTTCCACAAATTCTCAAAATTCTCGTGCTTTCCTTTCTCCTCATTCCTGGCATCCCATTTTAATACTAAGTATCTAATCTGCCTTAGTCCTCCTCTCATAAATATTTTTAATCCGGTCTTGTATCACCTGAGTATTTCTGAAAAATTCTTCCCTAATCTGTTGTAGTTGGATCATTTGACTGATTCTTCTTTGTACATCATTGGGTTCCACTTCGGCCTCCTGTAGAAATTTCATCATCGAAACTCCTAATGAAGAAGGAAATACAACATCTGTTGCATAAAATAATTGGAAAGGGGACATGCCTATTGATTTCTTAGTGCTTACCCAGTCAACCTACAGTGCATTCACCAACTTCTTATGCCAACTCCTTTTGTTTTTTTGCAACAACTTATTGATTATGTTGACCAAAATTTTTTTGGAAGATTCAGCCAAGCCATTACACTGGGGGTGATAGGCTATTGAGTGGCCAAAGGTAATGTTATACTTGTGACAAAAATCCACCATATTCCTTGATTTAAAAGTAGCAACGTTGTTTGTAATGATTTTTTGAGGGAAACCAAATCTAGACAAGATATTGCTTTCAAAAAAATGAATAATAATCATATATGTAGCCTGCCTAGTTGGGACTGGTTCAATCCACTTGGTGAAATAATCGATTGTTGTCAAGATCCACTTATGTTGTCCAGATCAGGAAAGGTGGATTTCACCTATGAAATCAAGTCCCCAATATTGAAAGGGTGACTCAAACGCAATAGGTTTCAGGGGCAGTGAGAGCAGTTTATTTCTTCCTTCAAAAACCTGACATTCATGAAAACTGGCAACCTTTTTCTATACATCAACGAACAACGTTGGATAGTAAAAACCAACCCTTGAGATCTTGTTTGCAGTGGTCTTCCAAAACAATTATCTGCCATAGTCCCCTTTATGAAACTCCTCTATGGTTTTCTATGCCTCATTTTCAAGTAAACATTTCAACAACATACCAACGAGATCTTTCCAATACAAGAACTAATTTATGATCCAAAACTTGACAAATTTCAATTTAAGGAATCAAGATTTAGTCTTAGTCAATTCTATAGGTGCTTTTAAGTGCTACAACACATACAAAATGTATGCATACCATGGAGAAACAACAAATTTTTCCGATACTTGTAGAATTTAACTTGAATCATATTCTTCCAACAGAGCAACCAAGAAATTAATATCAAGTGCATGTAGATTTGATTCTACCATCATATTCACTAGTCCTTTCCCTTTACTTAAATTTGTGGGTTTAATTTCTACATCATATTCAAGTATCGAAGCAATCCACTTGCTTCTCCTAACTTCTAGATCATTTTGAGTGAGTATGTCTTTCACAACAGAACTCGGTACAGAGGAAATGATGCGTGAATGCAGAATGTACACCCATAAATCATTTAAGGCTTTCACCAAGGAAAAATCCTTCTTTTCCATAATGTTTGTAGGACCCTCTTCCCACATCTACCCAAGTAACTGACCAACTGGGGTAAACATGTGACGAGAGGCTACTAATATGATATTCAACCTCCTAAATGGCCTTAAGGAAGTGGAACCAATAGAAACACCAAAAACACACCTTACATTGCATCATTGACATCCCCAAGAGGTAACCCAACCTTCAAGGCCCTGTTCCTTGAGGGGGAACTGATTTTTAGCCACTTTGAGGCTTAGCAGCGATCTTGCAAGTGTAAGGGAGTGGCTATAGGGTCTATATATGGGGGCTAGCCTTGTCAAGGTGGCGGCTAAGGCCCAAACAACACATTTTCCTCCTATAGCTTTGGGATTTGTGCCACATTTTCAACTCCTGAGCCCAAGTCACTACCCAGAACTTCCTGTAACTTTAGGAGAGGGTAAAAAAAATTAAAAAAAACATATGGAAGTAATCACATCAATCAGAACTCATCCGACCCCACCCAAACATGACATTCATTTTATCAAAACATGTCACAAACATAACATATATAGGTATAAACAACATATTTAAACAAAGGGGTCTCTTTCTTATCTGAGAATGGCTAAGAAGAATTGCTCCCCTACATGATAAGCTATCATACAATCAATTTTACCATAGATTCATTAAGTATTCATTTACAAGTAAAAAAATGGAGAGAGCCACACCTCATCACTTTCACAATACATGCTCATAACCAGCATAATACCAACATAAATACGATGCATACATCGACAATAGAATCCATAGATAAAAAATTTCATATACGCATCAAATACCAAGGAATTGAACCTTTCAGTAATGAATGCAAAATCCAACCCGGAATGGACTTCCACATTCCATCCGACCATAGACTTGGTTGAGCCAAATCTCACTTCAGCTAGTCACTCCCATGCCATATTCCAAGCATGAATGTGGGACTTTATCAAACACATCAATCAACACCAAATCAGGGCTCCAGAGACCAAATCGTCTCAACCCCAAATGATCCAGGGTAAAATCTTGATACCCTTATCCAAGACCTTTTACTTCGGCTGATAATTAGAATTACATTTAATTAAGACGTTAAAGAACATAAATGAACAATTGTGGTTGTAAATAAAAGGAACATAAATGAACAAGATCAGCAATCATATGAACACGTCGTTTGATGACGGAGTTTGTCCAGGAGGAACTACATCTCCGAGCCTCGGTGTCAAGATGGTGTAGGCCGCTACACTATGTGTTGTATGAAGAAGATGTACATGGATGTGTTTTCCTATGACATACAAGGAAAAAATTTCCCTCACGCAGGAGTGGCTTGACTTCTTTAAGAGATGTTCCACTGCAGAACTCTCATACATAAAGAAAGACTCCTATCAGTATGACCATAGCTCATATGTAAGAAATAAGAGTATCTCGCCAATCCTGGAAAACAAGGGATCTCAAAAATACACATATGAAAATGAGCATCCCGCCAATGTGGCATAAAAGGGATCTCATACAGAACACAAATCCATAGCTGAAAGTACATCAATAACAACACAAAGCAAGATCCCATGCCTCATGTATCAACCGGGATCTACAAGACATAATTCATCTCAACGAGAAATAAATAAAGAAGTACATGGAATCCACATCATATACCTCATGTTTCCATTTGCTGAAGGCTGAGCTTCTTTGCGGCTGAATCTGAAAACACCATCAATCTTGTGGCGTCGAAAAAGATGAAAATGACTGCTCACATGTGGAAATATGACACCTTCATAACCCACTTCCAAAAGTGGATGAAAAATAAAAAACTCAGATGGAGAAACTGAGCACGCCATTAGACTCGTGGCATCGAGTAGTGCGGAAATGACATAAAATTTGTCCCATTTGGACAAAGTCAAAATTTCGCCCCCCTGAAATTTGGCCTCAATCAAGCTTCCACCTGCCTCTTTTCTGGCTCATGGTTCCACATGACCTGCAATAAAAAAATCATAAGTCTGGAAATCCGTGCATCTCCTCGGATTCTGTGCCCATGCTTGGCTGCAAAATAACACTAATACTCAGAAAATGCGTGCTCCATCTTTCTCCTCCTTAGCCCTGGCGCACTTCTAGAAATCTGAGTTTAAATAAGTTTTCTGGGCGGACTTTACCAAGCCCACCGTTGGGCGCAGTTGGTAAAATGGTGCAATAATAGGCATGGAGTCGGGGGATCAAATCCCGCCCCTTCCATAAATAAAACAAATATTGTTTTTACAACTGCATATTTACTTTATAAAAAACCCCGCATATTTTTTTTTACCGGTCGCATTTAATTGAAAAGCCGAGTTATGGAGGTTGGGCCCGCATGGGTCGGCCCGCCACACTATTTCTAACGGATCTGTGGTGGACGTGGCACGAAGTTTGTTTTGGTTCTCCCGCATTAATATGTCCATGCCACAATTAATACATTCGTTGTTTGAATTTGCTATGTATTGGGCCACCCGTGGATCGGGCCGGCCCACGTGGCCGGGCGGGTTCGATTCCCACCGGCCCATTATTATATGGTGCCATATGGTGGTGTCGATGGGGGTGGCGGGGTTGACAGCCCGCTGCCCCAAATATAATATGGTGGTTGGTACTGACCGGGGGTGACAGGGGTCACGGCCCCCACCCCTTTTTTTAATATATTTTTGTTAAAAATAAAACAAATTGGTCATTTTCAAAAATTCAGTTTTAGACCGTAGGAGTCAAATTAACTAGGAAAAAATTTCGCCTGAGTGTGCTGGAATCTGGTGCCCAGGTTTGGTCCAATTTACATCCTCTTTAAGGCTGCCTAGTCACCAAGTGAAACCAAAACTTTGACCGCTCCTAACTCCTTCATACGGACTCGGAATTGAGTGACGTCTATGCCATTGGAATCAGAAAGACGAGATCTACAACATGAATCTAGTTCGATAACAATCTAAAGACTTTGATTTTTTAGCCCTCTGTCCTGAGCCACTTGTACTTGTACCTGTTTAATCCACCTGGATCACCAAACCAATGATTCCACCTCATGGTCAGACATCACTAACCGTCACGGATTGGCCTCCATCCAACCTACTCCAGGGCTCTAGAGTGTTTGTTCCAACTAAGGCTCCAGGACTAGTAACTCAACCCCAGCTGTTCTCAGGATCCAAAGTGTTTGTCCAACCAAGGCTCTAGGACTAGTAACTCAACCCACCTAGGGATCCATAGCGTTTTTCCAACCAAGGCTCCAGACTAGTAACCAAAACAACAACTATCCGTCGGGCTCCATAGCATTTGTCCAATCAAGGCTACAAGAGCTAATAACTCAACCCAACAAGTAGAGGAACCATGAGAACCAACTAGAAAAAAAATCAATGGAAATAAACCCATAATCAACATGGCTATCCAGGAAATGGCAAGGCTAGGAAAATCCACTGTCAATCTCGACCATCCTCCATGCCCATGACAGATCATAATCAATAAATCACATTGAATACCATGCATGCCAAAACTAGTGATGAAATCATATATGCAACTTGGTACCTGGACTCATAACCTGTTATAGATTTTGATCATGGTGTACTCTACGCTTTCCTGCTCTTCCTTTTCTTTCTTGATCCAAATCTCCAAATATGCCACACTCTCCAAGAGTGCTCCAAGAATACTCTAAGTGATCAAGAGTATGAGAGAGAGAGAGAATAATGAGAGCTCCAAAACTGAACTAGCCAAGCCTTCCCCACTGATCCTCATAAGCCTTTTTATAGATGAGGCCTATATTTTCTTCATTTTGCATTATTTTCGTTCATTTTCCTCCTCACATGCAACCTGTGACCTTTCACCTTCCTTTTCTCCTAATTTCCATTATTTTCATAAATAAAATTCCAATTAATGCCTCATGCCTTTTCCATTTCCTTAGCCATAATAAACCGAATGATCACCCACTAGGATGTTTTTTCCCACCATCCAGCTTGGAATACGTGTCCCATCCATCATGTTCTTATACAAATTTTTACCAGGGTTGTTACAGAACCCTTCCCCTTGGGGGAACACCATCCTCAGTGTTCAATGATAACTACAAACCAAAAACTGCTAAAACAAAAAAACATACTGCCTATGGAGCTTTATAACATAGCTCGTTGCAGTATTTACAATGAATAACCTGCTCAAAAGAAAAACCCATCATGAAAATCATACCGTGTACTGGAGCTTTATAACACAACTCATTACGATATTTACAATAACAACCACATATACTCATGCAAATTTTATTCAACCAACAAATAACCATACTATCTGTGGAGCTTTATAAACCAACTCGATACAATATTTACAATAATATACACATATACACATTTTCTCAACTAGAAAATAGAAGGATATGGTGCTCGTATCAGCAACAAGGGAAACTAGAGGCTCACACCTCCACCCTCAAGGTAATACCAAGATTCACCTTCTTCCCATGAATTCCAGGATCCACTGCCAAAGCTAAAGCTACATCCAATGTCTAGCGCTACAATCCCACACCACTTGTCCTCTTAGTGAACAGTTACCAGCTCATTGTTCCAGGGGACACTCCCAATTTGCACCTGATTCCATTTGGAAATGCTAATGACCAAAACTAATCCATCCCCGACCTTCCCTTCTCTGCTACATAGTCCCTCAGGCAATCCAGTAATCCCCTTCCATGTAGTCACTCACCTTCCATGTTCCACTGAAACCCCCATCTCGGGCAGCCCATCCCTTGGCAAGGCTTCCTTACATCAGAAGATATAAGAAAAAAAGGCATATACCTACCTCAACCATCATACCGATGATATAATTATCATGGAAATCAATGGACACTATTGGTACCAATGTCCCACAATGGACCTGCTCCTGAAGTGATTTACCAACACACTGTTGCATCTTTCAATCCCTTTTGTTGTTGCTACTAATTCTTACAATCAGTTTCAACCATCCCAAACTGGGCATTGCATGTTTTCCTGTAGTAAGCACATAATTTCCATTATAATCAAAATAAATTTAAATAAATTTAAATAAATTCACATCATACCTCATTGGTAGCTTCATCGGTAAGGTACACTTGTACTTCCATTTACTTCCTGTCACACAAGTCAAACTAGTCTTTTGATCAAACCATCATGTATAAACATATCATATCAAGCTAGCTCAAAAAGAAACCATCATATATCAAAATCATAAATCACATGCAATCATCATAAACCATAATCATAAATCACATGTAACCATCATAAGTCAGAATCATATATCACATGCATAATAGAACTGAAGTAAAATATCAATACTTATCCTTCATCAGTCCTTACTTCTGCCTTTGTTCTTTCTATACACACGTCGGATCGGTTGCTACACCCAACAAACACCTAGTGCATTCTCCTCAACCATGTACACATACACACAATGCACAACACATACATCCACATAAGGCATACAACACCATACAATACAACACAATACATATGCCTACACCGACATACAACACATACACCTACACCTGGTTTACAATACAACACAATACATATAATACATATACGTACACATAGTACAACATGACGAATACACATGTCATGATACCATGACTACACCATGCACATACATAGTACCGCATGCTTGCAACACATGTATGACATGTACACAATATCACATGTATACCAATACCATATTCAAAACATGTACACAGTACCACTTGTACACAACACTACCTGCACAACATGTGCACAACATCACATGTACACGACACCACCTGCACAATGTGTACAAAATGTCAAATGTACATTGCACCACCTGTACAATGTGTACACAACAACACATGCACGACATGTACATGACACCATATGTACATGCACCACATGCACGACATGTACACGACACCGCCTGCACACAATGCCACATGTACAACCTGTGCACAACACGACATGCACACAACACCATGTGTACAATCATGCACCCAACGCCAGATGCACATAGCGCCATATGTGTATCATGCACACAACACCATATGTACATAACACTACATATTCAACATGTACATAAAACCATACATACACATCACTGCATATCCAACATGCGCATAGCACCATATGCAGACAAAACCACATAGCCAACATGTGCACAATATGATACATACACAACACTGCATATCCAACATGTACATAACACCATCTATACCTAACACTGCATATGAAATATATGCACAACACCTATATACAAAAAACATACAACTTCATATGCACATAATACTACATATGGAACATTACACATTGCCATAGGTACAATTATTGAATATACGACATGCACAACATATACACAACAATAGCATCGTACATCCATATACCAAACATTGACCCCACAAAAAACCTTTCTTCTTATGTCTTTCCACTATCCATGCTTATCCTAGCATGTTGCATATCACACTAATTTCACATTTTTTATGTACCTATCAACATTACCTGTCCATAAACATAGGTATAGTACAAGCATATAACATTAAATCATATCCACATGATATTGACCTCATAGATCTATCAAAGATTCCTCCAAAAGAATGATCCTTGAAGCCTTGTCATATAGTGACATAGATACATACATATATATAATAATTAGCATAGAATAATCATGATACTATCAGGTAACGTCATACATACATACAAACCATCAAC
Source organism: Pinus albicaulis (assembly GCA_034641835.2). Taxonomy (NCBI): domain Eukaryota; kingdom Viridiplantae; phylum Streptophyta; class Pinopsida; order Pinales; family Pinaceae; genus Pinus; species Pinus albicaulis. The sequence goes on from JAXQQM020073528.1 coordinate 27,103, forward strand.
ATAAAGCCATCAAGATCCATGACGACCCTGTCAATCAATGACATACATACATACATACATACATGTATACATATGTAAACATCAAAAAAATGATGATCACAATGCAATGGCTAGATATCATAAGGTCTAGGTTAATAGAACTTCCTTATTTGTGCACAACATGCACAACATTGTGAACAATAGTTCCAAACATAGCCAAGGCACCTAACACCTCATTCATTTTACCTCTTATGTTTCCTTTCTTATGTCTATATTGTCACCATCCATTTACCACAATGAACCCAACCAATCCAACCGATTTTCATACTCTTACCTTCCGCTACGCTTACCCATGCACTGAGATTCATTCATGTCTTAAATTACTTGTTGGGTACCACGTAGCTCTCCCCAAGCTCCATTAAATTTCCTCTTTCCCAACCAATTTCCAAGACTCCCAAACAAAATCAAGAACAAAAACGAACAAGAAGAAGACCATGAGAACTGAAATCAATACGACACCGCAACAAAGTGGCATAATTATGCACTAGACACAATCAAGACCGCAAATCAAGTGCCAACAAATCAAAATATCTAAAGAATAATAATTTAAAACAAACACCATGACTCAATCCCCATGGTTCCCAATACTTCCAAGGAAAGGTCATCCTGAGCCTTCTTCAATATTTCATGGCAGTCTCTTTCCATGCAATCCCCTGCATCATACTATCATAACCACACAACTATCAACACATAAATAAATATACCAATATGCTTGTTATCTTACCTTGTTGTGCCAAACACACTAACTTGTAATTGAACACACATATCAGCCATATGTATCAACATCAAGACAACGTATCTATCAATTCAAAATCAACTTTTACCAATACTAGAAACCATGTCACAATCCATTGGTCAACTCACATTCATCGTTCATAATACATAATGCTACAACTATCACCTACTTACACTTAGGTACATATCATCCATCCCAACACATGTGTGTTAGTACAACCATCTTAAAACAAGACAATTTCATCATGCAATATTACAAACACATAAATACTCATATCATGCAATTAATCAAACATTCAAACAACTTGCAAACATACCATGCTAAATAAATCAACTAGATGATTTAATAGACACCAAATCACCCAGACACCAAATATATGACATAATCAAACAATTAAGCAAACTCATACCTTGATGTATCTTAGGGGAGGCTATCTTATCTGCACAATCAATCTAGATTAGCACAATATAACTTCACGACACATCAAATCAACCTAAATAAGGTCATGATATCCATAATAGTAACTAGCTAACAAGTTCGCATCATAGACTCATAAACAAATGTCATTCATGCAGCATAGCAATCACATATGCACAATTAGTCTAGATTAATGCAACGCACTATCGTAATTAGGTTGAATCATACCTGAATTTCATAACCCTAACCAGTTGCATGGGCCAGTCCATTTTTAGCATAATACATATAACATCAAAATCTTAATTCAATAACCTAAAAATCGGTAACTAAAACATACTCGAAAACAACATATAACACTAATCCTCGAGAGCTAGCTACAAATTAACATATAACATCAAAATCTTAATTCAATAACCCTAATCATCAAGTTAACTAATCATAAACAACAAGTTAATCATGTATCATAATCATCAACAACATATAACATAATGATCAAGTTAATATCATGCCTAACTAACCAACACATGTGCATATAATCACACTAGTTAACTAAAATATATCACTTATGTAACCATAACATCAATAGAATGAAAGGCACTCACATGACCATAATGCATATGAATACACTAATCAACTAGCATTTATCACACATGTAACCAAAATAAAAATAGAATGGAAAACATATAATTAACCCTAATGTTTACAACAATCATGGATCACATACATGCATGCTTGTATGATAATCTTCTCTTACCCCAAAGTCCATTGTTACAACTTCACTTTACTGATATGCATATCCTACTCTATCTCAGCCAACACATTGGCATCATAACATACCAATATCATCATGATTACCTAATTTCATACAATGACCTTAAACACAACAACCTCAATCAAACCAATGCAAATTTGACCACATGCACCCAATTGACATGTAGAATCAATCATGAATGACCAATGCATGTACCACATATAGCATCACATAAGCAAGAATATACAGACAACACCCAAGCATGACCATTATGTGACCTAGCATAAACAAGAAGTGAATATACAACATGTAGAAACATGTAAGTAAGTATACATGGTCAATAAATAAGCATGAGCAACACATAACCAGTCATACACTCATGACAACATGTTGAAAACAACATCATCAACACTTCCATGGCGACACCACTGCCACCATGGCCAACACAACATGGATGCAACAAGCACATATAGACTACAAGCATACTACACACACATGCAACCAACATAAACGCATGATCCACCCACCACCCATCCTATCCAAGGGTTGAAACATGCTCTAATACCACTCTGTGGTATTGGATATGAACCAAAGAGAACGAGACTAGACACCGACATGCATAAAAAATGCATATACAACCATTATCGACACCATTGAAATGAAACAAGAGCACATAGAACATGAGCACGGGGAACACATATGCAATCGACGTGATCAACACACACGTCCCAAGGAGAGCGCAACCATGCTCTAATACCACTCTGTAACACCCTCTTCCCACATCTACCCAAGTAACTAGCTAAACTGGGTAAACATGTGACAAGAGGCTACTAATATGAGATTAAAACTCCTAGATGACCTTAAGGAAGTGGAACAGACGTAACACCAAAAACACACCTTACACTACATCATCATTATCCCCAAGAGGTAACCCAACCTTCCAGGGCCTTGTTCCCTAAGGGGAAATTGATTGTTAGCCCCTTTGAGGCTTAGCCGCAGGCTTGTAAGGAAAAGGGAGTGGCTATAGGGTCTATAACCATGGGCTAGCCTTGTCAAGTTAGCGACTAAGGCCCAAACAACTAATTTTCCGCTTGTAGCTCCGAGATTTGTGCCACATTTTCAGCCCCTGAGCCCAAGTCACCACCCAGAACTTCCCGTAACTTTAGGAGAGGGTAAAAAAATTTAAAACAAACATATGGAAACAATCACATCAATCGAAACTCATCTGACCCTACCCAACCATGACAGGAATTTCATCAAACATGTCACAAACATAACATCTACAGGTATAAACGACAAATTTAAACAAAAGGGTCTCTTTATTACCTGAGAATGAATAAGAAGCATTGCTCCCCTACATCATAAGCTATTATACAATCAATTTGACCATAGATGCATTAAGTATTCATTTACAAGTAAAAACATGGAGAGATCCACTCCTCGCCACTGTCACAATACATGCTCATAACCAACATAATACCAACATAAATACGATGGATATATCGAAAATATAATCCATATATAAACGATTGCATATACGCATCAAATGCCAAGGCATTGAACCTTTCAGTAATGAATGTAAAAACCAACTCAAAATGGGACTTCCACGTTCCACCAGACCAAAGATATGGCTGGGCCAAATCTCACTTCAGCCATTCACCCCCATGCCATATTCCAAGCATGAATGTGGGAATTTATCAAACACATCAATCAAAACCAAACTAGGGCTCGAGAGACCACCAAACCAGTGATTCCACCTCACAGTCATACATCACTAACCGTCACGGGTTGGTCTCCATCCAAGCTGCTCAAGGGCTCCAAAGTGTTTGTTCCAACAAAGGCTCCAGGACTAGTAACTCAACCCCAGCTATTCCCAGGCTCCAAAGCGTTTTTCCAACCAAGGCTTCAGGACTAGTAACTCAACCCACCTAGGGCTCTAGAGAATTTTTCAAACCAAGGATGTAGGACTTATAACTCAACCCACCTAAGGCTCTAGATATTTTGTCCAACCAAGGCTCAAGGAATAGTAACTCAACCCAACAACTGTCCCCCGGGCTCCAGAGCGTTTGTCCAACCAAGCCTCCAGGAGCTAATAACTCAACCCAATAGCTAAAGGAACCATGAGAACCAACCAGAAAAAAAATAAATGGAAATAAAACCACAATAAACATGTCTATCCAGGAAATGGAAAGGCTAGGAAAATCCACTGTCAATACCGACCATCATCCATGCCCATGACAGATCATAATCAAGAAACCACATGCAATACCATGCATGCCAAAACTAGTGAGGAATCATACATGCAACTCGGTACCTGCACTCAGAACCTGCTGTAGATGTTGATCTCGATGTTCTCTGCAGTTTCCTTCTCTTCCTTTCTTTATTGACCCAAATATCCAAATATGCCACACTCTCCAAGAGTGCTCCAAGAATACTCTAAGTGCTCAAGAGTATGAGAGAGAGAGATAATAATAAGAGCTCCAAAAATGAACTAACCAAGCCTTCGAAGCCTTTTTATAGATGAGGCCTCTATTTTCTTCATTTTCCATCATTTTATTTAATTATCCTCCTCACATGCAACCTGTGACCTTTCACCTTCCTTTTCTACTAATTTCCATTATTTTCATAAATAAAATGCCAATTAATGCCTCATGCCTTTTCCATTTCCTTAGCCATAATAAACCAAATGAACACCCACTAGGATGTTTTTTCCCACCCTCCAACTTGGAATACATGTCCCATCCACATTGGTCTTATATATATTTACATGAATTTTTACCAGGGTTGTTACAATGTTGTATTTAAGGGAAGCATCTCTGAGTGTCATGCTGAAGAATTATATTGGTTGCTCTACAACTTGCTGGTTCTTTTGCATCAGGACAACTGCTATACTATGCTTCGAAATGAAATATTGAGTGTAGTCTAGACTAATAATAACATGAGCATGGGAAAAGGCATATTTTACCTCATGGAAATATTTTCTAGTTTCTTCAGTCCACCTAACCTCGCTGTATTTTTTCAACATAACTGTAATTTCCCTTAAAATCTCTGCTAAGTTGGGGATGAATCTCCTTAAGAAGTTTATCCTGCCAATAAAGGAATGAAGTTCCTTCTTATTTCTCAGAATGTCCATCTTCTAAATTTCCTCTATTTTGATACGATCTATTCTAATGCCATCTTTAGAAATTACATGTCCTAAAAAATTTCCTTCTTCCAACCCAAACAAATACAGTTACTTAGGATTCAACGATATGCCATATTTTTGGCATTTTTAAAATACTTCTCTTAGGTGTTGTAGATGATCCTCATCAGACTGTGAATATATAGTGATGTCATCAAGATATATTACCAATTTTTTTTCCTTATCCTCCGCAAAATCTATATCCATAGCTCGCTGAAATGTGGCTCTCGCATTCATCAAACCGAAAGGCATTTTTTCATATTTGAAGGGACCCCATGGTGTGGTAAACACACTCTTATCCTGATCTTCCGAATGAACAAGAATTTGGTTGTATCCCAAAAAGCCATCCAGCAGCGACATCCTCCTTGAACCTACCACCTTTTGAAGAATATGATCCATCTTTGGCAAAGGATAATTGTCCTTGAGAGGTACTTTGTTCAAATTTCTAAAATCTACAAACAACCTGATTTCTCTCGTCTTATTTCCAACTGGTACTAAGTAAGAAAGCCACCTAGAAAATATGAGAGGTACATAATTCCAACTTCAAATAAATTTCTTACCTCCTTTTCAATCAAAAGCAACAAAACAAGATTTTTCCTCCGCAACTTTTGCTTGAATGGATTTTGGTATTATTTGATCAGAATTGTATGTTGGATGATACTCTTGTCATATACTTTCAGATCCTAGTATCCCTAGGAAAAAACATCAGAGAATTCTCTCAGAATGTCCAAATATTTTTTCTTCATTTATGGGCTTAAATTTTTGGACAACCTGATCATTTTGGGATTATCTTCTATGCTTATGTTACAGTCCTCTACTCCCGTCTCAGTAGGCATCAACTTTGGCCTTTTAGCTACATAATTTTGGTCAAAAAGTTCTTCAAGTGGTACCAACCCTCTCATAATGACATTATCCTTTAACTGCAACACCTTCAAATATGCCACATGTTCTTTGACTTGATTTATAAAATTTTCTTTTTCATCCTCTTCCCATCCACTATTTTCATCAAGTTGCATCTTAGCAAATTCTTCCTTCATTAACATAAAATTTTCTAGCTACTTATCATTTTTAAATACTTTCCAGTACTTCATATTATCCGGGACAACATGCCTATACTTGAATTCAATTTCATATTTTTCATTAGTGAGAATTGGAGCTTCAAAATTACACACGGATGCAACTAAGGCATTTGCAACAACATTTTGTCTTCTAGGAATGACTAACAAATTGTAGTCAGAAAAATTCTGCAAACATTCTAGGATAGCATTATGTAAGTGTTGGTCATTATTTAACATCTGTCATCTTTGAAGATAACCCTGAAGTAGCCATGTATCAAATGTTATAACTTGTGGTGAAACATTTAAATGATGGTTGAAAGGAAACGATGATAAAACAAGTCACGTGCCTAAAAACGAAGCATATGTTCGGAAAGGGTACAAATATAAATAAAAAAGGCAAAGGTATAAAGAAAAAAGGTAAAGGACGCAAAACAATATTATTAAAAGGGCTTGCCACTTTCATAATATGCACATGAGGGAACTCCCCGTATGGGAAATTCCGAGGGGGTCAAGGAGTGGAAGGGGGACGAGACTCGTACCCCCGCGGAGTTATGGTGACGTAGCACGGGGTGGACCCAAGGTAAGCGTGATGTGGAAGAGCGAAGTATGGGTAAGCGTGATGTGGCGGAGTGAATTGCGGGCCCTAGAGGCTTGTATGTTGTGTATTTAACCAGCCTTACGAAGAATATTTGTCAAGAACCAGATGGCTTACGCAGCAGAAAGGTAAGGTAAGTTTCTAGGTGAGCTGGTACCGAGGCCCGTACCAGTATTAAACTCGGCACGCGGTGTTCACCTGCTTCTAGCTGACACCCAATCCCTATATGCCACGTGCTCCACTATCAGTGTCCTTATGACACTTACCCTGCTTATTTCACCTCTCCGCCTTTTACCTCAGAACTTTCAGTCTTAGATAACGGTCCTCCCATATTTTACTGCAATAAAATTTACAGGTATTCCAGCTACGGTATAAACTAAGTGGGAGCTAGTGCCAGGTCTACCCGGTCACTGTCAGTACCCCCACGTCGTTTTCCCGAGCAAATTCATACTACACAGGTACTCCGTCCCTCATGTTCCCTCTGCTTTCCTTTCATTTTTAAAAGTTTTGTATGTCAGTCATGGGAAGGGGCACACCCAAGAAAACTGAACCAGGAGAGGCCTTTATTCCTCATCATAAGTTTTGGTTATTTTGATAAGGACCTCTAACAAATTCCTGGCATGCGAGGAAGATATTTTTCCAAAAATATCTTCTCGCTCATGTACTGAGGTCTCTATATAATCAAGATCCGAAGAGAAAAAAAGGTTCCAGATTTTCGAAAGAATTTTGCTGTGAAATAATTGTTGTATGCTTTTTGTTGAAATCTTAATAGAAATGTGAAGAGCCTGTTGGGTCTCAGCAAGAAGGAGTTTTACTTTAAAGTGTGGATTATGGTCTTAACGTTTTATAGTGTGTAACCTTTCCTTATGTGATATTGTTTTATTGTTCATTTCGCTGCTTCCACTTCTTTTATATCATGTTTTGGAATGCGAGTGGCTCACTAGTTTTGATATAAATTTATCACCACTGATACTTGTATTAAGTTGGTCAAGCGCTTTAAATACAACTCAGGCATGGTATGTTGTCTCACTTATCACTTCACTCATTATTCCTCTATATTAAATGCTATGAGATGTTATTCTTTCAAAGCTATTGACATGTATGGATTCTTATCATTTTAAGCCCATCTCATGTTCAGATATGTTTATGGAATTCCCTCTCATTAGCAGTTAATATCCTTTCTGTATTTTCTACGCAGCAAACTTCATTCAATTTTAAATCTCTGTAAAGCATTTTAGAACCCAGCCCTCCTTAAAGAAAGTTGTCTTTAAGCTGTCTGTTGCATCTATATTAAGGACTCACTCCTTGCCTCTGCAACATCCTGTTATTTTGCTAACTCTGAGAATATTATGGTTCCATTTATATTACACCCCCTTGTAAAAGTTGAAGTAGTAAAGAGCCTCTTGCTGTTAAAATGTCTCGAATTATATCTTAAGCTCCTTACTGTATAAGATGTCCTAGGCACCGGTCTTTCAAAACTCAAGGTTGTCTCTAGGATCGACAACATCTTTTTGGCGTCGTTGCCGGGGAACGAAGTTAAGAAAATTTAAATCCCTGGGCCTCGACAAAATCTTTATTCACTCTTCAGAAAGGTGAGCATGAAGATTTGAGAGTTGTAGATCCCTCACCTTGGCGACTCTACAGTTCCTAAATGATTAAGAGACTCCATTGGGAGACCATGTCATAGTACAAACATCAGCCATGCTAAAGACCAAGCCACTTCACCAATGGAAGACTCTGAGCAGTTTGCAGAAATGCATCCAAGTTTCATAGCAGAGTGCCGAGATGTAATGTCACATGGCTTGGAAAAACTGAAAGTGGAGGACCTTCCACGGGCTATTCTTCTCAGCTCAAGTTTCAAACCCGTGCTTAAGAAAATATTTCTAGAATTGGTGGTTGAAAGATATTAAGCTGAGATCGAATTTTTTAACTCACAAGAAAATTCATGTCAGTTCAGAGACTCGAGAGCCTTTTTGGAAAGTCTCCCTCCCCCTAAGAAAGAAGAAATTTCACTGCCTTTCGGAGTACAAGAAGAAGACGATCCAGTTCTCAAGAGTCACATTGAAAACGCAGTGGAAGATGCAGAAATCAAAGCAGCCCAGGATAAAGACAGCCTACTAGTCATGGAAGGCCTGAAAGAAAGAAGTGTACATCATGTGTTCATTGATCTTATGGCAGAATATATGGAGGCCCTGATTAGCTCAAATTCTCCAGCATTGATCCTTCGCCAGGGCCAGATTCATCAAGAGAGGTCACCACTGATGGTGACCACAGTTTTGAAAAACCACCTGCAGAGCACCCTATGGTGGTCTCTGATGATCAGTCAGTGCTCCAACCCTTTTTCGTTGTTGGTTGACTGGCTTCACTGGCATTATTGTATCACCTAGAGCATCAGAGATTTCCAAGTAGATTAGAGTAGATAGGAAAGCTCAATAAAGCTCAGCCTGTGAGCATGTAGTTAGTTGTTTTAATTTCTGTAAATTCCAGCGAGCCAGACAGTCTAATCCTGGCTTGGCTATTTTTCAATTTCTGTCTTAGAATGTAGAGAAGAAATCTTCTAGACAGTTTAATCCTAGCAGATACTAGTTTAGGTAGAGAAACTATGAGGCCAACAGTTTAATCTGGTCTCATGGAGTAATAAGGGTAGAAGTAGAATAGGTTTATTTTTCCTGTTTGTATAAAAAAACGTTGATGATGTAAGGGTCTGCAAGTCCAAATACTACCAGAATATCAGAGGAATACTACCTTTACCACACCATGGGGTACGTTTATGTATGCTAGGATGCCTTTTGGGTTGACTAATGCAGGGGTCACTATTCAAAGGGCCATGAACATAGCCTTTGTTGGGGAGCAAGATAAGTTTGTTGTGGTATATCTAGATGAAATTACTATGTTTTCAAAAGATGATGCAGATCACATTGAACACTTGCGTAGAATCTTTGAGAAGTGCAGAAGGTATGCCCTCTCTCTCTCAACCCACAAAAGTCTTTATTTTCATTGGAAGAGGGAAAGCTTTTGGGACATATTGTGACAAAAGATGGGGTAAAAATAGATCCTAAGAGAGTAGAAGTTATAAATGACATTTCTCTTCCCAGAAATAAAAGTGCTGGAGAGTGGTGTCCACATAGAAGATTAACAGGTGGTCTGCGAAGTTCTCGACATGCTCAAGGATGAACGTGTCGTCCCCAGGTGGAGCCAATGTTGGTCATTATTTAACATCAGTCATCTTTGAAGATAACCCTTAAGTAGCCATGTATCGAATGTTATAACTTGTGGTGAAAAATTTAAATGATGGTTGAAAGGAAACGATGATAAAACAAGTCACGTGCCTAAAAACGAAGCATATGTTCAGAAAGGGTACAAATATAAAGCAAAAAGGTAAAGGACACAAAACGATATTATTAAAAGGGATTTTTGCTTTCATAATATGCACGTGAGGGAACTCCCTGTATGGGAAATTCCGAGGGGGTCAAGGAGTGGAAGGAGGATGAGACTCGTACCCACACGGAGTTATGGTGACGTAGCACGGGGTGGACCCAAGGTAAGCGTGATGTGGTAGAGCGAAGTATGGGTAAGCGTGATGTGGCAGAGTGAAGTGTGGGCCCTAGAGGCCTGTACGCTATGTATTTAACCAGCCTTATGAAGAATATTTTTCAAGAACCGGATGGCTTACGTAGTAGAAAGGTAAGGTAAGTTTCTAGGTGAGCTGGTACCGAGGCTCGTACCAGTGTTAAACCCGGCACATGGTGTTCACCTTCTTCCAGCTGACACCCAATCCCTATACGCTGCGTGCTCCACTGTCAGTGTCCTTACGACACTTACCCTGCTTATTTCACCTCTCTGCCTTTTACCTCAGAACTTTCAGTCTTAGATAACGATCCTCCCGTATTTTACTGCAGTGAAATTTACAGGTCTTCCAGCTATGGTATAAACTAAGTGGGAGCTAGTGCCAGGTCTACTCGGTCACTGTCAGTACCCCCACGTCGTTTTCCCGAGCAAATTCATACTACACAGGTACTCCGTCCCTCATGTTCCCTCTGCTCTCCTTTTGTTTTTAAAAGTTTTGTATGTCAGTCATGGGAAGGGGCACACCTAAGAAAACTGAACCAGGAGAGGCCTTTATTCCTCATCATAAGTTTTGGTTATTTTGATAAGGACCTCTAACAAATTCCTGGCATGCGAGGAAGATATTTTTCCAAAAATATCTTCTCGCTCATGTACTGAGGTCTCTATATAAGCAAGATCCGAAGAGAAAAAAAGGTTCCAGATTTTCGAAAGAATTTTGCTATGAAAGAATTGTTGTATGATTTTTGTTGAAATCTTAATAGAAATGCGAAGAGCCCGTTGGGTCGCAGCAAGAAGGAGTTTTACTTTAAAGTGAGGATCCTGGTCTTAACGTTTTATAGTGCGTAACCTTTCCTTATGTGATATTGTTTTACTGTTCATTTCGCCGCTTCCACTTCTTTTATATCATGTTCTGGAATGTGAGTGGCTCACTAGTTTTGATATAAATTTATCACCACTGATACTTGTATTAAGCTGGTCAAGCGCTTTAAATACGGCTCAGGCATGGTATGTTGTCTCACTTATCACTTCACTCATTATTCCTCTATATTAAATGCTATGAGATGTTATTCTTTCAAAGTTATTGACATGTATGGATTCTTATCATTTTAAGCCCATCTCATGTTCAGATATTTTTATGGAATTCCCTCTCATTAGCAGTTAATATCCTTTCTGTATTTTCTACGCAGCAAACTTCATTCAATTTTAAATCTCTGTAAAGCATTTTAGAACCCAGCCCTCCTTAAAGAAAGTTGTCTTTAAGCTGTCTGTTGCATCTATATTAAGGACTCACTCCTTGCCTCTGCAACATCCTGTTATTTTGCTAACTCTGAGAATATTCTGGTTCCATTTATATTACACCCCCGTAAAAGTTGAAGTAGTAAAGAGCCTCTTGCTGTTAAAATGTCTCGAATTATATCTTAAGCTCCTTATTGTATAAGATGTCCTAGGCACTGGTCTTTCTCAACTCAAGGCTGTCTCTAGGATCGACAATAGTATAAGGATGCATTCGAGGGTGTTTTGTCTAGTACTCACCTTTGATCTGCTTGATAATTAATTATGAATCTCCATAGACTACTATCCTTTTAACTCCTGAATTCTTCAAGGCCTAAAAACCCAAGAGGAGTGCCTCATACTCAGCTACATTGTTTGTCCAATCGAAATCCAATTTGTATGAACACAACTTGGTCTTTCCAACTACAGGGATGATTATCCACACGTCTTCATCAACACCTTCTTTTCTTGCAGCACCATAAAAATACATACTCCAAAAAATTTTCCCTTTCCTCTTCACCCACCTTGGCCTTTAACTCTTCGATTTTCTTATCATCTATCTTGTTGTCATATTTTTATCTTTCTTTTCTTTCAATTATGTTATAATAATTGAACTTGTTTGATGTTATTCGGGAAAACCAACATTGAACAAAATAAAATAATCTAAATTGAAGTGTACTACATAAACAGGGTGATTGGTATGCTTCTTTTTGTTGCTAATCATGTATTGCATCAATGGTTCCCTGTAAAGTCTCCTAGTTTGGCCACCAAAAATTGAAACAATGATGTATGACATGTCGGTCTGCACTGCCCCTTGTGATTTTTCTATCCATGACCTGGATAAGAGCATTCCAAACTTAGGAGGTATGTCTTCCACTACAATATCCAACACCATGCTCTTGGAAGGAATTTTAGTTAGGGAAACTGATAGGTCCTTTATCAGTCCCAACCACTTCAATATGCTAGAATCAAAAGAATACAAATCTTTGTATGGCCTAGTGATATCAAGCCCAATCCTTTCCACAATTACCTTTGGCAAAAAGTTATGGGAAGCCCCTAATTCCAACATAGCATTGTGAAAAATTTGGTCATGTACATTTAGGCTCACATAGAAAGGAGGCACTTCACCGTCCTGACTCCTGTCATCAATATTTGGTACAAAAATGATGGCAGTGCGATCATCAGTTATATTGACAGTATCATAAGTTTTCCCAATCTTCAAATATTTTAGAATTTTAAATCTATACTGGTCATTCTTCAACATATCACCTAGAGGAATTGAAATTTTTATTTTATCAACTCCAATCTCAAAATTGAAAGGATTCTGCATTTTATCCACCTCCTTAGGAGCCAAATCTTTCTTTTCCACATTAAATCTGGTAGAATAATATTTCCTTTGAAGGATGGTAATTGGTGCATGTTTTTTCTTATTGTTGGTGTTGGTACATCCTTCTTTTGACTACTAGTTGCTACATCCTTCTTTGCACTGTTTGTTACTGTATCCTTCTTTGCAGGATTGTTCCAAACATTTCTGATCCTTAAATTATATTGCCTTTGGACCTGCATGATGGAATTTTGGTAACCTTTTTTACACCCCTGGGATTCAACCATCATGATATCATCTTGAGACTAAGAAAACAACAATTCCTCTTCTTCTATCATGATATTTTAAAATTGTTCTTGTTATTTCTCTTCCTTATTCAAATAAATAGTTTTCTGCCTATTATCAAAATAATGGATTTGATATTCATGTGTTTTTTCATCTTCCTCATCTTGATCTTGTGCATAATTATACTAGAAAAGGGGTATCACTTGCTGCTACTATTTTTCTAGACCCTTTGTTCCCTTCGCTTAATTTGGATCTGTGACAACCTCCTAATTTTTGGATTTCGAATTTGTGGACCTCCTTGGGATTCTCTAGCAGCAACCCTATCAGACAATGTTATCTTCTCCATAATTTTCTCCATGGTCTTGAATAAGGTATCCAAATTTGCATCAGATGAGGTAGCAGGTTATTCTTTTATAGTTACTCCCCTCTATGATTTCATCTTAGACTTATTCATGAGAAGGTTTTCCTCCACACTGACTGTATTGCTCTGCATGTCTTCAAGTGTTGCATGATTCCTTTCTCTAAGTTGGTATACCATCTCCAGATCAAAACCATTGGTGTAGTGGAGTAAGGCTAATCTGGGAGGGTGTTTTATATCTATTGGAATGGAGTTATACACCTTATTAAACCTTGTTGAAAAGTATTGAACTGATTCACCAGGTTATCTTTTCAAGCTGTCATAATCAGCAAGGATCCGCAAAGGATTATTTTTATCACCCCATATTGCAATGAAAGCATCCTCAAGCTCTTGGTAAGTAGAAAATTTTCCAGCTCTAACACTTCTAAACCATTTTTTACTTCCTCGGAGAAGCTCTGTGCAAAAAAACTTATCTTCACATCCTTGTGATCGACCTATTCAAGATCCAAAAAATCATTAACTTTATCTACATGCTATTTGGCGGTAGTTTCACCGGTGCCATCATACTGAGGGAGTCTTTGACCAGAATTATGAGGCAAGTCATGTAACTGAGTAGGTAAAATCAAAGGGGCATACCTAGTTGCCATGGTTGATGTCTGAGTGGATGATGAGCTTGTTGTAGCGAAAATTGGTATAGATGAAAGAGAGGGAAACAAAATAGTTTGTTGAGTGGTAACTATTCTAGGTGATGCATAACTTGCAGATGATATAGGATTTGAGCTGACAGGTGGGCTTGTAGAAACTATAAAAGAAGAGGCAACACGTGTAGGTAAAACAAATGAAGTAAAAGTTGCAGATGAAAGAGGAGTTGTATGATGGAAAATGGTTGCCTTTTTAGTAGTTTGGTGAAACTTATTTACCAAACCCTCAATATTTTGAAATTGATATGAAACATTTCTATCAAAATCATTGGTATCAGACTTTTGAGGTGAGATATAGTGTCTCAATAGTGATTCATATATGACAATTTCGAAGATGAAAGACTTAGAATTAGTTCTGAACAAAGAGTTTCCAAAGGAAAAATCGAACTCAATATCTTTAGTTTTGAACAAACCCTCAAGCAAAGAGTAAGACCTTCCATGGGGAATATTACTCCCTTGTCTTTCTTCGGATTATCTCTTTTTCCTAAGCAGATTTTCAGGATCGTTTACAATTTCGAGATGTTTTGAGAGGGGGTGTTTCTTATATGAAACTCGTCGTTTCCATGATTCGAGGGACAAGGCACATCATGATTTACTTCTTTAGACCCGCTAGAAAGACGCTGCAAGAAGTAGTTAGTGATGAACATTTCAAGAAGTCGAAGCAAAGGCAGCCCTATTAAGGAAGATACAAGAGCTTTCCCGGCTGAGTTGTGATTATGTTTTTCTGCCAAGATTCCTACTAGTATATCTCCTTGAAGCTATATTTTCTCACACAAATTCACATGCAAATGATCACAACACAATTTTAAGGTAATTTTTAGCCTATTGAGGCTTAGAAACTTGTCACCCACAAGGCTAGGATATAGTCCTCAAAATGATACATATTCCCACGGGAAATTTGAATTTCGATCCCTGACAACGACACCATAATTTTAGCACCCTATAATTAAACCTCTAGACTGAAGAAAGGTTTAGAGGGGTAACCACAAACCTCTTTGGACTAGAAACTGGTCCCTTCTAACTGGAGGGGGTTACCTCACTTGAAAAATGTCCAAACGTAAGGAACACTAAAGCTTAAGGACACTCTAAAAAAACGAAATATGAAAAAGGTAAATAGGATTTTAATGATGGTGGTTGGTAGACTTGAGAAAGAAAAACAATTATCCAGAGCATCAAGATAGATGAATTCTGAAAGACTGCTTTAGGGAACCAATTTAAAAGTGAGAATGTAACAAAACATTGACATTAATGTTACACATAAGAATGGGCACAAAACTCGAAAAACATACCACATAAATCTTTGATCAAAATGACAAAACTATGCACTGATATTATATTCAAAAAAACAACAAGCACATACACGGGGCTTCTCCAAATCCAAACCCTTTCTCTATGTTATGTTTGGTTTTTATACATTTAAGAAAATTAAAAAACATCACTAGATACATTGTATCTGCTATCCATTGAGTGGATTTAACCTAAGTAAGTTTATAAACATCAATATTTTTAAAACTAACACTAAGATAAGGCTGCAACATTATTTTTGAAGAAAAAAAACCTTATCTTATCTACTCAATTGATATCTATCCATTCATTTCAATCCATATCCTCAACACTACAATTGAAAAGTCTAAAACTAATTATAAAAAATAGAAACAATTGGAGGATGAATTGCGCAACGAATGATGAGTTGTGCATCAATTGCGCAATGAAGTCCAGCTTAACATAGACATGGGTTTCACCGACTGAAAACAAGCTGATGGAGATGATGACAAGGATGCTGAGTTGGATTGGGACCCATCTGATGCCTCTTTCCACACATGCAAATCTCAGAACTTCCTAGTCAACACTTGCGCAACAATTGCGCATCAAAAGTTGAATTGATGAGTTTTGACTGTCTTTCTCTCTCCAAAAATAAATAAAGTCCAACACATCATCACATATTCCTTATGACTCCCAACCAGCATCAAAATTACAAAAATTCTCATAGTATCCCTAAAAAATAAGTAACCCTTGGCAACTGCACAATGAGCCTAGCTATACAAAGTGAACTTTCAAGAAGTGATAGAGTATGTGATCGGGCACCCAAACTACCTCCTTCTCTTTTTGTTGGATGAAGACTTAGTATATTTTCTGAATTTTTCCTTAGATTCTTTAGTTGGCTATGGTTTTTTAGTTACATTTATAGATGTCTATTTGAACTTGTTTATTGTCTTCTAGCCCTTGACAACTTTTGCTTCATTAGCCTCAACCTCCTCCTCAGAATCAAATTTCTAGTATAATAACTCTTTACCTATCTATGGGCAGGAAGATTCCATTTTAACACCACTTGATCTCTTTTGAGTGTCTCAGTAGCTTATGCAACCTAGACATCAACTTCTATAATTGCATCTCAAACCTTCTTGAAATATTAATTATCCTCTGTTATTTCAATAACCCACAGCTAGAAATATTCAATTTCCTCAAACAACCTTTGGTATTCTTTCCACTGATCAAATTCTTGTTTCTCTGTTGACTGAAAAGTCTCCCTCGTCTCCTCTTTCCACACGGGTGTTGATCTCATCATGGGCATTCTTGGTTCCATCTTGGGTTCCCTTACCTCCTCATCAATCACTTGTTTTCCCTTTTCCTGAGTTGTGGGCCTAGGAGGCTTCATATACATGTTACTTTATTTTTATTGAGCCACTTTTTTTTGTTATGTGCCTAAGATCCTTGTTTTCTTTCTGCAAATAATAAATTATAAGATTAGCTTTGGCAAGGTCGTCTTGAAATTTTATGAGTTCAAGATCTTTGTCCTCCTCCATCTAAACATATTTTTCCTCCCCTGAATCTTGTCCAATATTCTGTTGAGTAGTTTTCTCCTCAGTCAATGGATTTATAGAAGAACTAGTCCTCAGCCTATGCAAAAATTGTGTTCCTTCCTACATCATTTGGATCTTTCATTTCCTTTATTAGTTGTTTTCTTATCCCTCACTAATTCTTTCATTGCCTCTTTAGCCTTGGCCTCTTCCTCATGTGCTTCCAATGGAGAAAAGTCTCCATGGGCTAGCCGACCTGCAGTTGATAAAAAACTATCCCAAGACATCTTTATTTTCTCTATCTCATGTAAAACCAATGGTTTGATCAGTGAAAAATGAAATAGACTAGGCCAGTGTTTGTCTCCTTTTTATTGCACCCTCTCTGCCATATTTCCTAGACTTTTAAATAGGTAATATTGCAATTTTAAGCTCATGTTAGCAGTGAAATGAATAAGAAATATGATATGGTATTGATATGCCTTGCTAAAGTAGCCTTCACATGTGAAGTATCTCCGGATCACCTTCAACAATTGACTATAATGATTTAAAAAATATGTCCTTGGACATGTGGTATCATACTTGTCTTTGAAATAGGGTTTGGAAAATTATTTAAAGTGTGATGCATCCAATTCATTTCCTTTAAACCAACTCTCACCTTGTAAAGGGATTGTTGTATCTTAAGAAATGGTTTCCTCAAATGCTCCAAACTACAAATCACCAATCTCAATTTTATCTCCTTTGAAGTTAAGGGAAAACATGCTTGAAAGTTGCATATTATGGCCATGAGTCTAAATTTTTTCACAAAAATATATATACTCAGTCTGTTCAAGTGCCACTCTAATGGTTGGGTCAGAGTTCACCGTGTCTAGACTTCTTGGTTCAATGGGTACCACTTCTCCTCATTTTGTTTTACTTCTGTTAAATGGGCTTTCCATGTGGCCTTTTGAAACCTACAATACATAATTCAAATATACTCTAGTGGCACACTAACTCTATGGAGGAATTAAAACACAATGGAAAAAATGATAGTGGAATACAAAGGTGACTGATAGGGTTTTTTCACAAAATTTAAAGGGCTCTACCTGTTGGTGCTATGACAATCTTTTTAACCACGCGGCGTATGCAATGTGTGCAATATGTATGGGAACAATTTCATAAAATTCAACTGCTAAGTTTATGAATCAATAGACTTTGACATTATACAAATGACACACAAACCCTAATCACGTGATACTATCCCAAACATAAACCAAATTGTAAATAGGGATTGCGTAGTCATTGTGTAACAACGCATACAATGGTTATCAATTGATTTCTAACTTATCTTTAAAAACGAAAACTATGGATGGAAGTGATGTCTCCTAGCTCTAGCAACAAGAAGACACTATTCGTAGTTGTGTGTGATCTTTGCAAGGATTTGGAGGCAATTTCACAATGACTGTGCAGTTCCTGAACTTGTGCAGTTGTTGCGTAGCAGTTGTCCCATGATCGAGAAACATTGTCTTCACACCCCTGTCAGCTTGATATTGGCCCTGTGTTGTGTACACTGTCAATTTTTCTTCAAAAAGAGTGCTAATTGTAGAATGGAGAGAGGAATAATGGCGGTATGAAAGAGATTTGAAAGTGCACCTTTTGTTTACTTTGTCATGAGTATAGACTTAGAATAATGGTATCATGGTTATTATGGTTATTATGAGCATGAATGATAAATGATAGTGATGAGTTTTGAGGGTGTAGTAGCGATAATTATAATAGGTGAGTTTAGAAATATAAGTGATAATGATGAGAGGTGGGTTTAGGATGGGGGGTGTGCATATAATGTTTGATGTAAATGTACATGTGTGGGGGGTAGTGTATGGAAGGGAGCATATGACATAGGATATATGAAAGGAGTATAGGAATTAAAAAATGTATGGTAGGGATATATGTATGGAACCATGAGTTATAAATGGTGGAATGGTTGGATGAATCATACTCAACAATAGGCTCAACAAAACCTTTAAAATGAACAAGATTTGTTTTTTATTGTTTTGACGAGTGACTATTGACACATAACCCTTAAGCCCTAACTGAATTTATATGAACATATAACCTCTTGACCTTCCCATTGACTCAAAATATCTCAAAATTTGTCTTATCTTTATGGACCCTCTATGAAAAACTTGTATTGATGTGAGACATTGACTCTTTAGACTATGAAAACAACAGTTCATAGTCTAAACTGCTACACAAAATCCAAAATGAATGAATGAGGAAAAGACATTTGATCTCTAAACCCTAGGACCCTATCAAAGGTAAGATAATATTTTGAGGAGGTTTATAAATGGATTTTAGAAGATTATCAATGGGATTGTGTTGAATTTCATCAACATGGAGAAGTGGTTTACATTTTATTTTTAGATTACCCTAATTTTGAGGAATTTATAACAACTAGTATCGTAGGACAACTCTGCTCATTTTCAATTAAAATCTCTTCATTACCTAAATTATTGATAACTTAAATTTCATTATTAGCACAAGAAATGATTTAACTAGGTAATGAAGCTAGAGGAAGACAATGGATTTCACAGGTGACAATTTCTTCCTCTAAGGCTTGGTACTTTCCCATACTCACATTTGGAAAAGAGACAAAAGTTGGGATAAAAAAGGTAGGAATAAAATCTCGTTGATTTGTAACTTATAGATTAGAATCATTTGATAATTGACTGTCGCTACTCATTTTAGACTTAAATCGTTCCACATAAAGGTAAACCAATTTTCAAAACTTTTCACACAAATAACCCCAATCCACGTGTCTCTCGGGAAATTGATAACAAAGATGGAGAATTATATTGGAAAAATATTCCAACAATTCATATGGTTTCATTCTAAGCTCATTGATCTTTTAAGAAAACTTTTAAAATCATACTCGTCGAAAGCATAATGAAGCTCCTTAACGAACTATTCAAAAGAATAGATAGATGCAACTAGTAAGATTTTTCACAATTCTTTGATGCGACCTTCAAGCATAAGGGTGAAAAGTCTTGACAATGCACATAATTAGAGATATAACCTTGAGGAAATTGAAGCATATTTTCTAATAATATATTCCACCCTCACCATCAAAATTATTATGTGAAAATATATCAAATATCTCAACGAGAATTGAAATATTTAGTCTTTGAGATAAATAACCCGGAATAAAGATTTGGGAAGGATCCATTTAAAATAAAAATTTAAAATAAGACTCTATAGGGTCAAATTATCATCTAACCCTCCTTCTAGTGCCAAATCTATTGACATGCAAAAATGTACCACCAACATTTAGGGGGTCTCCCCATTATGAAGTCCCAATTATACCTCACACCATTTGGAATAGGAGCCGCATTCGATATGTGGGCTCGGATGCCACCATATGTGTTTTCTCTTAGATGTCAAATGCAAAGATGTTAGAGTGAGGACAAGTGTGAAATTACTATAGAATGAGGTTGAAATCATCCCACAATTGAAAAAATTGCATAACAATGTACAAGAACATAACAAAAAAACATTACAAAAAGTATGCCTCAAGAGGAACCTATTAGCTAACACCATCTGAAACATATCAGTAAGAAAGTACTAGAGGTCAAATGCAAATTAGTTCAAAATTAATTACTAGCATCTGCATGGAATAAGAAAGAAAATATTCAAAGCTAACATATGAGTCACATGCCACGAATTTTTTCATTAACATATAACCAATATGAAATTACACATGCACACATAATTGGAGTATTGGTTAGCCTTACAACCAATAAAGGAATGCATGGGAATATGTGCCAAAAATTAAGAAATCATTATTAATAATATTGCAAAGCCAAGTACATGTGCCACAAACCCATCAAAATCCAATAGTGGAATGAGGGTTTCTCATATCATCTCCAACATAAACTCTATCGTCACCACCACTTAGCCAAAAAGATGCAAAGAGAAAGAGTGCTCAAAGCTTTGAGTACTAACAAGTATGATATATGACTCAAGTACCAAAAGCCCTTGTGAATGTGGCATGTGGGTATATTTATACAAGTGGGTTAATTTACCTTTCACCTTCCCCGTGAATTTTTAAATCCCCTCTGACCTATTTGACTTTTCAACAACTTTTACACGCTCAAATCGACCTTTACATGACTATTGGCATTTATCTTTTCATAATTATGACAAGAAATACTTAAAATATGGCAAAAAGAGAAATTATGGGTAAGAATAGAGAATTTTATTGCCATTTCAAGCTCATAGAGGCTTGTATGGAGTCTAATTGCTCATTGTTGCACTTGATCGTTGACTAGAAATAACTACCTACATATTTTCATCTCCTGAAATTGTAATCACCATTTAACTAAATTTGACTATTTGCAGTCATGTCATCGACACATGGGCACCCTTCATAAAGATTCAAAACTCTATCCACTGTAATTCCTTCCAATTTCAATAAACTAGCCATGCTAGTTGTTGCAACAATTATGAAACCAAGTTCCAAGAATCTGTTTGAAATTTTTGGGGGGATTGGTTTGGTAAAATCACTTCAGCTTAAAAAAAATATGCCTATAAGAGGTAGTTGTAATTTGTGACTTGGTAAACGTTTTAGGAAATTTAAATTCTATGCCCATCACTCCTTTAATGATTTGCATTTTAGGACCAAGAATGACATCACAACTTTAAAATTTTCAAATATAAAGGTTTCTTTCTTGATAGATACGTGACTTGGAATAAATTCCTCCATAAAACCAATGTCTTGAAGGTATTTTCCTTTCATAAACATCCTCTATTATTTGAGATGAATTCCTTACATTTTTAATTATACACCACTTTTTCCAATGTAATTCTCCAAAGAGTTGAGGAATTATTTATATATGCATCAAAGGATGTTGCTTAACTATATCCTTTATAACACGCTTATGATACTCTGGAGAATTATAAAGCTAATATGACAAGGCACAAAACTAGAAATTTCCATCCCTAGATACCTTCAGTTCACTTAGCCCTTAAGTGGTTAATATATCTAGCATCTACCGACGATAGTATAATTGCATCATTTGCACTAGATATAGCTCCATTGATTCGAGGAACAAGCAACATTGAATTTATATGTTGTAGGCGCCTACCAATAGCACATTTTGAGTTTGTGTATTCTTCAAATAGTACTTCGATTATCATCATGTCATCTCCAACATCTTGTTGACTACTCATGGAACTTGAGCTTGATTTTTGTCCAAAGCTCTCTGGATTTTCTTCATATTCCCCAATTTATAACAAAAAAATGTCTCCTTATGCGGGCCAAGTAAATAAGGTGCCAAAGAATTCACCTATGTCTCTATGATAATAAACCAACAGATAATATTTGATAATGGTGAAAAAATATATTCCGCTCCTATAGACCAATCAAAGGTGACTTAAGAATTATCCTACATAAACAACTTGCTAAATTGCTTGTATAATTTCATAATGACAAAAATGATAATAAATGGAATTTTTGTATACAAACCAATTCTTCCTTGGAACTTCGTTCATGCTCCTTAGACTAGGATTAAGGTTCATGAAACACCCAAGAAATAAATGAGTTGGTTGTAATTTCCAATATTCATCTCCTAGAATTTTCCCAAGCCACCTCTTCTAGAAAGAAACAACTAAGAATAAAAACTATGATTCCCCACATGCCTTGTAGTGACACTTATAAAACAATGCAACCCTAGGCCAGTAGTAAGTTGTTCCAAAAACTACTAAGTACAAGACAATTAGTACATGGTGTGATTTTATGTCTTGGTACATAAGACAACTCCTGAATACAAATTTGATTTAATCTGGTGATATATGTTATTGTCAAATTCAAGCGTTTTTGGCTTGAATCTAAAGTTAAAAAAAAGTCTTAATATCGATTTTTTGCAATGATATCCTCATTTGAGTCCTTGAACATATCTTTTAGTCATTAGCAAGAAGGAAAAAAATCACTAATTAGTGATGTGTTGCAATCATTGGGGAAATTTACAAGATAAGTATGTGATCTGGTAAGGTATCATGCACTTGAGGATGGTTGTGATTAGTTAAGTTGTAGATCACAGTCTTAGATTACAAGGACAAGAGAGGAGGGTGCTACTGTGATATGAAATAGTGATCTGCAATAAGGGTAATCACTTAATCACGAGTTCTAGAAGCAGGTTGCTATTTCAATATGTGATGATTTACATATCACTATGATAGATTGCTATCTACTCCATGATTAAGGTTCATCTTCCAATTTAGTAATGGAACACTTTTATTTTGCAGAAAATCACACTTTAGATTGTGAATTTTATGATTGGGGTGATTTTGGCTGATTTCCCTTAACATGTAATACCTTTCCGCTTTTATCACAAGATGGATTGAAGGAATGAGTGAAAAAATAGCTCTAGAAATTCATTGCCATTAATGTTATTTGGCTCATATATTGAAGAACTTTGGATTTTATCTGTTAATGATGAAGATAATATTCCATGGTTGTAATTTGTGATTTTAGGTTTCCATTTCTAGTGTCTAAACTAGTTCTAGTGTCTCTAAAGTTTTCTCAAGAGTTGTAACAACAAATTTACCAAGTTCATTTCTTATTGTAGAAACCAATCCACTAGGAAACAAATTGGCTAATGCAATGGCCACCCAAGGCCCATGCATCGGTTTCCAAACAAGATTCCCCAATAAAGAGGCAACACATGTTCTTTTTTGTAAAGGAATATCTTCTTGCATAGGTAAAATGAGTTGGAGAATGTACATAACTCCTCCATGTTTTTCTGCAACCCATCTAAGCTGCAATGTGCTAGCTAGAGCATAAAGAACATGAAGTGCACCAGGCTCGCAAGACAGATCACAATGTAATAGTTTTAATAAGAGAAGCAAAAATTCTTGATCTACAACCATGGCCTCCACACATGGACCATATGTTTTTGAACATGATAATTGTTGAAATATGAAATTGTTTCCTTTTTTAATACCCTTTTCCATATACTTCATCATTTTGTCACTATTTTTGTATCAGTCTCAACATACTCAAGGTAAATTAAAATTATAGAAAGGTATTTATCATCCATGTTTAGAATCTATGTTTCTTTATGAACTATAATGAAAATATTCTATAGTAACATAATTGTGAACATTCTGCAACCAATGTTTAATTCTATAGCCATATGCATGATTAGATAGGTTACAAGGCATCAATAAAGAAACAAAGGGTATCTGAATATGAAAAAAATTCACTACATGGAAAACCACCTATTGGCATGACCTGGCAGGCTATAGAGATCAGGAGATCTAAGGGTCAAACTCAAAGTCAAACTCTGAGTATAACGGTTCAACTGTCAATAAAAAGCAACAAGAGATCAAAATGACATCAGGCGAGCGTGTAGAAGACTTATTCAATCATTAGGATATGATTCAAGAAGAATCTCATACGACTTTCTCTTTTAGTAGCAAGTCATAATAAGATAGAGTCTTAATCTAAATCTATTTCATAGATGTCGGAATAGTTCATTTCGTATCGGCATAAAACTCTTGAAGTTGTTTAATGAAAAATTGTATAAAGATCGTAAGGCGAGACCCAAGAAACAATTCGATTACTAAGTTTACATCGACGTATTTTAAGAACTAGTAATACTTTGTTCCAAGTTAATACAATTCTCTATTCTCAATTTGTGACTGAGGAATTATTTGATCGATAGCAGACCGGCGCTCATGGAAGGGCCCTTTGTCGAGTTGTAAGGTTTTTTTTTTTTGTTTGCATTTCCAGTTTTCTTATATCGTGGTATTTTCTTTAAGAATTTGCTTAATTAGTTTCATCACAATAATTTTTTGATCAACTTTTGTCTTGATTTCAGAGCACTCATAAAGGAAAAAGACAAAAAAAAATTGATTATTATATGCATTCTCTTTCGATATTTCATCACTCAAGTAAATTTCTTAGATGATAAAATAAGCGTCTTTTAGAGTTAACTCTGTACACTAGTTATCACTAAGAGTTACAAGTTTTCCATTTGATCTTTCTTCTTCAATTACAAATTAAGTTCTTTTTATGCAATTTTCTTTTGTGTAATTAGTGTAGAAATTCCTTTATGCAAATTAGTGTAGAAGTTCCTTTCTGCAAAATAGTGTCGTAGTGTTTTCAATTATGCAAGTAGCATTAGACTCTTTTTCTTGCAATTTAGTACTAGCATTTATTTTTATGCAAATAGGAATAAGTTTTGAATTCTGCAATTAAGATATATTTTAAATTTTTCAAAGTAATGGATTTCAATTCAGTTAAGTAATTAGGATTTAATGCAACTTTAAATTGAAAGAACACGTGTGTAATTATTCTCTAAATCTCATGAAAAACATTTTCCATACTTAGGTAAATTTCATCTTTAGAATCAATCAAAGGAGAACCCAAGCATATATGGTGCACACATTCTTCACAAGTACACTAATATTGGTTTACAATCAATGAAGTAATTTAAGCAAAAAATAATTACCCATCATTTTGGCAATGTTGTTGGGGAAGTGTATATAGGATTCCATTCTTTCTTTGCATATCATCTTAGGTACATTCAATCTTGATAATTTAAAACATGATAAAAAATATTTATGCATAGAGAAAGGGATTCTAGGGGTAGATTTGTAAGTAGAGGTATAAGTTCAATTCCAACATCACCACTCACTCCACCTATATCTCGTAATGCCATACCATCCGCTGACACTTGCATACCATCATTTACAGGTAGACATAGACTCCTTGAGGTGCATAGTGATGAAATACAACCTAGAGATTCACCAACTTCTTCTACAGAACCTGTAGTTTAAGAACCTACATCCCTAATAGAAGGAGTAATATTTGTCTCTTCTCCTGAAGAAAAATTTCTAAGACAATAACTAGAAGTCTCTAGTGAATAATATAAATAAAATTATTTTAATATTCCATTAGTATAAGAAATATAATAAGATATAGATAATCCAATCATAGAACCTTATATTAGCTCTGATGAATCTACAATGGCAGGGGAAGGAGAAGGAGAAATAATTAATGTAAATGGTGAACTTAGGATTGGAGGTGGAAGAGGCTGAGGAGGAAACAAAGGAGGATGTGGAGGTAGATGTGGTAGAGGAGAACCAGATCCTTATGGATTTCCAATATTTTATGAAGACACCACAACCACAATGAAAAACATCTCACCCTCCATTATCCCTAATTTTCATGGTTTAAGACATGAGGACCCTGAAACATTCCTTTTTGAGTTTGAAGTTCTATGTAGATCTTATGACTACTTACTTGATCCTCAAAAAGTGGAATTGTTTCCAACTACTCTTAATGATGGAGGACTTAAATGGTTTATGGGATTAGGAACACATACTATTGGAACATGGGAAGAAGTGAAAACTGTGTTATTGTAAAAATATAAGGATTATTGCATGCCCCATAACCTTAAGGATGAATTCTTTAAGATGATGCAGAAAGAGGATGAAATCCTTGAAGACTTAGTAGAAATATTTTCTTATAACATTAAAAGGGATAAGATGTATAATTTAGATGATGAAACAATAAAAGTTGTGTTGCTAAAATCTATTAGAGATGAGTGGATTGACCTTCTCAATTTAATGGAATAAGGATATGTTTCTCAACTTTAATTTGGAGAAGTATATGATATGTGTAAACATATTTCAACAAGTAAGGATAGAACTGGTATGTTAGCACTCCGTGAATTCTACTAGGCTGAGGGTATAGTCACCGAGGTAACCACAAAGCCAGTTGTAACTAGAACCTAGTATTTTTATTTGGAGGGGGCTCCCTCACCTGGAAAACTAAAGATAAGAGACTCTGAAACGCATGATTGAACATAGACTAGACCTGTAAGATTTTTGAATAGTTTGTTTTGGAATTTAAAGGCTTAAAGAGGACAAACACCTGTGATCTTCGAATTTCATTTTACAGATCCATTATAGTTATGCATGGAACATCGAGAAGCATTTAAAAAGGCTTATAAGATACATACTTTGGATAATGAAGTAAAATTTTAGTATAGAGAGGAAACAAAATATCAATTTATTTTACATATAACATAAATGATATAAATTTTCATGTACTGCATATGTGTGGAAAAAGATCAAGAATAAGAGACATAGTACATAGGTATCCATTACTCCATTCACGAGTGAAATAACTGAAACAACTGACTTAAAGCAGTGCTGAATTGAATCCTAACTCAACTAAATTCATAATACCCATTAAAAATGAGTATTACAGAGAAGAACATAGATTGACTGAAACACATAGAAAACACAAATCTAAAGTATCATACCATAAGAATCTTCGTAAACACTGACTGGAAAACCTCAAAGCATAAGTATTTTATTCATGAAACATCAAGCACAATGACTTATCTCTCAAATCATCTCACAATACATTCCAATCCTTATTACATCGAACTCATGACATTAAATAACCACACACTAGAAGGAAAATCAGTCTAGATGCACTACATCCATGATCCATGAGGTGGATAAAATCAATAATAAAAAGAAGAAACTAAACCAAGTTTGTAGTATTTTTCCCTAGATATTAAAAAAAAAAAAAGAATTTATATCATTATCAACCTATCTTGAATACAAAGTGTCCAAAATCATAAAAAACTATCCACAACATTGAACTGTATCCATTGACACAAAAACATAAACAATAGAAGACTGACAGTGGACTAGGATTGTGCTACACAACGCTAGGTAGCACTGCTTGTTGTTGTGTTTTTTTCCATAATGATGACATCTAGTGTATGATTCACCATCTGACTTGGCTTCCATATCATCTACACCTCCATTCACTGAGCCTCCAACACATGGCACCATCCAAAACACCATGAAGTCCTCTGCGCATCGCTACCTAGTAGCCCTGTGAGTTAGAGTTTCAAATTCTATCCCATGCTTATAGTTTCATGAAACATGGAACATTGAATTTTAATACTCTTAACACACCATAATCATGTCCAAATTCTAACATGGTAAAAATCCAAGAGATCATGTTATATCTAGAATTAATAAATCTGCAACTCGAATAGTAAGTAGAGCTGAAATAGACAATTTTCTTGACAATTTCAAAATAGATATTCTTGGGAGTCTTAGTGAAAAACTAGATACTCTTAAGATACAAAATAAGCAAAAAGTTGATAATGTTGCATTATCTATTTTTTGTCCCAGATTTAGGAATAAACATGCCTTGAGAGAATGTCCCCCTGATAGTATATAAATTTGTGTCATATGTGTTGAAAATCATAATACAAAGGAAATCCCTTCAATACCTAGTCTTAAAGCTGCTTTTCAAGATGAATATGGAACAAGACAAGCTGAATCTCTTTGTTTTCTTGCTAAAATATCATGGAAAAATCAAAAACCAAATATGGCTCAAGGTTTCAATACTCATTAATATGCACAATCATAAAACAATTGGACTACACCCATGCCTTGGAAACCTTGGCCTCCACAATATAAGAATCCATCTTGGGAATAAGTTTGGAACAACCTTATCCTTCTTTTCCACCACAATATTA
Source organism: Pinus albicaulis (assembly GCA_034641835.2). Classification (NCBI taxonomy): domain Eukaryota; kingdom Viridiplantae; phylum Streptophyta; class Pinopsida; order Pinales; family Pinaceae; genus Pinus; species Pinus albicaulis. The sequence continues at coordinate 55,737 of JAXQQM020073528.1, forward strand.
TCCTCCTCTACCAACTCAACCTCCTCAATTCCAAAAATACAAATCAACAACTTTCATTACCATTTCCTCAAAAATCAAATTAGTTGTATGTTCAACCACTTCCAAATCCAAATAATAAAATAAACAAGATGTTTATAATGTTGAAGGAAAAAAATTTCATGCTTGTATGATAACACCATTAGGTCTAAATGATGTTCAACTTAGATCTAGTAGGGTTTTTCAAAAGAATTCACCAAAATTTGCCATCCAAAAATCTAAAAAGCACGAGGTTCATGAAAAATATGCAAACATTAATCAAGAAAATATTACTCTAAAGGAATATGTTCCTATACAATCAAAATATTACCAAATAAAACAAGCTCCTAAAGTTTCTCTAGTAGAACAAGCTTCTATTTCTTTACAGGATCGACTTTTCCCTAAAAGGCTTAAAATTGATAAAGGAATAGAAAGGCTAATTGTTTTACCAGACTATGACATGTTAGATGAACTTAAAAATATTTTCATCAAAATTCCTTTACTCCAATCCATAAAGGAAATACCAATATTTGCAAAAACTATCAAGGAACTATGCATTAGGAAACCAGGAAGAAAAAAATATATATTAAAAAGATCTAATTGGTAGGATAAATTGTTGATATTATGATGGGGAAGCCTATTGTTCAAAAATATCTAGATCTAGGTAACCCCATTGTAAAAATTCATATCAATGGTAATGAGATTCCAAACACTCTGATTGATATAGGAGAAACCATTAACATTATGAGTAAATAGACAATGGAGCAACTAAAGCTTCCCAATCTTCAATATAATCCAACATTATTGAAATTAACATATATATATGTTATCAAACTAGATGGTTTATTAGAAGATGTGGTTGTCTCTCTAGATTCTTGGGAATATCTCGTACACTTCATGATTTTAACTCCCAAGAATAACCTAGGAGGCTATCCATTAATCCTTGGTAGACCTTTGCTAGATACATCAGATGCATTCCTAAGTTGTAGATATGGTGATATGTATATATGTGATGGAAATTCCACTAATAAATTCACATTGTATCCTTCTGCAAAGTCAATTATTGAAATAGAAAGTGAAATTTGGATAGATGATGATGATAAAGACTTTGATAATATGCAACCAACATATAATTTTTCATAATTGTATGAGGAAGATCAATTGATAAATTTAATGAATAATAATTATTCTTCTTCTTACTGTGAGAAAGATCAAAGTTTTCAAGAACAATGTAATATTAAATATATTTCATCTCATCAAATGGATTTACATTCTATGGAAAATTTTGGCAATTCTCAAGTAGAATTTTTTCCAGGAAAAACATTGGATATTAATAATAACTTGGAATAATTTCAAAAGAGAAATTTGATAAAGATGTTTCAAAAACATTCCTTTGCTTATGCATGAGAATATACTGATATGAAAGGGATTGATCCTAAAAATTGCATGCATCATATTATATCTAGGAAAATGTCAAACCAATTAGACAGCCTTAGAGGAGAATGAACCTGAATTTGAGAGAAATTGTTAAAGATGAAATACAAAAGCTTTTGAATGTGAATTTAATTTATCTGATATCAGATAGTTAATGAGTGTCACCTTTAGTGATTTATCCAAAGAAAAATGGAAAATGGAGAGTATGTGTTGACTATAGGGAATTAAACAAATCCACTTTGAAAGATCATTTTCCACTACCCTTTATAGATCAAGTGTTATATACCTTGGCAGTAAAGATTTATTTTTCATTTTTAGATGGTTTTAGTGGATATAATCAAATCCAACTAGCACTAGAAGATCAAGACAAAACTACTTTTACATGTCCTTGGGGAACGTATGCCTATAGGGTACTTCCCTTTGGATTATGTAATGCACTTGCCACATTTCAGAGAGCAGTTTTAGGTATATTTTCTGATCTAATTCATGATTATGTGGGGATGACTTTAGCATGTATGGAGATAATTTTGAGGAAGCTATGGAAAAATTAGTAAAAGTTCTTATTAGATGGAAGCAAACAAACCTTTCATTAATCCATGTGAATTGTTTTATGATGTTCAATGAAGGGATTGTTTTAGGCCACCATAGTTCAAGTGATGTAATTAAAGTGGATACATATAAACTAGAAGTCATTTCTAAAATATCAATTCCTGTTTTTCAAAGAGATGTTACAAGTTTTATAGGATTTACTGGATACTATAGGAGATTCATAGAAAATTTCATAAAAATAGCCTCTCTGGTTTTTAAAATTCTTACGAAAGATTGTGAATTTGCATGGAACATTGATTGTCAAAAAGAATTTGAAATATTGAACCAAAGGATTACTTAAGCACAAATTCTAAGAGAACCTAATTGGTCTCTCCATTTTCATATTTCTATAGATGCTTTAGACACAACTTTAGGAGATGTAATGGACAAAAACATTTAACTCCTTATGTTATCTATTATAGAAGCAAAAATTTGACTCCAATAGAGTTAAATTATATCGTGACAGAAAATGAGTTTTTATCTGTTGTACATGCCATTAATAAGTTTCGTCATTAGATAACTAGTTATGAAAATTTTATTCATACAAATCATTATGCCATTAGATATCTAATAAAAAAAGCAATTACTAATGTAAGAATTACAAGATGGATATTTTTATTACATGAATTCAACATTACTATTCTTGATAGACCAGGAAAAGAAAATACAATTTCTAATTTTATTTCTAGACTACAAAATAGTAATGATGATGTTGATGAGCTCCATCATTAGGTACATTTGGAGGGGTTAATGGTCACCTTTTTGCCTTATTAAGTGTCTTTTTCTTGGATTTTAATTATATTATGGTCTTATGATGCTAGTGTAGGTGGTGATGGAGGCTTAACATACTTCGAGAACCTAACATAATATTAAACGCAGGAAAATCATGAAGATATGGAATTTTTGTGGAGATTTTGTCACAAAGAATCAGAGTAGACAACAAGGAGAGATTATAGGGCGTTTTCCACCCTCCTTAATTCCCAAAGGCAACCAAGGGATCCTCGATATTCCCTCAAACAACTCTAAATCAAAGGCAACCAAGGGATCCTCGTTATTTCCCCAAACGGGGAATCAAAGGCGCCCAAGAAAATTCAAGATCGAAGTGCACCAAACTAATACTCACTTAGAGTTGTTAGTCACTGTGATTTTTCACATGTTAGTGATGACTATATCCATAGCTTCTAGGCTTTTCAGAAGCTGGGATTTCCATATGTCAATTTGTCATCTAGAAAACCTCATAAAACTTTTTCGCCCTCTTACTTTTCGACCGCCCATGTCAAAGTTAAAACCTATTATCACTATCCTATCTAGCTTTAGCCCAACCGGTCCGCCCAATGTACTCTAAAAAGCACAATCCAAGTCTGCTTTCAAAGCTTCTCAAGTTAGGAAGTGGCACTTTAAGACATTTTACCCTTGGCAACCATCAAAAGGCCAAAAACCTCCATCCTGCTATGCGTACCAATCATAACCGACCTCTCACCGCAAATCAAGTTGACTGCGCCTCTAAGTCGCGCCACTTACACACCCCTAGGTCTCGCACTACATAAACTACAAGCCTCAAGCTGATTATTAGGTGTTTCATGTTGTTTTTTATGGATTCTACAAAGACAAGAACATAACTTCATCTCGTGAGTAGTACTTGAATGCACATTTAGAAGAACAAAATGCTCAAATGTGAAATGAGCCTAAGATATATCTGCAAAGACAAGAGAGTTACTCATCAAGACCTCACAGTCACGCATGAAAATCATGAAGAAAAAGACACCACCGACACAAAGAAATCGGTAATTTGTCATGGCCAAGAACCTCCTTCATTTACAAGTAGGTTACCCCCCCCCCCCCCCCCCCCCCCCATCTACAAGCAAAGGGCGCCGGCCATTATTGACTTTAATGATTGCAAAAGCACAAAGCCGTTTTTTACTAAACAAAGAAACAAACACCTAGTTTTTCCGAGTATAAGTGATAATCATACAGAAGGATCCTATGTGCAGAAAAAGGAAAACAAAGAGTTTTTGGTTCTAGAAGAAGTCATTTGAAGTTTTCTAAATCATATGAATTAAAACCTTGGAGAGACATATCATTAGTGAAAATAACTCTAATCATAAGCAGCCCACCGTCCTCTAACAAGACCAAATTGAAGCAAAAATTGACAAGTCATGTCATTACACAGAGAGTAAAGGTATTAATGTTTTCAAGTTTGTTGCTTACCACCATATCCAAGAAAACCCCTCACGTGCAGGCTTATCAAACAATCTTCGTATTGCTTTGCCAAGGAAGGGCCTCCTTCATTCAAGGAGCGTACGGCTGCTGGGCATCGATCGTTTTAAAAAATCGATTGGTCAAAGATGCAAAGTGAAAGAGACAAAGAAGGAAAGCAAAAGTCATTACACAGTAACAAGATGGTGTTTATGTTTCAAAAGGTATTGGTTTTCTCCACCATAGGGAAATGTCTTTCAAACTATACATCATAGATGGAGACAATTTGAATATGCATGCCATTATTACAAAAGTGCGCTCTTAGAGAAGGGGTCAAACAACACCTCACCGTCACATTCCAAGAAATCTAAAGGAGTTCTCACAACAGAGAAAGATAGTATGAAATATGTAAATTGTATAGGTACCCCATAATCAAAGTTGGAGGAGTTTATGAATCACATGGAAGTTAAACTATCACCAAGTCAAGGAAGACAGACCACCTCCTTTTTAAAATGACAAAACAGCCTTTCAATGCCTTTCTGCTGCATCTTGAGTGGTTTTTCCTTACAAAAATATCACCAAAAGTGTCAAGCAAAGGATGTATCTGAACCTTGGAATGATTCTATTACAAAAAGAAAGATCATTGCACTGCCAAAGGAAATGATAATCGTGTTTCAAAGGGCCCCTGTTTTTTCGGTTCATAAAGTCTTCTTCGTATATACATACATCACAAATGATGGGAGACAATTCAAGATGAAGCTCCAAAAAGACATTGTAAATAGGTACACACGTTTATGAATGGGCAAAGAAGTCATTTGACACATTGTCATTGTTTGGATGGTTTGTGGTCACATAATAAATTTTTTCATTATTTTCAAAAAGACAGATATCATACTAAGCAAGAAGGCATATTGGAAAAGTGCCTTTCTTGAATCAAAGAGTTGATTCAACTAAAATGTGGGCACACCTGCATTGAGAAAGAGGTTAATATGTTGAGACAAACTGCTGTGCTGTGAAAGATAAACCTTCTTTCTTTCAAATAGAAAATATTTCGTATTTTCTTTGATGTTGTTAAAGGTTACCACATAATGAATACTCACTTGTGATTATTAACACAAAGGCGTAGATGGTCCTGAAGGTTATTGTTATCACTCAAAATTGGAATTGTCATGGTTAGATGGTCACCAAAGGGACAATGATATGTTTAAAAACACTTTTTGTCAAATCATTAATGTTATAAAAGTGGTTCATATTGGCCTGGTTTAAAAACATGAAAGCCTGTTGCTTCAATTATTTTGAGTCCGAGCTTCATTATGAACCAAAGGAAATGTTGAAGTCCGAAGGCAACGATTAAAGGTTTTGGTTTGAAAACAAATACTCCCTTTCATTTCAACCAACAAAATAACCGTTGGGTTTTTTGTTGTTTCAAAAGGGTGAGGTGTATCACTCAATGTCATTGCTAGAATTCTCCGAGCAAGAGTATTGAGCAAAGACTTCTGTGTTACTCTCGCATCGAAACAAAGAAGCCGGGTTTACTTCATGTGAGTTTGGCACTGCTTTTTCACCGCGCGCGCTTAAAAACGCGCGACGCGCCCAGGAGCCAATTTTGCGGCAGGCGGGCGCTCAATCGCCACGCAACGCGCCCGTACACGGCGCCCGCCGACCCGACAGCCACCCGACACTATTTTGGCACGGGCACCGAAAGCCCGCGCACGTTGCGCGTCCCCGTATGACCCTCGTAGCCACCGAAAACACTCGGGAGTCAGAACAACGCATCAACAAGATTCTCCATCATATTCTCAAGGTATTTCTACATGCTCGTTTTTTAAACGGCGTTAAGTGACAAGGAAGAAATAAAAAGCCCTTGCCAAGCTATGGTGTGAGAGCAAGCATAGAAGCCCCTAATTAACCGTGAAATATCAAACACCGTGAGCCATATTTTCATTAAAAGATCATCAAAACACCCTTCACTACCGTGGTGAAGCCAAGTTGAAAACCGTCCACATATGGCTAGTAGCATATGTCTAAAATGATCAAAAAGAATGAAAGGAAGGAACAAATTGTTTAGTTTGACCTAGCTTATATATCGACACAGGCATTTTAAGAAGTCGCCTAGTAGGGTTAAGGTCAAATCAAAAGAGTGGCTTGTCCTCGCTTATCTTGCTATATCACCATATCTCGTCAAATGATTTTGCCGTGAAAATATCCATAGGTCAAAGTCACATGGAATGGTAAATACACCGAATAGAAGTGCTTATGGTAGAGTAACAAAGCAGTGTTGAACCTAAGCATATACCCTACACCACAAAGATTCAAAATCTCAAAACCTTGTCACCATAGCTAAAAACAAGAGCTGAAGGTGGTAGTGATCCGTCAAGTGTAAAACTGTGGTGAAGTGCTAAATGTGTTATTAAAGGCACCTATGTGAAAGAATGCCTCGAAGCAGAAGCCGTGTGTTTTCTACCTTCATTAACTTCAAAGGACTAGATCCCATACCCTTCAAAGCACCAAATGGAAAAAGTTAACCCTATAACGATGCGCTGTTCTCTCGACTTTTCCACTGATCGTTTTGTTCTTCAAGCTTATTTTGACAAGTTGATATTCAAGATAGGGTTATGTTTTTCTGCTAAAAGAATGGTGGTTTACATTAAAAAGGTGAGTTTATCAGGGAAAGAGACCAAACTCCCACACGCTTGGTTGAACTTGTAAAACATTTCTTTCAAATTTATGTCACCTTGTTCCACACGTTGGAGTCCTGGCCGTATGCTCAATCGGGGTTAACTTTGTATTTGCATACTCGTTTGATGAAGTCACATACCTATAGACAATAGTAATTATAATAAGAAAAGGGATCGCACAAAGAGCGTTTATAAGTTGAACAACAGGTAGTTGTTCTCGTCAGAAAAGACAACACTGTGGCAGCTGTTTCGACCGACTTTTGGTCTTCGAGTCGTTTGATAAGTGGATGTTCGTAGAGCAAAGGATTTTTTCTACAAAGCCAGGTGTTACATTGATAAGAGGTCCTAGTTATTTTGAAAGAAAAGACTATTGCGTACTTGCTGTTCCGGAGCATTTTACTCCGTCACCTCAGACAAGTAATCCCGTGACATTGACCGTTCAATTGCACTAAGGGTTGATTGCATAAAACATAAGTGTGTTGAGTAATAGGCACATTAGGAAAGCAGCAGTTTTAAAATGATTGGAGAGTCTACTGAGACAAAGATGTAGATGGGTTGATTGACTCTAAAACTTCTGAAGTGAACCAAGGTGATTTCTTGACACCTTACACAGAAAATTCACCTAACAGCTATCTCCTTTTCACTGTATGGTATCCTATTGAAAAGTCTGTTGGCAGAGATACTTTCAAGGTGGAAGGCCACTTTTTAAGGGAGCAGGGGTTCTTTATATTGTGAGGGAACAATGTGCAGTCATCCAAAGGCATTTTCACTATCTAAACAGTAAATTGACACAATTTGGCTCCAAGAAGGCAGTTTATAGACAGTGAGGCTGTTTGTTTCTTCAAAAGCACATTTAGGTCAAAATGCCTCCAAGGCAAGACAACAGAAGTGGTTCGTATAAAAGATATGAGCCAATCTCCATAGAGGAGGTTAATGCTCATCCTTCCATCCTTTTCAACTTCCATGAAGTAGGTTGTCTAGATTTCTGCCAGAAGATACAGGAGGTCAAAAGTTTCTCACCATTGACACACCTATGCGCCTTGAGGTTCCAGAACAAGCATTTCCAGGTAGCGGATCTTGATTTCAAGTTTTCTCCAAGATCAGTGTCCAAAGCCACCAAGATTCCATATCATGGTGAAAAATGGTTCAAACAGACCCATCTTGACTTGGAAGATTACAAGCCTTTCATCAAGCCTGAGCATAGAGATACTTTCACTGCTATTTTCCCTTTTTCTTATCTTCTTGACAGCTATGCTCCTCTTATGAAAGTCATAATGAAGTATTTTACTTGTGAAGGGAGGTTTGCTCGAGTTTATGCCTAACATGTCCGTCTATTGATGCATTTCACTAGAACCATGCAGCTAAATCTCCCTTACTTTTTATACAAGAGCATCGAGAATATGGCATCCACAGTCCAGAAGAAGGCCCCACCTCTGCAAATACCTTCCCTTTTCCATCATTCTCTGATCAAAATTATCATCCTACACCAGCTAGAGAAAAAAGAGGTTCCATGGGATGTTTTTATCAACCACCCAGATTTCTCTATTATTCCTCCGGTCCATACATCTCCCACTCAGCCTATTCATCGCCCTATACCTTTGTCCAGCAGGCCTACTCCTAGAAGGCTCAAAATTACCACTGAACAGTCAGGATAGAAGGAAGAAGGAGAAGGAAGTAGGCAGCAAGAAGAGAAAGGTCATGAACAAAAGTAAAGGGATGAAGAGCAGCAAACAGAAGATAAGGAACAACAGCAGGACAGTGTTGAAAGTCAGCAACGAACAGAAGATGGATAACAACAAGTACAAGAGGAAGAGCAGCAGCTTCTTATTGGAGGACAGGAACAGCAGCTTGGGCAGGAAATTGAGCAGCATCTTGAGCCACAAAATGAGCAGGAAATCCAAGCACAGCAGCAGCTTGATTTTAGTGAAAAAGGGCACCAGGTTGAAACACAAATTGAACAAGGCATTGAAGTAGAACAGCAAATTGATGTTGGAAAACAGGGGTAGCAAATTGAACAGCAAGAAGAAGACACACAGCAGCCTCAAGGAGAGTAGCAGTTTCAAGAAGATGTCAAGGGTAAAGCAGTTGTGTCTCCTCCTCCCAAAAGAACAAATCTCAGCACAGCAAGGAAGAAAGGGCCTAAGGCTGCCACTCCAAAAGTGACAAAAGTTGTCCCTAGCAAAAGAAAATCGCCCAAGAGGTCACCCACTAGCATGCCAAGGAGGAAAATTGCAAGATTGGCCTTCAAAGGGAAAAGCAAGGTTGGAGAAAGTAAAAAACATGGAGGTGCATTGGCTTTCATCCCAATCCAAAGTGATGACAGCGATAATGAAGCCCGCATTCTTGAAAACCTCCTAATCCATAGAGAGGGGAAAATTGAGGCATTAGAGAATGATCTTCAATGGGAAAGGAACTTAAACCATTTCTTGGAGATCCAAAATAAACAGATGAATGTTCACACAGCAGTTCATGAGGCACGAGCTATCAAATACAAGAATGAGGCAGCTAAGGCACAAATGAGGATAAAGGAGCTCATTGGTGATTTTGATGAGGAAGAAGAGGAAGAACAACCTAGGTGGAAGAGGCCTAGAACCATAGGGCTTAAAAGAGCCTTGGAAAAGCAGAAAGAAGAACAACAGGCCCATCTCCAAGCCTTTCCCCTCACTGCCCTGCTTGAGCAAGAAATTGAAGAAAACAAGGAGGCATGGCTAGAAAGAGCCAATAAACACTTGGAGATGAAACTTGAAAGAGAAAACAAAGATCTGGAGCTGCAAAGGAAGAGGACACATCACTTTCAAAAGTTGAATCAGTTTGCCCAGCGCAAGCTAAAGGCCGCCCAAGAGAAATTGAAGGAAGCAAAGGGGAAGCGCCCGGCACGGAAAGAGGAGAAAGTCATATCATCACTTGAAATTTTGGCCTCAGCCTCGGAGCATGTTGCTAGGGACCCTTGAGGGTCATGCGCACCAATTTTGGGCCCATTTTGACAACTTTTTGTTTTTTGGCATTTTTTGAGTTTTTGGTCAAAAACTCATAAATTCGCCATTTCATTTTGAGGATTTGTCAAGGGAGGAGGATGATACCATTTGATGCCATAATTTCATGATCATGTCCTCAGCGATTTTCAGAGCATTTGGAGATCATTCACCCCCTCAAAACGGCGAAAAATGCTCACTTTTTGCACATTCTGCCCGGCATATCAGCAGTCTGCAATTTTTTGGCTTTTTACACACATGTACAGATTTGGAGGACTTCTAGGAATCAGATTGAGGTGATTTCAATTGCGCCGGAAAGTAGACACTCAGAGCTTTCCAACGAGCTATCATGAGCCTCGTTTTGACACCAGGAAGGCTGCCAATTGTTTCCAGCAAGTCAGGGGACCTTTTTCTGATATAAATTTGAAGTATTTTTGTAATTTTTGAACCTAAAAAATCTACTTTTTCCAAATGTGCGTTTAGCTATTTTTACACTTGGAAAATGATGTAAAGTCAATATAATTCCCATTTTTAGCATTTTTTTAGATATTTTATGGGATATTTTGTGCCTTGGGCTTTGCAAAGCCTCAAGGACAAGTTTAGATATTTTGATTAGGCCAATGAGGATGGAAGTTGAACCATGAGGTTTTCCTCACTTGAGGCTATTTATTCCACAAGCTCTCATTGTAAACAAGGCTGAATTTGAGAAGAGAAGCAATATATTGGTCATATGAGCTTTGGAGAAAATACTTGTGCTATGCTTTTGGATTGCCTCTTGAATGTTCTTGGATGGATGATGAAGGATTGTTGATGGATTCCATGACATGGTAGAATGGTATAGTGTTTCTTACTTTGTTGTTGTCTTCTAGTTTTCATTCATGATACATGCTTCTTGCTTGCTATAGATCAGTAGAGATTAAGTTTGAGATATGCCCATGGAGGCACCTCAAAATTCCTGAATCATCATAGCTTTTATGTTTTCTTCTTCCTTAGTTGCACTAAAGAATTCTTAACTGCTGTTTAGTAACTTAAGGATACAGTTGCTAGTTTTATTCATAACTTCTATGCATGTGAGTAGGATGTATGGTGTGCCCTGCTTACCTATGACTGTCCATAGTTCTGTCCATGAAACTATCTCTTTGACTGATTAGATTATCATCTTGTTGAACCAAGGAGGCCTAGTCCCGATCTAGCCCTTTGCCTAAAACTATGAAAGCTTGTTTGTCAAAGTGCCCAATAATTTAAAGACTGTGTTTAGGCGTTCCAGCATAGTATTTTGAGTTGTTAGTCCGTCTTATGTGTTTTCCCCAAATTCTGATAGCAATTTCCAAAAGTTAGAGGGTCTTATACTTCTATGCATGGCTGGAATGTTTGTTTCGATGTGTTGATTAGTTTATAGTTACATGTTGCATGATTAAGGGTTTTCTTTACCATGTTTATGTTATCTATTAAACCAGTGATGCTTGAAACTCTTTTTTATTCACAAACTTGATGTCCATTTACTCTATTTTGCCCAAAGATCCTTTCTACCTTGAATCAAATCGGCCCTACAGCAGCCTTGCATCATCATCTCATAGCTTCCTTGACCTTTTTGACCCCATAGCCCAGTTGATCTAACTTCTTGTTACCCATTTTATATCTTTGATCAGTTTTATCCCTCACAAACTTAAAAACAAAAAACAAAAAACATACTTCATAACTAGCCTAATATCAGAACACCACAAGAAAACACACCGATATCTTTTATATATAATAGAGAGAGCCCTCTCTGAGTCCAGGAAGGCTAGGTCCTTGGGCTCCAAAGCTTGGTTTGATGTTACATCGTCATTTGGCTCACCAATCGGCCAAATCACGGGACCCTAACATAATGGCGATCACGGTGGGACTCTGAGTAATAAACAAACTTAGTTTCCCTAATCTTTAGAGACTTTTGAGAATACTAGCTGATTGACTTATCCCACCGCTCACTAACATAATCGCGATCACGGTGGGACTTTTCTGAGTTCATTTTAATCTAAATATCTTGCAAGACTCACGGAAAGCCCCTTTTTGAACTAAGCATACCTACCAGTGAGCCACCTCATCGCCACCCTAACATAATGGCGATCACGGTGGGACTTATTGAGTACATGACAGTCTAGCAAAATTTTATAGACTCCTTAGTCCTTAAAATTTTAACTTAAACCATCAGCCTTTAGAATCATTTAGTATAAACTCTCTATTTCACCATCTTAGCAAAGTGATGAATCAGTTTTATAACACTCTTACATCTTAGGCTGCACATAAAACTCACAAAAAACCCCAAAACACTCCCTTAGATTGGTTTTTGTCAATATTAGTGGTGGACCATACAAGTATGTCTCAAAACAAACTGATAATCCACCTGGCGACTCCACTAACCTCTAGTAGGCCTTACTATTTTACCGAACTCTAGGTTACTATCCGATAGACCTATCCCATCGCTCACTAACATAGCGGGAGATGGTGGGACACTGAGTACATGATATTATAGCAAACTCTTATAGACTCTTTGGTCCTTTAGATACTTAAACAAACAAGCAGTCCATAGACCCATTTAGAGTAAACTCTTTTTGTTCTCATCACCCTAGCAAAGTGTTGAAACAAGTCTAGGATACTTTAACAAACCATAGGCTGCACATAAAACTCAGAAAATCCAAAACATTCCCAGATTAGTTACTGGTGGTGGAACATAGCTATCTTCATAAAAACAACTCAGTTCCACCTGGCGACTCCACTAGTCCATCCCTTTTATTTTGACCATCCTTCACCTTAGTAGAACTTTAGAGAGATCACTCATCCAGAACATTCACCAATACCATTCTCTCTAAACTCTAGATCCAAAATCTGGCTTCACGAAGAATTAACACCAGATCCCATCCAGACCCAAACCCCCCTATCATAGTAGATGACCCAGAGAAGATTCTGTGGCAAGCTTCCAAAACTGACCATCTAGCTACTGGTAGATCCATCCGTAAAACAAGATCAGTACCTAAACATCTCACTATCCTACCAGATTCACCTTTTGAATTAGAGTCATCAAAAACTCTTCTCAGAAGCAAATCATATAGTAAGATAAACTTTGACGATCTTGAACCCCTAGACCCACCACAGAGTCCTAGTATAGAAGCTTCACCTTCCACACCCCCCGACTTTCAGCTTCTCCATCACTTTGGCTCCTACCATCCCAGATCTGCCCAAAACCAGATCACTAGTCCAAGTTCATCCGCCACACCTATTCAAACCACCTCCGCTCATCCCACTAGTCCTCATCTTGTACATCATCCATTAGCTCCCGTCATGGCAGCCTGGTACGCACCTTTGGTGTTGCCACCGCCTTTGGCTCCTCTCCCAAATAAATATCAAGACAAAATCCCACACTTTACTGGAGAAGACACCACTACACCTCAACAACATATAAGTAGGATGACTGATGCTTATGAATACCTGGAGGTACAAGACGAGACCGTCAGAATGAGAATATTCGCCCAAAGTCTTGGTGGTGAACCCAAAACATGGTTCAAAAGCTTGACTCCAAACAGCATCCACAACATCCCAGAACTACATCAAATCTTCAGAAATAGGTGGGAAATCCGAAGGAACCCTATTCAAATCCTGTCAGAATATAACAACCTAAAACGGGAAAATGGGGAAAGTGTCCAGGCATACTGCACTAGGTTCAATAGTGTGTATAATGCCCTCCCGCCTCACTTCAAACCCCCACTTGGTTTAATCTTGGCAAAATTCCCCGAGGGTTTTGATCCAGACATGACATATCATCTGAGAGACAAGGATCCCCCTACCCTAGAGGAAATGCAACAAATAGCCATAAACACAGAAGCCAACTTAGCAGAAAAAAGAGCCAGGACTAGATTAGAAGGAAAAGTCCCATATAGAGATAAGGTCTCCACTTCATCTCCTTCCCTAGATCCTAGAATAGATGGCCTGATAAAATCCATGACAAATATGTGGGAAAAAATGAGTGAAAAAACGCCTCCTAGGGACAACCAACCAAACCCTCAAAACCAGAAACAAGGCTTTAGAAAAGATCAGTCTCAAAATAAACCAAGAGGAAATGATCAGCAGATCAGACCATCCTTCAGTGAGAATTATGTTGATGAAGAGAATAAGGATACCGCACCCATTGATGAAAATCATTGGAAAATCATAGGTTCTGATAACGAGAGTAAAGTTTACCTCACAGCAGAAGAGCAAGAGTTGTGCTCCCCAAGTCAGGACGAAACCGACTATGAAGATCTCGAAGATCCTGCCATAGATTTTCAGAATGCCATTATAGAAGCTCATAGGCAGTATAACCTTAGAAGCAGAAAAAACCAAGACCACTCCAAGAAGAGTAGCCCTAACACTGCTAAAACCTCTGACACCATCCTTAAAAAAGCCATGGATAGCAACAAAATTGTGGCCAAGAAAATTGACCAAAACAAAGATAAAGCTATTCAAACAAGTCTTAGCTCAGATACTCCTAGTACCTCCACAAAGACTCCCGAGGCGACTATGTCAAACAAGGTCTCAAACCAGAATCAACAAATTAAGAGCATAGAAAAGGTCATGTCCGAAAAAGCTGAAACAAATCTGCCCAAACTACAAACTCCTTTTAGTTTCGAAGGGGAAGTTTCCGAAATAAAAATTACCATACCCCTTACCGAGTTAATAACTATAGATAGGTATAGATCTCAAATTTTCAAAGTTTTTGACATAGGGAGCGAAGCAGATACTTTAAATCTAACTGAAAACAAACCCGAGCTCTTATTCGGCCCGAAAATAGAAGGTCAATACCGAGAAAGATCTGTTTCTCCTTCCTATGAGAGCCTGAACATACGGGACAAGATATTACATAATGCCATGTTAGATTCTAGTACCTCCCATAACCTCATGCCTAAAGCAGTCATGGAAAACCTGGGACTAGAAGTAACTCAACCTCTGGTAACTCAAGCAGTCATGGAAAACAATACTCCCATTTATTCCACTCATTCCAATTTAGATTATTTTATCTTATACAATGAAAGTGATATAAACAAGCAGATAATGGAAAAGGAAGAAGTTCTCAAACCATCAGAAACGCATTTTCCGTTACTAGATGTAGAAACTAATAACCAAAACTTCTCTGATCTTTCTCCTGTTAATCTTGCATATCATAAGTCAGAAAATAGATTTGTAAATCAAGTTGAAGAAAAGCAATCTAGCAGTCCAATGTACATGGCTGGTGACATTGCTTATGCTAATGATTCTCAAATGTTTGATCAATATGTTGACTTATATGATTTCCAAACAGAAGCTAACTTTGCAGAAGATTCAATTTTTGATTTTCGGGAGGAAGCTCAATTTCATAAACTTGAGAAAAGTGAGCAGCCATTACAGGTCATCTATAACACTGATAAGGAGAGCCTTGAGAGTTCAGAAGTAAGTGAAGAGTCTCAGACTCTTGACTCTACTTCACTTCAGTCCGTCAAATATAACATTCACATAATTGGAAATCAACAATTTTTCAGCTTTGATGATGAGGTTGAGGAAGATGGTGAAATTCTTGAGCATATTGTAAATGAGAATCCTTTGCCTGAAATGGTTGAGGAAATCATTTTGGACATAGAATCTTCCTTAACTCCAGATTTGCAGTTACCCAGTTCCATTGAGTTACAAATTGCAGATGAAGAAATAGAGGTTGATAAACAAATGAGAGTTGTCACACTATCCTTTCAAGATAATTTACTGTCAAAGTGTATCCTTGCCCATCATCCTGATGACCTTCACACAGTTTTTAGCCCGCCCTATCAAAACACATCAGTTTGGCAAGAAAACTACACTGCAATATATGATGAGTCTGACATTTCAAGTGATCATGAGCAAGAGGAAGAGTTTCTTTACCAGGAGAGTCCTAGATATAACCAAGTGGGAGAAAGAGTAGTCCTGAATAAAGCCTATATCTCAAATCCTCTAGATCAGGTATTATTCCAAGATCCATTTGTTGTTTTCCTTGAGAAATCTGTAGGGGTAGTGGGTTCTATCATAAACAAGTCGCTACCAAGAATGAGAAAGAACTTAAACACTACTGTCCAAAAACAAACCAAGTGGGAGTGGCCTTTTCATTATTTCTGCATCATGAAAGAACTAAACCAGAGTCACCCATGCAATCATCTACTTGACTGGTTACATTGGAAAGAAGAGTTCACCAAATGTGTATGTTGTGTACAGTTTAAATTAGGATAGGTAGACAGTAGTGGAAAATAAGCTCAGCCTTGCGAGCATCTTTTCAGTTTTAGATTTTTTGAAGAAAAGTGAAAAAGCAGAAAATACAAAAGCAGTAAACAGTAGAAAAAGAGGGCAGTTTCTAAAAACAATGGTAAAGCCCCATGTTCCAAAAAATAGTCCTTCAGAAAGCGCGCAAGTCTAAATGCCGCTACTAGTACTTCAATGTCTTGTTCAGCTATCTAGCCTAATCATAGCTGAGCATGTTTAAATTTATTTGCCGATAAGTTAGTGAGTGCAAAGATAGTCAACATTGTGTAAGATTGACTTATCACAGAGCTTAGATTAGGGAGAGATTCTGGTTCCACATGCCTAAAACAGAACCAAAGAGAGAAGCGAGGGATGAAAAATACATTGTACATCTTAGCCCCGCTTTTTCTAAATTTCCTTTATGCAGAATAATATTTGTGTGCAGCTTGTCTTTTATGCCGCAAATGCATGACAAATCAGACTATCTAATCCTGATTTGATCATTTTAAATTTCTAGTTTTAGATTAGAGAACAAAATCCTGTCAAACTGCTTAATCTTGACAGTCGATCAAGCATAGGTAGAGTAATGAAGGATTTCATCAGTTTAATCTGAACTCCCGGCAGATATAAGAGTAGAAATAGATAGGTTCATTTTGCAAAAAGAAAAATATACATTGTCAAAAGGCTGCTAGTTCAAATGCGCCAAAGAGAAGAAAAAATGTTAGGAAAGATAGTGGGGTAGGTAGAAGTATCATTGATGTTAACTATGCTGTCACTTTTCAGAAATAGCATCAAAGAAGAGTGAAATTTTGCGCCAATGGGTAAGGCACTGGTCTTCATAAGCCAAAGATCTGAATTCTGGACACCTCCTGACGAAGAGCTGCCCTCCCCAAATGGAGCCACTGTTAGTCATCAGTATTTTTCATTTGTTAATGATGACTAGATCCATAGCTGAGTTTTCTAGAAGCTGATCTCCATATGTCAATTTGTCATCTAGAAAACCCTCATAAAACTTTTTCGCCCTCCTGCTTTTCAGTCCGCCCATGTCAAGGTTAAAACTCATTATCACTATCCTATCTAGATTTAGCCCTACTGGTCTGCCCATCAGCTCTAAAAGGACAATCCAAGTCTGTTTCAAAAGCCTCCCCTAAGTTAGGAAGTGGCACTTTAAGGAATTTTACCCTTGGCAACCATCAAAAGGCCAAAAAACCTCCATCTGATACAGACCAATCATGACAGACCTCCCACTCTGCAAATGAAATTGATCACAGCCCTAAGTCGCGCCACTTACACACCCCTAAGTCTCAGCACTGCATAGACCACAGTCTCAAGCTGATTATTAGGTGTTTTACAGTGTTTTATGGATTTTACAAAGACAGGAAATATAACATCATCTCAGAAGAAATTTCTTGAATCTACATTTAGAAGAACAACTGCTTCTCAATGTAAACATGAGCCTGAGATATATCTGCAAGACAAAGAGTTACTCATCAAGACCTTGCAGCTTCCTTTCAGCATGAAATCACAGTAAAAGAAAGACACCACTGTCAAACAGACTGGTAATTTGTCATGGCCAAGAACCTCCTTCATCTACAAGCAGAGGGTTAAGGCACCTCCTTCATCTACAAGCAGAGGGCGCTGGCCAATATTGACTTTAAGGATTGCAAAACTTACTATAAGCACAGCTTTGCCTTTTACTAGACAGTAACACAGTGACTCTGGGTTTCTGAGTGTAAGTGATTATCATAACAGGGCTAAGATCTGAAATATGCAAGGCAAAAGAAAACAGAGTGTGTGGTTTTGTAAAGAGAATCAGTTGAGGTTTCAGTCATCGTCAGGGCGCATCAAAAAGGGGACTCCTTAATCAAATCTATCATAACAAACATCTCTGCAGGGGTGTTAAGATGCATAGCTTCAATTAGTCTTAAACAGGAAAATACTTCAGTGAAAAGACCCCTGTATGTTCTTTTGTTCCTGTTGAAATGTGAAGTACAGTTCATGATTTCTGGATGAACATAAAGAAGAGGAAGGAAAATAGCATACAGTCTTAGACAGGGGACATTTTTCTATCAGTCAAAGCGTCGGTGCAAGTCTAGCTGTTGCAAGCTGCACCCCACCACAAAGACAGAGGTTTTCTTCAGATACAACAAGTTGGTGTTTTCAGTTTTTCATTAGGAAGAAGATGTCTAATGAAAGCCTTGGTATCTATGAAATAGGCCAACATTTTGTCCACATCTTATATACTTGCCTCCTCAATACAAAGACAGAAAATGCTTATGATCTGAAGTTTAAAAACCCTAGGGCAGCATGCCAAGCTAATCAAGAAATGTCATTATTGAAAGAAACCAATCATAGACAGGTGTCTTCTCAAAGCTGTTATATCACAAGCTAACACAGAAAGTTTGGGTCTATCTCCTCAAGAGGCCTTACAAGTGAGACTATTGTTCATAATAGGCAAGAAAGTCATTTGACATACTGTCAGGGTTTGGAAGGTTTGAAACAAATACAGCTTTTTCATTATTCAAAAAGACAGAGATATCATAGATGATATGTTCTAAGCAAGAAAGCATATTGGAAAAGGCACCCTTCTTAATCAAATATGGCCAAATCCACAAAAGGTCAAGAATTGGGCACTCAGAGGGGAAGAGGTTGAAGGAGAAATTGGAGACAGAAGTTGTCAAAGCAAGGGATTAACAAAGTGGCAGTTAAGTTTTTCTCCAACAAAGGCACTCCAAACAAGTTTACAAATATGCAAAAAGACTTTCATTGCTTTCGTGACACTGAACCTAGTGAAAGCAGATAATGAGAGAAGCCCAAGAAATCAGGTGGGCATATTTTTTTTTCAAGGTTTTATTAAAGACAAAATTCCATACCAACTATTGTTACAAAGGGCGCATTCTCCTCTGTAAGAAGCAAATAAACTTGAAGGAAAAGTTCTTAAAGGAGAGGTTAGCATCATTAAGGGAAACAGTTTAGGAAGGAGATCATTGCCTTCATTATTTTTCATCTAACCAAGGAGTTGGGAAATGGGAATTACAAATTTTAAAAAGGGGGACCCTTTTCTCTGGATTAGAAATAGTCAAAAGATTTAAATTTCTCATAAGGTTTAAAAAAGGTCTCGCCTATGAAACAAGTAGTTTTTGCCTTCGTGCACATGTCCAAATGAAAGATATCCGTTGTGTATTCAATAGGAGGTTTTAAACTTCGGTTTAAAAACAAATGCTTTTCAAAAGAAACGTTGAATAAACCCTCTCCAAATCCAATGTAAAAAGGCCGTTGAAGTGTTTCTTTCTAAAGGGTCCATAACCGTGGCTCATTCATATTTTCAAAACTCCAAATCAAAAGCAAGCCCCTTTACTGTCCTCAAGACCAAACAAGGAAGATTGGAGCGATTTCGGAGAAGTTTGTCACAGTTTTTAACTGCGCAGCGTGCCTGGAGTATTGCGCGATGCGCTCAGAAGTAGATTTGCATTGGCGTTCAACTTCCGTGCGACACGCCTATACGTGTGCGCGACGCGCCTGTACATGGCGCCCGGCTGACCCGACAGACCACCCGGTTGGCTAGTTGCGCAGCGTTTTTTCATATAAACGTGTCGTGCACATTTCTGACGATCAACGCCTTCTAAACACCTCCAAAGGCTGGTCCAAAGTACTCAAGAAGGTCTGTCATCAAGTTTTGAAGGTAATCTATGTACCCCCCTGCTATTTGCAAAATGTCAAGTGGTGAAAAAGAGTGGAAAATCACTATATGAATCGCAGTCTTAAGTTTTGTAGGTTTGTTTGAAAAATGAGTTTCTGCTATGGTCATGCTAGTTGAATGGTGAAATAGCCCGAATGGTAGCTCCCTCTCAAGTATTTCGAAAATTATAAGCTGCCCTCCAAACAGTTGTTAAACTGTACAAACAGTGCCCAGAAAGAGAAAAACAGAGTTGTTAAAGGGCTAAAACAGTGGGTTATTTTTCTTCAAAAGCAGTGGTCATGATTTGAGTATTTTTACCTTTCAACAAAGTCTCCTCTATATGTTTGAAAGATAAAACGGTGTTGTCAACTTTCAATCCATAAAACACAGCTTCTATATGTAAAACTGACATGACCTATAAAAGGGATTTATCCAAGACTGTGCAAAGAAGATAGTGGAAGGAGGGGGTTGTTGTGCTTGTTTAAGGTGTTATTAAAATGAAATTAAGGGAGTGTGGAGCATAAAGAACGGTTTTTGTTGAAAAAGAGTTGGTGGTTGACCACATACTAGAAAACTCTGCCACCAGATCCTAAGACACAATAGCCTCTAACTGTGAGAGATACTTGTTGTTGTTTGACTGAGTATTGATTGCTAAAACCACTAGTAGAGAAAAACACCAAAGAGAGCAGTGTTTTGTTCAAAGGAATTTTGTTGGTAATATGACTGTTGCAAGACCTTGACTGCCACCTTAAAGAAACCTCTCAAATTTTGTCACCTTGTTCCATAACAGTGAGATTGATTGTATGCCCACACTGGAGGTTGACTATGTATGTGGTGTGATTTTGTTTTATGGAGTGACATACCAATAGAGAATAGTGAAGTGTAATAAGAGAAAAGGGTTTTGTCAAAGAACAGTTTATTGGTTGAAAGCTACAGGGCAAAGTTGCTCCTACTTCTCACAGAAAAGACAGTTTTCACTGTGTATGTTGCTTGACTGTCTTTTGTTCTTAGAGCTTATTTGATAAGTGGATGTTCATATAGAGTAAAGGTTTTTTCTACAAAGGCAAGGGTTACATTGATAAGGGGCCTTGATTATTTTGAAAAGAGAAAACTCCTACAGCCTCTGCTTAAAACTTTTGGAGCTTTTTAAACTCTGTTAGCTTTGTTCCAGGACTGTGACATTGACTGTCTCATTACACTAAGGGTTGATTGCATAAGACATAAGTTTGTTGAGTGATTGGCACACTAGGAAGGGCAGGTTTGTAATGATTGGAAAGTCCACTATTGATCCTAGGTACCAAAATGTGTTGTTGACCTCCAAACTTCACAAGAGCAAGGTGATTTCTTAACACTTTACACAGAAATTTCACCTAACAGTTTGTCTCCTTTCCACTGTGTGGTATCCTATTGAAAAGTTTGTTGGCAGAGATACTTTCAAGGTGGAAGGCAACTTTTTAAGGGAGCAGGGGTTCTTTATATTGTGAGGGAACAGTGTGCAGTCATCCAAAGGCATTGTTCACTATCTAAACAGTGAATTGATACAATTTGGCTCCAAGAAGGCAGTTTATAGACAGTGAGGCTATTTGTTTCTTCAAAAGCACATCTAGGTCAAAATGCCTCCTAGACAGGACAGCAGAAGTGGTGCGCATAAGAGATATGAGCCAATATCTACAGAGGAGGTTAATGCTCATCCATCCATCCTTTTCAACTTCCATGAAGTAGGCTGTCTAGATTTCTGCCAGAGGATACAGGAGGTCAAAATTTTCTCGCCATTGACACACCTATGCGCCCTGAGGTTCCAGAACAAGCATTTCCAGGTAGCGGACCTTGATTTCAAGTTTTCTCCAAGATCAGTGTCCAAAGCCACCAAGATTCCATATCATGGCGAGAAATGGTTCAAACAGACTCATCTTGACTTGGAAGATTACAAGCCTTTCATCAAGCCTGAGCATAGAGATACTTTCACTGCTATTTTTCCTTTTTCTTATCTTCTTGACAGCTATGCTCCTCTTATGAAAGTCATAATGAAGTATTTTACTTGTGAAGGGAGGTTTGCTCGAGTTTATGCCTACCATGTCCGACTATTGATGCATTTCACTAGAACCAGGCAGCTAAATCTCCCTTACTTTTTATACAAGAGCATCGAGAATATGGCATCCACAGTCCAGAAGAAGGCCCCACCTCTGCAAATACCTTCCCTTTTCCATCATTCTCTGATCAAAATTATCATCCTACACCAGCTAGAGAAAAAAGAAGTTCCATGGGATGTTTTTATCAACCACACAGATTTCTCTATTGTTCCTCCTGTCCATATATCTCCCACCCAGCTTGTTCATCGCCCTGTACCTTTGTCCAGCAGGCCTACTCCTAGATGGCTAAAGTTTCCTACAGAACAATGAGGACAGCAGAAAGAAGGAGAGGGAAGTAGACAACAAGAAGAGAAAGGTCATGAGCAAGAGGAAAGGGATGAAGAGCAGCAAACAGAAGATGAGGAACAGCAGCAGGACAGTGGTGAAGGTCAGCAGCGAACAGAAGATGATGAACAGCAGGTACAAGAGGAAGAGCAGCAGCTTGATATTGAAGGACAGGAACAGCAGCTTGGGCAGGAAATTGAGCAACAGCTTGAGCCACAAAATGAACAGGAAATCCAAGCACGGCAGCAGCTTGATTTTGGTGAAAAAGGGCAGCAGGTTGAAACACAAATTGAACAAGGCATTGAAGTAGAACAGCAAATTGATGTTGGCGAACAGGGGCAGCAAATTGAACAGCAAGAAGAAGACACACAGCAGCCTCAAGGAGAGCAGCAGTTTCAAGAAGATGTCAAGGGTAAAGCAGTTGTGTCTCCTCCTCCCAAAAGAACACAGCCCAGCACAGCAAGGAAGAAACGGCCTAAGGCTGCCACTCCAAAAGTGACAAAAGTTGTCCCTAGCAAAAGAAAATTGCCCAAGAGGTCACCCACTAGCATGCCAAGGAGGAAAAGTGCAAGATTGGCCTTCAAAGGGAAAAGCAAGGTTGGAGAAAGTGAAAAACATGGAGGTGCATTGGCTGTCATTCCAATCCAAAGTGATGACAGCGATAATGAAGCCCGCATTCTTGAAAACCTCCTAATCCATAGAGAGGGGAAAATTGAGGCATTAGAGAATGATCTTCAACGGGCAAGGAACTTAAACCATTTCTTGGAGATCCAAAATAAACAGATGAATGTTCACACAGCAGTTCATGAGGCACGAGCTATCAAATACAAGAATGAGGCAGCTAAGGCGCAAATGAGGATAGAGGAACTCATCGGTGAGTTTGATGAGGAAGAAGAGGGAGACCAGCCTAGGCGGAAGAGGCCTAGAACCATAGGGCTTAAAAGAGCCTTGGAAAAGCAGAAAGAAGAAGAACAAGCCCATCTCCAAGCCTTTCCTCTCACTGCACTCCTTGAGCAGGAAATTGAAGAAAACAAAGAGGCATGGCTTGAAAGAGCCAACAAACACTTGGAGATGAAGCTTGAAAGAGAAAACAGAGATCTGGAGCTACAAAGGAAGAGGACACATCACTTTCAAAAGTTGAATCAGTTTGCCCGGCGCAAACTAAAGGCAGCCCAAGAGAAATTGAAGAAAGCAAAGGGGAAGCGCCCGGCACGGAAAGAGGAGAAAGGCACATCAGCTCTTGACGTTTTGGCCTCATCTTTGGAGCATGTTGCTAGGGACCCTTGAGGGTCATGCACGCCAATTTTGGGCCCATTTCGACAACTTTTTGTTTTTTGGCATTTTTTGAGTTTTTGGTCGAAAACTCATAATTTCGCCATTTCAGTTTGAGGATTTTTCAAGGGAGGAGGATGATACCAGTTGATGCCATAATTTCATGATCAGGTCCTCAGCGATTTTCAGAGCATTTGGAGATCATTCGCCCCCTCAAAACGGCGAAAAATGCTCACTTTTTGCACATTCTGCCCGACATATCAGCAGTCTGCAATTTTCTGGCTTTTTACACACAGGTACAGATTTGGAGGACCTCCAGGCATCAGATTGAGGTGATTTTAGTTGCGCCGGAAAGTAGACACTCAAAGCTTTCCAATGAGCTATCATGAGCTTCGTTTCGACATCAGGAAGGCTGCCAAATGTTTCCGGCAAGTCAGGGGACCTTTTTCTGATATAAATTTGAAGTATTTTTGTAATTTTTGAACCTCAAAAATCTGCTTTTTCCAAATGTGCGTTTAGCTATTTTTGCACTTGGAAAATGATGCAAAGTCAATATAATTTTCGTTTTTAGCATTTTTTTAGATATTTTATGGGATATTTTGTGCCTTGGGCTTTGCAAAGCCTCAAGGACAAGTTTAGATATTTTGATTAGGCCAATGGGATAGCTAGTTGCACCATGAGGTTTTCCTCACTTGAGCCTATTTATTCCAAGGGCTTCATTGTAAAACAAGGCTGAACTTGAGAGAAGAAGCAATATATTGGTCATATGAGCTTTGAAGAACATACTTTTGTTATGATTTTGGACTGCCTCTTGGATGCTTTTGATGAATGATGAAGGATTGTTGATGGATTCCATGACATGGTAGAATGGTATAGTGTTTCTTGCTTTGTTGTTGTCTTCTAATTTTCATTCATGATACATGCTTCTTGCTGCTATAGATTAGTAGAGATTAAGTTTGAGATATGCCCATGGAGGCACCTCAAAATTCCTGAATCTTTATAGCTTTTATGTTTTCTTCTTCCTTAGTTGCACTAAAGAATTCTTAACTGCTCTTTAGTAACTTAAGGATACTGTTGCTAGTTTTATTCATAAGTTCTATGCATGTTGAGTAGGATGTATGGTGTGCCCTGCTTACCTATAAGCTGTCCATAGTTCTGTCCATGAAACTATCTCTTTGGCTGATTAGTTTATCATCTTGTTGAACCAAGGAGGCCTAGTCCCGATCTAGCCCTTTGCCTAAAAATATGAAAGCTTGTTTGTCAAAGTGCCCAATAACTTAAAGACTGTGTTTAGGCGTTCCGGCATAGTATTTTGAGTTGTTAGTCCGTCTTATGTGTTTTCCCCAAAGTCTGATAGCCATTTCCCAAAGTTAGAGGGTCTTATACTTCTATGCATGGCTTGAATGTTTGATTTCTATGTATTAATTAGCTCATAGTTACATTTAGCATGATTAATGGCTTGCTATAACATGTTTATGTCTGCTATCAACTAGTTACACTTGAAATCCCTTGTCTTTCACAAACTTGATGTTCATTTACTCCATTTTTCCCAAAGATCCTTTCTACCTTGAATCAAATCGGCCCTACAGCAGCCTTACATCATCATCTGATAGCTTCCTTGACCTTTTTGACCCCATAGCCCAGTTGATCTGACTTCTTGTTACCTGTTTTATATCTTTGATCAGTTTTATCCCTCACAAACTTAAAAAACCAAAAATCAAAAAACTCACTTCATAACTAGCCTAATATCAGAACACCATAAGCAAACACACCGATATCTTTTATACATATAGAGAGAGCCCTCTCTGAGTCCAGGAAGGCTAGGTCCTTGGGCTCCAAAGCTTGGTTTGATGTTACATCATCATTTGGCTCACCAATCGGCCAAATCACGGGACCCTAACACCATAGCTACCCCTATGCATGGATTTCATCACCCAGTCCCTTGTTTTGCAGGGTTATCAAATGGGGAACGCCGCCATGGTTACAAAGCTTTTAATAGAGCGTCAAAGTGACTGGACTCACATTAAAAGAACAGAGTTCAAACTCTGCAAACTTCCTC
Organism: Pinus albicaulis; assembly: GCA_034641835.2. Lineage (NCBI taxonomy): Eukaryota > Viridiplantae > Streptophyta > Pinopsida > Pinales > Pinaceae > Pinus > Pinus albicaulis. The sequence goes on from JAXQQM020073528.1 coordinate 81,296, forward strand.
TGGCACCATTAAATCTCGGATTGCACAAACTAAGACAGTACGAGAGCAGCAGAGAGCTCGAGGCAAGAAATGGAAGATTTTTTCACCTTTTCAGGGATTTTAGAAGGTAGAGGTACCAATTCAAAGACATCAAGGGTTGCATGAAAAGTCCAGCGCATAGAAAACAATGCTATCAAGGTTTCAAATCGGAAAAATGTCTCTTCCTGAGCAAGGACACAATACACACTATTGTTTCAGTCGACATGGTGTTCAAGTGAAGTTTCTCCTCCCCTACAGCAGTCCTATGCTATCAAAAGCATTTGTTACACACTATGGTAGATCTTAGCATCATGTTTTTACCTCTTTTGTTTAGTTCACCAGAGTACTACACAGTACTGCAGCCAGAGTAAATAGAAGCCGAAGAAGATCATTTTTTCGTCCAAGGCGTGCCAGAGATAAATGCATAGAATTTAAAATTGAAGGGCTTTGGCCCTCTTTCTTCTTCAAGTTTGATGCTGCATTTAGTTTCCACCTACCTCCGTGGCTCATCTCCTGCTATAAAACTCAGAAAGAAACTATTGTAAAGGTTGTTGATGAGATATCAAAGAATTGTAAACTGTTTCTGTGAGATATAGTTTCTGTAAAATTGTAAGATAGGCTGAGGAAAGATGTATTCAGGCTAAACATTCAAGCTGTTGGCAAATGTTGTACCTGATTGGTGTTGTTTTTAATATGACAAAGAACATTTCTTTGCATCCTGATCTAAAGCATTGGTGATGTTTTCCTACCTCTGTGTTGTATTTCATGTCATTTCATTTCTTCTGGCTCGTATCAAAAATTTGGCATAAGACTTACCCTTGTTAGGTACCTTATGTTGCTGCTCTCCTGACCTTTTATGTTTTCTTCTTTAAGTGTTACCTAAGAGTAGGTTTCAATTGATTTAACCAGTATAGTGGATGTCGTTTCCTGCTAGCTGATGTATGGATTAATGAAATATGTTTCTTAGATGTTCTTGGTAAGAATTAACTGAATGAATTGAGAATGCTGGGAGGTCTAGAACTCTTTCCTTATCTCACTAGGATCCTTTTCAGTTAGTTAACCTTTCTAAGTTCCCTCAAGTCATTGTTCTAAGAATTACCTCTGAGTATGTCCAAGCAGGTCTAGAGTTAAATGACCTCTGACCTGATCTGTAGACAGAAATTGGTTTTCTCTCACTCTTTCACTTTCTTTCCTTAATTTTCCATTCCACTTATCATATTTAGGATCCAAGGCTTTAGATTACTAGCCCAACTGAAAGCTTTCATGCTAATTAACAAGTAAATCCTTTCCTGACTCCATTTGCCCAATGGTCTTGAATACTACCTGAATTTGTCTCTCTTCGCCTAAAACCCTCTTTTCCTTGGCTTGTCTTATATTGAACCCTTCATTCTTGATTCCCAACAACCAAACATAAACAATCAAACAAACAAACCTTGTGCCTTTAACTAGCCTAATATCTTAAACTTGAACTTCAAAGACATACACCTTTGACTCATATAGAGAGATCCCTCTCTGGACCTGGGAGGGCTAGATCCTAAGGTCTGTAAGTGGTTCTGATGTTTTCTCATATTTTGGTCTTGCCAACCTGGCCAAAACATGGGAACCCCAACATAATGGTGACTCCGATGGGGAATTTCTGAATATTTCTCATCCTATTACATCACAAAGCCTCAAGAAGGCCGGGAACTCGGGTTAGGCTTCTGGTAGTAAGACACGCACTTGGTGGACAAAGTGTAACCCCTTAGATATACCCTAGACCTCCACTTTGCGACTCCAGACCCTTAAATACTAAAGACTCCACTGGAAGACCAACCTCCATAACAACATCAACCACAATAAATATATCAAGTAGGGTTAAGCTCCTTAGCTTTAGATAACATTTTGGCTTCAATAAACATTTATACAAGAGCTTATCCTGATCCAAACCCACCTGAAATAGTTAATAACCCTGAGAGCATCCTCAAGAGATCACCTACACCTAGAAGATGAACTATTTCTAGTCACATCTATGGAGCTAATTCTGCACCAGAAAACCTTACAGCTCTATTAAATCCTCTTTTTAACCTAGACTCTCAAGACAGTTTACCCAGAACTAGGTCATCCAGTGATCTAGACCAGCATAACCTTGATTTTCCCAGTTCACCATCTCACAGTGGTCATCACGTTAGGGACAGAGAGACCCATCCATATACACCACCTGATATTCACTTCATTCAAAACTTGGGGCTTTTCCATCCTAGATCTGCTCAACAGCCCTCTGCTGGTCCAAATATCCCTGCCATCTAATTACCAGCTGCTCAAGCTAACCCTTTACCCCACCAGAACATCATCATGGCAGCCTGGTATGCACCTTTGGTTTTACCACAACCTCTAGTGCCCTTACCAAATGACTATCAATCAAATATCCCACACTTCATTGCTAAAGAGCCCACAACAACTCAGCAACATGTAGATAAAATGGAGGACTCTTTTGACTACATGGAAATTGATGATGAGACAGTCAAGATGAGAATTTTTTCCCAGAGTTTGGGAGGGGATGTAAAGAAATGGTTTAAAAACCTGCCTCCGGGCAGTATCCAAGATCTCCCTGCTCTATATCAGACTTTCATAAAAAAATGGGAAGTTAGGGCTAACCCTCGCCAAATCCTAGCAGAATATATGATCCTTAAAAGAAACGTAGGAGAGAGTGTCCATGATTACTCAACAAGATTTAACAACATTTACAATTCTCTCCCTCCACATATGAAACCTCCCCAAGGTATGGCCCTAGAAAAATACCCTGAAGGCTTTGATGTTGACATGGCCTATCAGCTAAGGGATAAAGAGTACACCACATTGGAAGCCATGCAGAAAGGAGCAGTGAATATAGAAGCCAACTTGATTGAGAAAAGGTAAAAATTGAGAGTTGAGAAAAGGGTGACATATAAAGATGACAATGTAGCTTCCACATCCGATCCCAATAATGACCATCTATCTAAGAAGGTGGACAAGCTATACCAAATGATGGAGAAAATGGTTGTCACTGTCAATAACCAAAACCGAAACCAATACCAAAACCAGAACTTTAGAAGAAACAACACCACTCCCAACAGACAAAGAGAATCAGATCAACAAGTTATTCCCCCATTCCAAGAGAAATTTCTTGATGAAGATGAGGGAATAATAGAAGAATCTGAAGGGAATACAATAAACATGTTTGAAACAGAGGCCTCAATCCATAATTGCTATTCAGAGGAAGATCAGCCTTCACCCTCATACTGGGATGAGGAAAGATTGGAATCTGAGGATTACAGACTTGGATTTGAAAATGCTATTATGCAGTTCAGGGAACAATATGAACTTAGGAGAAAAAAGAGCCAAGACACTTCCAAACCCAAAGCTCCTGAGATTACCATCAAGAAAAGGCCTGACAAATCTTCTAAAGCAACTGCTGAGAGTAACAAAACAACAACTAAAATTTCTGGGAAAAGCAAAGAAAAGGACAACCAAAAAAATGATAAACAAAAACAACCCACTAGTAGCACTAGCACTGCAGTTAGTGCTCCTGATAAAATAGTCCCTAACACTGTAAATAGTGAGAATCACCCCACTGATTCAGCCACCAAGATAGTGGCTAACAAAATAGAGTTGAGCATTCCAAAGAGTCAGTCCACTTTCAATCTTGAGAGTGAGATTGCAAAAATCAAAATCTCTGTTCCACTTTCTGAGCTGGCCACTCAAGATGTATATAAAGGCCAAATTTTCAGAGCCTTGAATTTAGGGGATAACAATGATACTGTAAATTTGAACGATGATCAACTAGCCCTCCTGTTTGGACCAAAGATCGAAGGAAAGTTTCAGGAAGGGGTAGTTCCACCTTTTTATATCAGTCTCAACATTCATGATAAGATACTTCACAACGCCATGCATGATTCTGGAGCATCACACAATTTAATGCCTAAGGTAGTGATGGAAAAACTAGGCCTAGAGATAACTTGTCCTTACAAAGATTTATATTCATTCGACTCTAGCAGAGTAAAATGCCTCGGCCTAATTAAAGACCTGTGTGTGAGTCTTACTCAGATTCCTACTAAATATATGGTCATGGATGTTGTGGTGGCAGATGTGCCACCCAAATATGGCATGTTACTATCTAGATCATGGGGAGCTAAGCTGCAAGGCACCATGCAGATGGATGGGGCCTATGCCACCATCCCTGTGTTCAACCAACTAAGGAGACTGTACAGGGAGGCACAGATGAAATTTCTGGTCAGTAGCCCCGAAAAACCCGAAAACTCACCCTTATAATTTGTACATACAGACCTTGACTCCTTCATCTTCTATAATGATGAACCCTTAGAGGGGTCAGGATCCCAAGACAAAGACATGAACAAAGAAACAGAGCCCTTGGACTTTAACATAATGGCTACCCTTGACTTAGAAGAAAACAAAGAAGGAAACCCTGGACAGTGCACTGTAATGGAAATACAGAGTGAGTGAAACACAGAAGGTGAACAGCTAACTGGGCACCCCTCACAAACACTTACATCACGCGAAGAACTAAACAATCCACAACATAGTGCAGACCCTACAGGACAACATAATGGCGAACCCAGCCATAGGGAAAGAAACTATAGTAAAACTGAAAATGTGCCCCTGTCGGTAATGAACTTTGATGGGTCATGCACAAGAATAAATGTCGGGGTAGGGGTGTGGCTGCATAACATAGAAAACGACTACGCAGAGAGCCACACCTACAACCTGTGTTTCAAATGCACCAATAATATTGCAGAGTACGAAGCTCTAATCTTGGGCTTAAATCTGTTGAAGAAGTTAGGAGCCCGTAAGATAGCTGTGTGTGGAGACTCTGAGTTGGTTATCAAACAGGTGAACGGTGAATATACCACCAAAAACCATAGGTTGAGGGCATATAGGAACGATGCCATGGACACATTGAAAAACTTTGTCGAATACAAATTAGTGTTTATCCCTAGGAGTCAAAACACTATTGAAAATGGATTAGCGTGCCTAGCCAGTTCATATCCTAAGATTCTGAGCGACCAGCAAATCAAAATACAGACCAAATTCAGACCTGCAGTGCCATACAACGAGAAGTATTGGCAGGTTTTCGAAGGGGATAAACAGATTGAAGATTTCTTAACAGGAAGAAACGAGTTTAAGTTTTTTGATTCAGACTCTGTGTCCAGTGATAGCTGCCTAAGTGAGGAACCCTCGGACGAGGAAGAACCACCCGGGAAAATAGAAATAAACGCTTTAAATGAAGAAACTGGAAATTCAACCACAGAATGTAAAGACATAGAAATTGAAGAAGTCAAGGTGCTGCAGGCCAAAGATAAGAACATACCGCGAGGTCTGGTGCCTTTAGAAGACTTGTTTGACTTTGACGATGTAGCAAAAAATCCCACCATAGAGCACGCAGACTCTGACGTGGAAGAATGCAACATAGGCATGGAGGAAAAGTCCAAAATGATTAAATTGGCTAAATCCTTACCTAAGGAAATGAAAAAGAAATACATTGACCTTTTTAAGGAATTCATTGACATGTTCATGTGGAGTTATGAAGACTTAAAAGCTTATGACACGAACATTATACAACACAAAATACCTCTAAAGGAAAATCAGAAACTCTTCAGGCAGAAGCTTCGTAGGATAAACCCAAAACAATTGCCTGCAGTTGAAAAAGAGATTAAAAAGATGTATGAGGCAGGCATAATAGTCCCTGTAAGGTTCTCTGATTTGGTATCAAACTTGGTGGCTGTGAGAAAGAAAACAAGGGAAATCAGACTGTGTATAGACTTCAGAAATATTAATAGAGCCTCGCTCAAAGACAATTACCCATTGTCAAAAATGGAACACATTCTACAGAAAGTAGTAGGCTCAAAGAGGATTTCTTTGCTAGATGGTTTCTCAGGCTACAACCAAGTCCTATTATTCCCAGAAGATCAACTAAAAATAGCCTTTACCACTCCCTGGGGCACCTTTATGTATGTAAAAATGCCCTTCGGACTGATGAACGCTGAAGCCACCTTCCAAAGAGCGATGGATATAGCTTTTTCAGATGAAATAGGACATTTCATTGTCATCTATTTAGATGACATAACCGTCTACTCCAAAACTGAAGAAGAACATCTAAAACATCTGAGAAAAGTATTTGAAAAATGTAGGAGGTTTGGTCTATCATTAAATCCTAAGAAAACTATTTTTGGGCTGCAAGAAGGTAAAATTCTTGGCCACATCATATCTGAAAAGGGAATTAGGCTAGACCCACAGAGAGTTGAGGGAATACTACAGATCACACACCCAAGAAACATCAAAGAATTACAGTCCTTCATTGGGAAAATTAACTTCCTCGGGAGGTTTATTCCCAACTTGTGGAAAAGTGGAACACCTTTAGAATATGACTAACATGTCAATAAAGGTGCATGTGTTAAATGGATCGTTGGAGCTAAACAATTTCGAATCAAGAAAATTGCAATCACCCAAGCTCCTATTCCGATTAGCCCCATCTACAATAAGCAGTGTTCGAGGAGTGGCCATCAATGAGGCACAACATGCTTTTATATGCTATTGGCTTCAGATGAAAGAAGTGATCCTATCAAAGTGGATTAGAGTTTGCAAGCTATCAACTTATAAAAGGAAGAGGATGGCAGCATGAGAAGGTTGTCGATGAACATTATATTTCGAATATATTGTTTGTTTAGACATATCATTCTCTTGTTGTTTAGCCGAGAATTAATGTTGTTTAGCACGGGTGTTCGTGGTCAGAATCCAAACTCTTCCCATTGAGTAGCTCTTGGGAGAGTTTGCATTGTATTGTCCACTATTTGGCTGTAGGCCAAGCTTCTTCTTTCAACTACAATGCATATCCTGTTGAGGGTTTGGTTGTCTTTGCAAGCTGCAACAAGTGGAGGCTAGATCTCTTTAGATATAGACCATTTCAGTGCTCCTTTTCGGTGGAGAAGAGTTCCATTCCATTGGGAGGAGAGTATTGAATGTATTGAGCATCATTTTTAGATCTTGGCATGTGGTCAACCACATTCTAAACCCTACAGCGCAGTTTTACTTCCAGATCTGTGTTATTCCTGTAGGGGTTGTTGCAGGGTCTTTTTGCACACCATCTGGAGAGTTGGTTTTCAAGTTTTTGGGATCTGCCCTTCACTTTGGAGATCCATTGGAGGGGTCATTTTCTTGTTTCATATCAGATTAGATCCAATTCCAAATCTGAATATTTCTATAGATCTGCAGTATTACAGCTCATATCTACAGCTTGTAGATGGTGTAATGCTGAAAACCCTAAGGGGATTATGAAGAAGAGAAAATATAGTGTATGGATCTGTTATAGATCTAAATTTTCATGAACTTGTTTTATCTAGATCTGAAGTGTAATCAACAGCTATTGCATCCTAATAAAATAACGTTGTCAAGCTATTTCTAGTCATAATATATGGTTGCAACACCTCTTTTTGAGGATTTTCTCTCATTGGTCACTTGTATTTCTAGTTATGCATCTCATGGGCCATCTTGTACATCTAATTTTCTGCTGTAAATACATTTGAAAGGTCTCCATATTGGCCTCCTGCTTTGTCTTAGATGATCTGTGTTATTTTCCTGCATATTTTCTTTCTATTATTGCATTCCCCATCTGGGAATATTATAGTGGTATTAGAGCATCATCTTGGCACAGCCTATGATTTCTAAGAAGCCAATATGTCTTATGAAGAATAAGAACCTCTTATTGATAGAGAGAAGAGGTATCTAAAGAGAAGACATAAGAAGAAATTTGATTACACAAATGACAATGAAGACAAGGGTAAAGCCCCTGTATCTAGAAGTGAAGAAGAAGAAAAGGATTTTCCTAAGATCCTTCTTAGAGCCATGCAAGATCTTGTAAGAGACATCAAAGAGATGAGAATGGATAGAATCAAAGAATCCCCTAAAGGATTCCATCTTGGAGAAGGCTCTGGCATGTATCATCACTGGAATGATCAACCAATGCATCAGCCACAAGTTTCCCAACGCTCTACCATGCCTAACTTTTTGACTGTGGGAAATGAAGGGTTTCAAGAGCATGAATCCCTTGAAGACTATTTTTAAGAATATGAGTCTCAAAATCAGAGATTCAAAGATCACTTGAGTTTTCAGGAGTTTTGTCACATAAAGGACAAAAGAAGACTAGGGAATCATCATAGAGGTGGTGAATTCATTTATAATCATGATTGACACCACTCTATGGGCAGATTATTTTTACCCAACTTTGATGGGTCATCCAAGTGTTTTGCCAAATCTTGGGTAGAAAACATTGACATCTATTTTCAGTTGAACAAGGTCCCAGAGATGGAGGCTATCAATATTGCAGCATTGCACTTTGAAGGTGAAGCACATGATTGGTGGTTCCATGGCTTGTCTACATTGGGTCATTCCAATGTGACTACTTATTGAGAGTTCACTAGAAGGCTGGTGGAAATATTTGATAGAAGAGATCCAGAGGCACCATTCACGAGCCTTGCAAAGTTGAAACAATCAGGTAATACATAATCTTACATTTCTGAATTTTTAAGATTATCTGTTATGGTTCCTGATTTTTCTGCAGCAAGAAGGGTGTACATGTTCATCGATGGTTTAGATGAACCTCTTCATGGATTGGTTAAATCTACAAAGCCCACTACCATGCATGATGCTATTGAAAGGACTAGAGACCTTCAATATGCCTTGCCAAAAGCAAAGGCAAGCTTTCAGCATAAGCCCTCTTTTCCTTCAAAGGGAAAGGAAGAAAAAGCTGCTCCTTCAAAGGAGAGCTCATACAAGAAGCCTCTTCAATGATGAAGCCTGGAGAGATATAAGGATAAGTAAGCTTTGCTTCACTTGCCAAGAGTCATGGGCACCTGTACATAGATGTGCTGCTGGAAAAGCACATTACATAGAGGTCTTCTCAGATGACGAGGAAGAAGAAGAAGATGAACCAAGAAGAGGTCACAACGCTGACATTGTCGGAGGAGAGGCAACACCATCATGAGATGGGAATGGAGCATTTGCTCCTATTGGAGAGGCTCTTGCATCTTTGAGAGGAGTACCTAAGTACTTGACCTTAAGAGTTCAAGGTTCTATCTTGAATTAGAGGGTTTATGTGTTGACTGATAGTGGGGTTACCCACAATTTCATTGATGCCCAACTAGCGCAAAGGAGGGAAATACCCACTGATGCTTTTCAGGATTGCTTTGTCCTCCAGGAGATGTAACAATGCAATGCATGCATTATGTTCAAATTAAGAACAGTTGATGGAAAATGGTTTGGAAGGAAGATAAGGATGAAAAAGGTTGTCAAAGTAAGAACCTTGTCTTTCGGTTCAATAGTCACCACATAGAACCTCCCACAACCCCTAGGGGCCGAGGTGCACTACCACCGGGAGCCAAGTGAACATAGAACCGGGTATGTCATAGAAAAACCCCATATATGACCAGAACCCTGTGTTTTCACAGTCTGCAATGGCGCTCAACACACAATTACCATTATTAGCATAGTTTAACTTACTATATCTAACCAAGTTAACGAATGACCCCATTGCACACAACCATACATGGCCCCCCATTCCCATGAAGCTCCCTTCAGACATTCCAAAATTCGAAGGGAAGCAAGCGGAAGACCCCAGAAATCACATAATGACTTTCCACTTGTGGTGTTCGTCGAACAACATCATTGATGATACTATTCGGCTGAGACTATTTCAGCACACCCTAACCAGACCAGCTGCGGAATGGTACGTGGAGCAACCTTCTGCTACACATGGAACCTTTAGCGCCCTCGCTACCGCATTCCTCACATATTTTTAGTTACCCATCCACCGTGATTCCAGGATGGAATTACTGACACATTTTAGACAGAAAACACCTGTCCATATATCAGACCATCTCCATGAATGTCGGCAACGTCCTAGTTTGTGTAAAGCCAAACTCGATGATCGAGTCCTACTGGACCTATTCCTAAAAACCCTCACTGCAAAGATTTCAAAAGATGTAGAAACTCAAAAACCTACATCCGAAGAGGATGCCATAAGTAAAGCGCAACAGATCGAGCAGATTTACACACAGTCATGATACATTTATAACATCTTGCCTAATGCCCCACACATGCAAACTTATAAATAATTTCCAGGTGCGTCGAACACTGCAGACAGATTGACTGGGTCACTGACCAAAAATCACCTAGGCAACAATAGTCAGTACCCCGGTTACGGTTATGATCCTAACTAGAACATCCCGCAACTAGGCTACCATCAAAGTCATCATGCACCTTTGAAAAACATGACCAATAGGGCGCAGACGTACCATCATCAGCAGGGAGGACCATACCCTCCCATGCAGGGGACCCAGTATGCAGCTAGAAATGATAATGGAAGAGTGCCCCCCCAAGATCCATTCACAACCAGTGGGACATGGACCTCAATACTCCCGCACTAAAGACAAAACCCACCAATGCGTAATAATGCACAGTGGAAATTTTTGCAACCTTCCCAAGTGTTGGGGTTCCCCTTGATTTAGCAGATTGGTAGAAAAAAATGCAAAAAAAGGGTAACATCAGACCAGTCTTTGGAGTCCTAGGACCTAGCCTTCCTGGACTCAGAGAGGGCTCTCTCTATTTGTTTGCAAAGGATATGAACTTGTTTTATTTAGATGGTTGATTTTAGGCTAGTTATTAAGTGTGGGGTTTTTTTGATTGTTTTGGTTGGGTATGATGATCAAGGAGCATAGATAGAATGAGGAAATCTCTAAGTCATTGGGCAATGGAGTCTATGAAAGTCATGATAAGTTCATCAATGGATCGAGGAGCATCACAGGGCAAATCTACCTTGGTCAATGGATCTTCAAGGTTTTTAGGGGTAATGAGATGGACATCAGTGGTAAGAATAAAAAGTAGGACAAGGGGAAATTAAGAATCCTTTATCATATGTACCTTTTAACAAAGGGACTTGAATATCATAAGCATGAAGAGGCAATCAATAGACAGGACAAACCATAAAATCTTTGATTCAACTAAAGCAGATAATTATTCAAGACAAACATTTCCAATGAAATATAGAAGGCGAGAAACTCATTTAACTTCTAGTGATTTCACCTTCAAGGACAGAAAACACTTAAGACACACATATAACTGTAATCAAAGAAGAGGGAACGCCTAAACATCCTTGATCATAGATATGAAGATCTCTAAAACAATTAGTTAAGCAAGTACAAAGGGTATGATCAAAACAAAACCTCTTTAGCAGACCTAAAGAATGGTACTTTAGAGAGAGACAAACAATGTTTTACTGACATCAAATAAGCAGGGCTAGCCATAAATCATGCTTGATACCAATTGTATTAAAATATCCATGAAATAAACAAGCTTAGGGGGTCTAGAGAGCAATTAATAATTCTCTAAAATGTCCTAGAAGAATAAAACATTAAGGAAGTGAAGAACAAACAGAACTAAGGTGCTTTCAAAAGACATTTCTTAGTCTAGATCCTTTGCTCTACTGCAACATAGAAAGATGGAAACAAAATGGAATAGGAAATAGCAATAACATATTAAAAGCACTTCACCAACAACCAGGCTCAGGGATCCTACAATCTAGCCTCCTCCATCAACAAACAAATCAGGGCATCCACAAGTTCCAAGACATCAATTTCTTTTCGACTTCCAAGAGACTATATATTACTTCAAAGAGTCATAAAATGGAAAAAATATAATGAGTTCAGATGCAGTGTTTATCTGCAAATGAGGAGGTGAAGTTAAGCTAGGGTTTGAGTGTCATTTATTGCAGAGTTAATGAATTCCTAACCTTGAAGACCATGTAAGGCTCAAGGTAGGAATATCTGTAGATATTTCTTTGATTAATAACTTCTATCTTAACTCCTAAGGGAATATAGGTGAAATATTTGACTTTAAGGCCTATTCATAACTTTTACAATAACTGTTTGGCAGATATAAATATCTCTGACTATGCTCAATAACTGCCTAATGCTTTATTGAAGGAAACAAAGCACTAGGTGGCAAAAATATCTTTTGAGAAGAGTAACTGTCATAAGCTGAGTCATTCGAATTTGCTTTGGGTTAATCTGCCTTTTGTTTTATCTTTAATCTCTCGTCTTTAGGGTGTAATATTCCAAAATTAGTGTGCGGCTAATTGGAATATTGATTTTATTTTATTTTATCACCTACGAGTTGAATCAATGGGTAAGGAGGCCCATGCATATTAAAAATATGAATAAAATCCCTCATAGTGTGAAAAGGGATCATCATAGGAGCTGGATTTCACACCGTCATGTGTGAAAAGGGACTTTTGCATGTGGACAAGGTCAAGTTTGACCAAGTCAACAATGCTAGGGTAGGAGGTGGAGATCACTTTGAGAGGTAGCACAGTGTGAATGGGAGGAAGATTCCTTGGTGGAGGAAACCCTAATGAGTGGGACCCATGGTGAGAGGGCTTCCAATTGTTTAAAAGCAGGGCAACACAACCATTGTTATTCATGTTATGGATAATTGATTTCATGGTTTGGTTAGACTTTTGTGCATTTTCTTCCTATTTAGCAGAGTTGTTGTGCTGCTTAGCACAAAGAAGTATTGTTTAGGAACTAATTCTCCTTTGAAGAGAGGCCTCTTGAGGGAGCTTTCTCTTCATTTCTCCACATTTAGGCTCAAGGCCAAGCCACTCCTTCAGCTATAACGTATTTCTGCTGAAGTATAACATTGTGTTGTAGGGTGTTGTAGTGGAGGTTCTACAACTCCACTTCCGAAGCTTATTTTTCAGAGGAGGAAGCATTATTTCCTTTGGAAGATTAGTGAGGAAGAATTTGAGATTATTTCACCATATTTGGAATTATGCCAACCATTTTCCATCATCTAGGGCACAGTCCCTCTCCTTGACTACGTTATTTTCAGTGAGCATCTGCAGTGAGGGTGGAAGTGATTGTTTGGAGGGTGATATCTTCAATGTAAGGATTAGCCTTTCACTTGGAAGATCCATTGGAGGAGGTTTGTTCAGCTTGTGCATCTTCTACAACCATCTCCATCCAATTCTAGAGTTGCAGCTGCTACTCCGTCTTGAGACTGCAGCTCTGACATTTTTCCATTTTGCATATTTCAGGAAATCCTTCTGGGCCTGTCTTGGAATTGTGTTTGGGAGTTTATATATTCACTCCCAACATTGTATGAGCTCTAGATTTCTATATTTGTGTACTAACACTTCCCAACAATATTTACTCTAATAAAACTACGTTGTCCTAGCCTTGGGAATTTTCTGTGTAGCAGTGATCTTCATGTTTCCATGTACATGTTTCTTGAGGCTTGTATTGCCTAGCTTGAGTGATTGTTTCCTCAAGATATTGAATGAATTTGTTGCTATGGTTATAATATGATGGCTACTTGGATCTTATTAAATCCTAATTTTTGATATATCACTGCTCTTTCCTTATTGTGTTCATGTATTGTGGTATCTCGAATTTTGGGATATTATAAGATATTCCCAATATTGTTGATTTTCCCTAATTTGGGATATTACAGTGGTATCAGAGCATAATATTGGCTCAGCCTGTGGAATCTCAGCCAATATGCTATAAAAAATACAAGAATAAGAGAATATGAACAGAAAGAAGAATCCATTCTTTGGAGGAAAGAAGGAGGAGAGGCTCTTAAAGCTTCTTCCTAAATCTATACAGAGCATACAAGGAGATCTCAAGAAAATAAGAAAGGAGATGTGTGTAGAATCTCCAAGAGGGTTTGAATATGAATCGAACTCTAGATTTTCATATGATGAGTGTGAGCCTACAACCACAAACTATGAGGCACAGTGCAGCCACATTGCCAGGAGAGAGATGGAAGAATAAGGAATGATTAGGAGGGAAACTCTTAGTGATTTTTTGCAAGAGTATGAGTCTCAAACTCAGAAGTTTAGAGATCATATCACTTTTCCAGAGTTTTGCAAGATCAAGGTGAAGTGAAGCAAGCAGCATGATATGGGTAGATTTCTTCTATCTAATTTTGATGATTCACTTACATGTTCAGCTAGAACTTGGGTGGAAGAACTAGACACCTTTTTGTAGCACCACCAAATTTTTGAAGATGAAGCCATCAAAGTTGCAGCACTGCATCTTGGAGGTAAGGCCTATGAATGGTGGATATTTGAGTCTTTTTCTTTGAAAAATGCAAATACTTCTTCTTATGCAAGGTTTATTAAGACATTGGTGGAAAGGTTTGATGGAAAACTTTCCGCAACACATGTGGTGAAGTTAAACAAACATAAACAAACAAAGACCTTGCATGTGATGGAGGGGACCATAAACTCAACTCCACTTCAGAAAACCATTTAGGAGGCTGATATATTGCATCATACCTTGCTATAGGTAAGACCTATATCTTATGTTCTTAAGCAAGAGGGTATGGAGATTCATTTTTCAAAAGAGGATCCATTCATTGGGAGGTTTCCCATACATATTGAGGAGGATGAGAGCAACATCACTACCATGTCTAGAGTTTATCTAGCACCTCATGCAGAGGAAGAGGGAGCTCTTGCTCCAACTGGAGGGATTCTTGTATCATTGCAAGGAATTCCCCAGTATCTCATATGTGGATATCAATGCACAACTCATGATTATCATGTAACATTGATGATTGATTGTGGAACTTGCAAACACAAGGTGGAGGTAGGGAGGATGACCAACATCATTTGATGAGGAGCACACACCCCTATCTATGTCAGAGGATTGATGTACAGAAGAGGGAGACTAGATTGCACAGTGAGGGTAGGGACAACTTTGTCCATTCATACATACAATATACTCTTGATGTTGATGTCTCATTGCATGGAGACATTTCACCGGGGAGACCACCAGATCAGCAGAGGGAGATGGATGCTTCACATTTTGAGGCATCAATCATTGATTCCAGAGGAGTGGAGACCTTGGGAGAACTTGATACATCACTGAGAGTCTTGGGTAGACTCAAGGAGAGGAGAGGCATTCTCTCAACACCATCATTACCCACTCTCATCTCAGATTCTACACTGTGGCAGGAGCAGTAGGGGAAGGATGGCAACTTTCCAACTTGCATCTTTGGCAGGGGAAATTTCAAAGAGGAGGACAGCCATATGACAGATGTTCTTCATGATATTTCATCAGCGCTGTCACTATGGAGGATAGATCCATATTGGGATTCCCAGCTATTGGTGGAGTATTCCAAGGATATTTTTACTTGTATGATATTGGATGACAAGTTGCATGAGGAGGAATATTTAGTTAGATGGGGTCATCTACTATCATGGTAGGATCTTCTTATCTAGAGCTTCCAAGCTCAAGGAGAAGTTCCTACTAACATCTCATGAGGATTTTCTCTTCAGCCACACTTACTCTATGAGAGCATGCCACACCATCATGGAGGGGTACATTTGGGAAGGCTTTGAAGAGGAGATATATCAGCATATGAGGAGATGCATGGATCATGTGGAGATGGAGGAGATACACAACTCTTTGGAAGAGTTAACACAACCACCTATTTTCTCTTTGAGGATGAGAGGAGACTCATCTATGCACCACTCCAATTGCATGAGCAAGACATATGGTAAGGGTATTGTTTGTTTGCATAATGACTTGTATGATGTACATATGCATCCCTTAACCATATATATGAAGGACTTTGCTCAAAGGAGGAGCATTATTCCTTCTAGACTTCATGGTCTACTTGAGGCCATGAGTATTTTTTATGGCCACTCCCTAGGAGGACTTGGGGAGGATATTTTTCATGGAGAACATGCTTACTTGACACCATACATTATACACTTTCTCCAAAACTATGAGGAGTTTGGGGTAGCAAGAAAATGGTGGGGAGGCCACCCATCATTTCATTTTCTATTGCAGTTGAGAGTCAAACTACGTTGGTTGCATATGAGGGACCATTGTCCTTCTCCATTGCTACATATGGCAGCAAGTATGATTCTCATTATGGTTCCCTATGTTGTTGTTGTTCTTATTTTTATTGGGAGCATGATTGGGGGAGTGACACATTGGTTGGATGTGTCCTTTGGGGAAGAGGATTCCCACATTTTCTGCATGACATGTTCTAATGGGAGCATGAGAGAGTATGTGGCCACTACAACAAAACACTTGTTTCCTTATGAGGTGGGCCATGGGATTGGTTGGATTCCATATGATGGTGATTTCCAACTCATCATATATGGAATGGTTTGGTCTAGCATGATTCATAACATTGGAGAGGAGATCCTTGGAGGTCTAGTCTTCTTCTTGCCACTTGAGGGAAAATTTATTGCAGCCCAAGATCAGCAAACACTCTACACTTATCATAAGTGGAGAGGAAGAAAACGTGGGGTAGGCTATTTTGTCTACCATGTTCAGATTTTCAGCCCACCTACATTGTAGGAGCTCAAGGTGGAAGAGGATTTTCAGGAGTTACCATGTTGGGAGGTAACTCACTTTATATGGATGATTGCTTGGGGATGGAGGATCCACATAGGAATGATGATTCCCAATGCATTTCAGATCCCATGCCTCAAGGGGACCTCTAGAAAACACCTTATTTCCTTCTTGAGTACTCTACTTGTTCATGATGATAGCTATTTAGCTAACTTACATGCTTGGGAGGGGAAATATGGAGATTTATTGATGAGACAACATATCATTCTTTGGAGGAGAATATAAAATGTGGATGCTACAACAGGAGGAGGGGAAACTTCTCAGTTCTATCCCTGTAGTTGCTTGAGGACAAGCAACATTTGGGAGGGGAGGACTGTAATATTCCAAAATTAGCTTGCAGCTAATTGGAATATTGAATTTTGTTTTTATCACCTAGGAGTTGAATAAATGGGCAAGGAGGCCCATTCATATTAAAAATATGAATAAAATACCTCATAGTATGAAAAGGGATCATCATAGGAGCTGGATTTCACACCCTCATGTGTGAAAAGGGACTTTTGCATGTGGACAAGGTCAAGTTTGACCAAGTCAACAATGCTGGGATAGGAGGTGGAGATCACTTTGAGAGGCAGCGCAGTGTGAATGGGAGGAAGATTCCTTGGTGGAGTAAACCATAATGAGTGGGACCCATGGGGAGAGGGCTTCTACTTGTTTAAAAGGAGGGCAAGACAAACATTGTTATTCATGTTATGGATTATTGATTTTATGGTCTGGTTAGACTATTTTGCATTCTCTTGCTGTTTAGCAGAGTTGTTGTGCTGCTTAGCACAAGGCATTCCTATTTAGGAATTCCTTCTCATTTCAAGAGATGCATCTTGAGGGAGCTTGCTCTTCATTTCTCCACATTCAGGCTCAATTCCAAGCCACCTCCTTCAGCTACAATGTTATTTCTGCTGAAGTATAACGTTGTGTTGCAGTGGAGGTTCTACAACACCACTTCCGGAGCTTATTTTTCAGAGGAGGAAGCCTTATTTCCTTTGGAGGATCAGTGAGGAAGAATTTGATCTTATTTCACCATCTTTGGCATCAGGCCAACCATTTTCCATCATCTACAACGCATTCCCTCTCCTTGAATGCGTTATTTTCAATGAGCATCTGCAGATAGGGTTGTAGTGATTGTTTGGAGGGTGAGATCTTCAGTGTTAGGATTAGCCTTTCACTTGGAAGATCCATTGGAGGAGGTTTTTACATCTTGTGCATCATATACAACCATCTCCATCCAAGCTTGGAGTTGTACCATTTTCAATCCTAGGACCGCAACTTTGGCATTTTTCCCATTTTTTTGCATATTTCAGCCAATCCTTTGCGGTGGTTGTCTTGAAATTGTAAGCCAGAGCTTAGATCTTCACTCCCAATGTTGTATAAGCCATCTATTTGCAGATTTATGTTATTTCACATTTCCATGTAGCATTGTACCATCTATGACCGCACAGTACATGTTCATGAGCACTTTGCAATATAGCAACATTTCACTTTTGCATATGTATTCATGGGAGGCTTGTTTGGCTCGATTATTTGAGTTGTATTGTACATGTTTGCTGCTGATTTACATAATAAAATGGCTCCATGGTTTCCATAAATTTTTTTATGATGTTATTCACTCGCTATTTCTAGTTTTTTGTTCATGTATTGTTGGATCTCCAATCTTGGGATATTATAAGATATTCCCAATATTGTTGATTTTCCTATTTTGGGATATTGCATTAGGCCTTAAACTTTGTCTTTATGCTTTGACTGTCTATTTTTATCATATTTTCTTTAATATGTTTGTGATCTCTGTTCTGTTCCTTTAATATTTTTGATTTATTCTTTTGATCCTT
>JAXQQM020087472.1:0-22063 GCA_034641835.2 Pinus albicaulis
ACCACCACCAGACCTGACATTTCATTTGCTGTTGGAATCCTCTCAAGGTTCATGCAAAAACCTTGTGAAGGACATTGGTCTGCTGCAAAAAGAGTGTTAAGGTACTTGAAGGGGACTCGAGACTTTGGACTCAAATATACACAGGTAGGCGACTTCAGCTTGATCGGATACTCTGATTCAGACTTTGATGGCGACAAAGAAACAGGGGTGTCTACTACAGGTTACACCATGAGTCTTGGATCAGGGGCTGTCTCATGGAGATCACGCAAACAGTCAGTTCCAGCAGATTCCACGACCGAGGCAGAATATGTGGCAGCAGCTGAAGCAACAAAGGAAATTGTGTGGCTTCGGAAAATCCTGGAAGATTTGCAGATGAAACAAATGTACTCCACACCACTCATGATCGACAACACTTCTGCAATAAAGTTGGCCAAGAACCCAAAGTTCCATGATCGAACAAAGCACATCAATACAAAATACCATCTAATTCGACATCATGTTCAGGCCAAAACCATCCATCTACATCATTGTTCCACAAATGAGCAAGCTGCTGATATCTTCACCAAAGAACTTGGCAGAGAAAAGTTTGAAAAGTTCAGATCGATGCTTGGACTCACCAACATCCCTTCGGATTAAAGGGGGGAATTTTGACACCTAATCCTATGGGTTGGGTGTGGATATGTAATATTGTATAATAAATAATATTAGGAAATAAGGAAGGCCAAGAGTCATTGGGAGATGAATCCCAATAACCTCACCTCCATGTATAAATGCATGTACATTCTTCAGCTAATACACATTCTGATTTGAGGAGTTACCTCCTGGTTTGAAAATACTCAATAAGAAAGAAGTCCGATGTAATCATGCAAACAGTAAAGAGAGGCGAAATTTACAAAGTAATGGAACTAATAAAACGCAAATTGAAGGCACATAAGGTTTGAAGATTGATTAATATCTTAAAACCAGAAAGTACATGGCATAGATGCAATAAATTGGTTGTATCATGGATGCTGAGTGATGGAGTAAGAGTCACGGTGCTGTGAAATGAGTCAGAGTTTGATGTGTAGCTCACAATTGTGAACTTAGAGTTACATTGGTTATAGAAATGGGCAAATTTCATGCTAAGAACTAGCGCATCAAAGATTTGAGCGGAACTTCCATGCGAGGTTCGTTAGCTTGTTAATCAACACCAGGTCAATTTATATATATGAAGGTAGAGATGTGGTTTGAGTCAAATCGAATTCAACTATGGGAATTCGTGCAAATACCCGAGTGAATTGGGATCTCTGTATAACGATGTTTTTCTGTATAAGGAGCGTTCAAATGAGTATGTGGAAATTGCGACAGTGTTGTAGTGAATGATAAGTGCTCATGAATCCATGAGAGATTTGAGTGTTTGATAATATGCAGGAGTTGTAATTGAAATTTTGTGGAACACATTTGAGGAGGTAAATCCCCTCTGCGGACAGAGGCGATCCCTACTAGCCCAGTAGGGGTCTAGCAACAATCAAACAATGTTACGACGCAAGTTCCTAGTTACGAATGAAAAGGCTAGATATAGAAGCCTACCTGGATTCCAACGCTATGATCTGAAGAAGAAGCGTCCCCGTTCCTCAGCCTCGGCAGATCACAATCCCTCCACGATCTCCGCGGATGAACACCTGCACATGGAAGAAACGAACAGATACAAGCATAGAAACCGGCATACGTAACTAAACATCAGTCAGAAAGGACATTACTCGCATTAACATGATGGAAAACGGAGTGGAACCATAATCATAATCATCTATTAAATAACCAGCGAAGAAAGATTACAACCAAGTTATGACGTCGCGGTCTCCTTCGGACGGGTTTCCAGTCGTCCATGTCTCGCAAAGCTTGCCAAGGAAAGGGAAAACCTCTCCAGAGTCTCGTGACAATGGTCTCCTTACTTGAGTCAGCCTTAAGGGAAAGAGAGGGTGCTTTACAACACAAAGGCCCTTGGGAATATGGAGATTCAGAGCTTAGGCACTTCAAGAATAGCTTGCCATTGATCTGATCAAGCTTTTATAGATGGGGAAGGAGGAGTTGGGATCCCTATTATTATGGGATTGGCCCTACCAACAAGGAAGGTTCCATGGGAGGTGGCAAAACCACTTCCCTCCATAGAACTCCCGCAGCCAACCTCCCAACTCAAGATAGGTGATGGTTTGTGAATTTGTTAGAACTCAACTCCCGCCATCCATATTTAAAAAACAACTCCCAAAGTGGGTGGCGCGACTACGGCTCTATGACAGAGCGCCAGGTGGCGCGACCTCTTTGCATTAATTTCCCCATTGGCGCGAGTGCGGGCGAGCGCCGCGCCAATGCCAAAGGATATGTTCCGTTTTTGCAAGGAGATGTCTTCAGGGCAATTGAAGCTCATGTTTAGAGGAATGCAATGATAGTGGTTTCAAGGCATGAAATTGGTCACAGGTCACAGAATGGGCCCTCCAATATGCGGGACGGGGAATGGTAGGGACGGTGACAAGTTACTGTGTAACAGATGCCCCCTAAAGCATGAGGCCCGAGAGAGAGAGGGGTGAAATGCTTTACGAGAACATGTTCAACTGAAGGCCCGCCGTCGGAAAACCTGCGCAGAAAGATACAACTGATATCTCAAGTACATGATGTATATGTGGTATGGACGCAGCCATCCGAAACAGAGTATGCTATAATCCGGATCCGGGGTATGGGCGCAGCCATCCAACTAAGATCAAACAAATAGACTCAGGTATGGTCGCAGCCATCCAATCAGTGAGTCATGTACATAATGATAATAATCCATAATCGCAGCCTGGATTACAACAGACACAATCCAGGGTCTTGCGCTCCATCTCGACCCAAACAAGTACAAGTTCTAGCATGCGAATGTGTGAGCTGATGTCGAACATGCAAGAACATCGTTTGATTACCAGCCAATGATGAAAGCTGTTAACAGACGCGAGAGAAACCACCAATAATGACAATGGTCCTCAAGGTACTACAGGTACAATCTACGGCGTGCGAATAAATGAGTTGACGTCGAACACCCGCAGAATCACTCGATCGAAGGTCAATAATGTAAACCTCACGTCGAATGCGACGAACCTGCCATTGAGGCATGCAGGCTCCAAGGTACCATAAGGAGTCTCTAGACCAACTTCCTGGATAATGAGTTGATGTCGACAGGAAGTGACCTTGATCGAAGGTGGGCCATAATTATTCCCACATCATCGACACGAGACAGAGGAACATGATGTTTTTGTTGTGAATCAAGATCGTATGAGAAACAGAGGAAGGTTGATATTTGCAGAGGCCAACTTCTCTTGAACACATGAACATGGCACGACAATGGACTTGGCAGTATTTGACATCAACGGATCAGAGGTCATGGTGACGAGGCAGTGAACAGATGAGAGATCAAAAGAGATTACCCAAACCCACGGAGGCAAAGTGAAGCAACGAGATGAGATGTCCCCAACCCGACACGAATGCAGACAAGTGCCATGTTCAAGAGCGACATACTGCCGACGACAACGATGATGGTTCCATTTTTCCCCCACCATTTCTGGCGAGTACCCCAATTATTTTTAATAACAAGCTTGAAGGGGATAGTATATGCTTGCGATATAAGTCCGCCCTTCGGGCGAATCCATCCTAGTGCATTTAACGAGTCCTAGGAAGGAGGAACTCGGAGAACGTCATTTCGACTAGATCCGATGTCATCAGGGTTTAACGAGTCTGACAAAGGAAGAACTCGGCGTCTTTTCATGTTTAGAGAGTTTGAAAAGACAGCGGAAAAGAAAACTCCACATGTCCCTTTTCGTAAATAGTTCCCCAGATCCGAAAAGGTAGAAAACAATATCTGGGAAAACCTCCTAGTCGCGATAGGCTAGGGTATTCCTTTTTCGTAATCAATCCATCCCAGCCCGAAAAAGGGTTAAACTTATACTGGGTGGATGTCGTTCCGTGTCCATTTTAACGAGATCGAAACGACAAGGGCCTCGGCAATCTTTTCATATTTAGAGAGTCAGAAAAGAGCTGAAAGATGACTCCAAAGTGACTTTTTCGTGTATTTACCGAGTCCGAAAAAGTATAAAATACAACTCGTTTCCATCGTTTAAGTTGCAAAAACCTGCTGCTGCACATACCAAACAAGCGTAAAATCCATCTTCGACATAACATATGCAAATATTTGATAAAAATAACTTTTAAAACTCTTTTAACGTCGAAAAAGTTATAAATATGTCAAATTGGTAAAAGCAAAATTACTTTTTACTATTTACCTTGGTGGAAAGCAACAGTGGTCCTTTTGGAGAAGAAACTTCTGACGGTGATTGCGACTAATCCAGTTAACCATTCAGCTTCTCGTCTGTCACAGGTAAGAGGCGCTCTTTTTCTCTTCATTTTCATTCATTTTTTAATAACTTTCCCTTAGAAATCAGTTTTGTATGGTCATTTTTAGAATTTTAGGGCTGCGCCCATTGGCGCGGGTATCGGGCACGGACCCGCGCCAATGAGGTCTTTTTTGTAAAGGGCTCGCGCCACGTGGCGCGACTGTTGGCAAAACAGCCGCGCCAGCGGCCGAACCTTAAATTCCACCCAAAAATTCGACATTTAGACCAAATTGCTTGAAATTTGAAGCTCATCAAAGATCTAACTAAGGGTTTTTGACCATGTGAATGCAGAAAATCACTCAAAATGGCAATCGAATGGAAGGAACGAGAGCACGGAGAAGAGGATGAACAGGCCATGCAAAGCCAAGCTTGCATGAATGCACTTAGAAACTGTGGATTGAAAAATTTCTTCCTCACGCCATGTTTACGAGCTCAGCCCGAGCTCCTCCAGTATTTAATCAGTATCTGGGACAAACAGGAACAGGTGTTCAGGTTACGAGACCAGGTGTTAGAACTGGAGGTCACTGACGTTTATTTCATCACTGGATTGTCCCGCAGAGGTCCAATCCTTGTACTGACTGGAAGCAGACCATCTGGGGAAAATATGGAAGAAGTAATGGCACGGGTGTGCCGAGGGGCACAAACAGGATCAGGAAGCAAGAAGGTGGATATCCACACCATTCCTGATCTAGCACTGAGAGTAGTTCTCCATACCATTACGCGGGCTACTGGATCACAGGCACCGCACGAGGCCACGAAGACCCAACTCCTGCTGGCCTCAGAATGCATGGGTCCCTTACTATTCAACTGGGCAGAAGCAGTAACTATCAACATGAAAAGGCAGCTCACGAAGTGCGAACAGGGAAAACTGAAACAGTTCGGGTATGGTTCCATCTTGGTATCGTTCATTCTGGAACGCATACCAATCTTCCAGGGCCAAGGAGCCGCAGTGGCGAGTCCGATACCACGAGAGCCACGAATGGTTCTCTGGGCAGCATTGATGCCCAGATCTGGAGGTGGCCAACAGATGTCCTGGAGGCCAGAGTTCTTTAGGTGGTTACGGCGCCAGCTGATCGTCGTGGAAGACTGGCCCTATTCGGGGACTGACTTTACTGGGGACCCAGATCTCCCATTACCAGAAGGAGATGACTGGGACGAGGAGCTGGGTAAGACCTCTTATTTTTTGATTTTATGTTTATATGTTTTTTTTTTTAATACACATTCGTCTTAACACAATTATATATGCATGTAGATGTAGGACCTGAGAGACCAGCCGGGATGTCTCCGATCTCCCGGAGGACACAACTCGCCCCTGAGATTCAGGGGGAAGGCACCGGAGGAGATGAACTGATCCAGAACCTCGAGGGGATTTCCCACGGGATCCCAGACTATGCCCGGCTAGCAGACGTACCGATGGCATACCAGCGCCATACGGTGGGAGTTCCAAATCGGATCCACCGAATCCTGAGGTGCTTAGTGCGTGAAGTCACGTGCTATCATGAGCACCATGCGGATTAGTCCTTAGGATTTATACCACACCTATTTTTTGAGAGACATAGCGTCTCCGGATGTACTAAGACGACTATGTATATTTTTTTTTGAGTTTTATGTGACACACTCTATGTAAACATTTCGATATCTATATATATACATATCTATTTCTGGATGAGTCTCTCTTTACATATGATGATGATTTATAAATTGCGCAAATGTCTGTCTAATACCAAATTTGCTACTGCATCTGTTAATGTATTCAAATGCCTGGGTATATGATGATATGTAATGTAGTCAAAATTCCTTTCCAGTAATCGAATACGCAAATACAGACGTAAGATGGACGGGTTTCTTACCGAATAGTGTCCGTTCAGCTGTAATACTACAAGTTGTGAATCTAGGTACACGAGCAATTCACGGATACCAAGGTTTACTGCCTCGGTTAATAATTCCAACACGGCGCTATATTTCGCGATATTGTTCGTGGTACGTCCTAAACACACACCTTGCAGGTCAATCAACTCACCAGCAGGATCGTAGATTACCCAGGCTGCGGAAGACAGATTCCTGGTACTGCAGGAGGCACCATCCGCGAAACCAACAAATGGATGAATAGACATCTGCACAACCAGGAAGACCCGATCAGCAGAAAGATGTTTACAAAGCACACCACACTATGCACACAAATGACAATCACACACCTATGTACACACACCACACCAAGAAATCACTTCATGCGTAGTACTTTTTAAGGTACAACCCATTTCTGGGCTGCGCCAGCGGAACTCCTTCGTAATCTATAAGCTCGTAGGCCCCATTTTTCAAAACACGTTTTACTATATAGGGCCCGTGCCACATAGGCTGGAGCTTACCGGCTCCAAGCTTATCATGTGCTTGATCGTACAAGAGGACGAGGTCTCCTTCAATGAAAGAACGGGGAGAAACAGTTTGATCAAAATGAGATTTGACCCTCTTCTTTTGTGCTTCGATGATCAAAGCAGCTAGTCGACGGGTTTCATCCAACCGTTCGAGATACAGAAGACGTTCTTCCTCAGGAGAGGTATCCGGTAAGAGCTCCACAGCTAATTTAAGCGAAGGAATTTCACATTCAACCGGCAGAGTAACTTCCAGACCGTACACCAATTGGAATGGCGTGAATCCGGTTGCACTCTTAGCAGATGTTCGGTATGCCCAGAGAGCTGAGAACAGTTGGAGATGCCAATTTGATTTATGAATCCCAACTGTTCGCTGAAGCATGGTGACCAAAACCTTGTTCACCGCTTCAACCTGACCATTCGCTTGAGGGTAGTATGGTGTTGAGCTGTCGTGACGCAAGCCCAACGTTGAAGTCAGCTCTGTCATCATGTAATCGCGGAAATGAGTACCGTGATCAGTGACGATGGCTTGAGGAACCCCGAACCGTGCAATAACGTGGTTGAATATAAATGAAGCAGCCGTTTTCCCGTCAATAGCTAGTGTAGGCATCGCCTCGGCCCACTTAGTGAAGTAGTCGACGGTGACAATGATATACGCATGCCCCCTGGCCGAGTGAGGGTTACACGTCATAAAATCCACGCCCCATTTCGCAAAAGGGCCCACGGTAATAACGGGATGCAATGGCAATGGCGGCGCGCGCATCTTGCGCTGAAAAATCTGGCATGGATGACATTTACGGACTGCAGTGATACAATCCTTGAATATGGAAGGCCAGAAATAACCTGCCCGCAGAATCTTCTGGGCAGTAGCATACTCGGACATATGTCCGCCACAGGCGCCACTGTGGCAGTCATTTAAGACTTTCTCAGCTTCTTCCAAGGTAAGGCATCGTCGGAGCACCGAATCTACTCCAATGCGATATAAGGTATCTCCTACTATATGGTAGGGTTGGGACTGGTGCCGAATCCGACGGCGGGCAGTTTTATCCAACTCAGACCGAAAAGTCGCGGTCTGAAGATACACTATGATGTCACCGTACCAAGGATCACGAGTATCGATAAGAAACAGCGTTTCGTCCGGTATATGGTCTTCAGAGTGTGAGGGAACAGAGTCCGTAGGGAGAGAACATATCAAATCCGCGAAGACCAGTGATTTAGTTGACTTGGCAGTGGTGAACTCCAAGTCAAACTCCTGCAGGATCACGATCCATTTGGAGTACTTGCCCCCTAGTAATTGTCTAGAAAGAATATACGTCATAGGGTTGCAGTCTAAAACCACTGTTATCGTGCGCAAAAGGATGTAATGGCGAAAGCGTTGTACGGCGTGCACTGCTGCTAAGGCCAACTTCTCGACATGTGCATAACGCGTTTCCGGGTTGGGAAGGTTCCGTGACAGGTAATAAACGACATGTTCATCACCGTCATCGTCATCCTGCACCAAGACCATGGCGATGGTGCTAAATGCGGCGGCTAGATACAAAGTGAAGTCGCGGTGGTAGTCCGGAGGACGAAGCAACGGAGCATTGACTAGCAATGTCTTCAGCTTCTCAAAGGATTCCTGAGCAATTTCGTCCCAGTGAAAGGGAACATTCTGCTTTAACAAACGAGTGAATCCTTTGGCCACCTCGGCATAATTCGGGATAAAGCGCCTGTGAAAATTCGCTTTCCCTTGTAGACTCTGTAACTGATACAGGGAGGAGGGTGATGGGAGATTTACTATGGCCTCAACCTTTAGAGGGTCAAGGCGAATTCTGTCTTTCGAGACTATAAAGCCTAAAAGACGGCCAGAATCAACGCAGAAGACGCACTTATGAGGATTGAGCCTGATGTTGTAGCGTCTACAACGAAGAAATATCTGGCGAAGATGCTCAGGATGGTCCTCTCGCTTGCCCGAATGGGCTGGCAAGTCATCCAGATAAGGTTGGACAATATGGCGAATGTCATGAAAAGCGTAGGACATCGCACGCTGAAACGTGGCGCTAGCGTTTTTTAAGCCGAACGGGAGTTTTTTGTACGCGAAAGTGCCCCATGGACAGATGAATGTGGTCTTATGTTGATCCTCAGGTGCAATATTGATTTGGTTATAGCCTGAGAAACCGTCCATTAAGGAATAGATCTCACTCCCGGCACATTCGTCGATGATCTGGTCGATAAACGGAGTGGAATAATTATCCTTAGGACAGGCGCGATTGATATCGCGATAATCCACAGAGACTCGAATTGTGCCCTGCTTTTTATCGACAGGGACGATGTTGGACACCCATTCTGTAATGGGGATAGGATAAATAAAACCCGCGTTCAGAAGTTTTTCAACTTCTGCCTTGATAGCGGCTGCTTTCCGAGGATGCATGGGACGTAAGCGTTGGCGTACGGGTTTCGCACCTGGATAGGTTGGAATCTCATGCACGACAATACTAGGATCGATTCCCGGCATTTCCTCGTAAGACCATGCGAAAACATCTCTGAATTCTTTGAAAAGCTCAGTATAGACTTGAATCTCCTCGGGAGAACAAGTCACACCTACATGAATGTTCTCAACAATCCCCGGTTTAACGGAGATGTTGATTGGAACAGTTTGAGTGATGTTACTCAGATTACCCTCCGAAAAGACCTCGTGCATTAAGATCGGTGTTTGAAGAGGAGGGGAAGGAACCTGAGTAGCATAACGCTCCAGACAATCAGTCATTGCCCCCAAGCTGGGCATAAACGAGGAGCGATGATGTCCATCGCCCTAGGGCAGCTCCTCAAGAGACATAGTTTCAATGATAGCCTCATCTGAAGGAAAAGTCTCTCTGAGAGGATCAGGTGAATCAGCCTGACCAAGCCAGGGGGATTGCGAGTAGACATCGAGAGCCATGCTTATCGGAGCATGAGGAGGAGGTGGAGGGTCCGATGCGGCAACAATCTCACAGTAGCTGATCTCTACTGGCGTTAAAGGCATGGATTCTCCAAACTCATATACCTGCTCAGGTGTAGGAATAAGCCAGGGGTCATCAGTCCTGGACAACATGTTGACTTGAGTGGTATTCGGTGGTGGTGCGGGGAATATACCCATGAGGACTGGGTCTTTGAAAAGACCAGGTCCTATGCTGTCTGGAGGATTCAGAATTTGATCCACGTATGGCACGTTGTTCTCAGAGCTAGAGGTGAAAAATGACAGCTGATCCACCGTGACAATCTTGCCCTCGTGAGGGAACTTAATGAATCGAAAGACGGTAGACGGCACGCAGAGCATGGCATGGGTCCAGCTGCGGCCAAGAAGTATGTTGTAGTTGAGTTTAGCGTCAACCACTTCTACTTCCACGTTGACAATTTTTCCCTGTAATGTGATCACAAGACTCTCGAGAACTCCCAGGGGTTTAGATTCCTGACCATCAAATGCCTCAAGGGCATTGGGAGATGACGACAAGGCTGGAGAGCCGATGGCCTTCCAGCAAGCGGAGGACATAACGCAGGTAGATGCACCCTCATCTACGACGGCCCTATGAATGTTCAGACCGTTAATCCCGACTTGAATGACCAAAGCGATTTGATGTGGAAGTCGGGGAGTAAAATTCTCCAGATCAAAGGTGAGAAGGCTCGAGTCGGCGGGATCGATACCACCGATGGCAGACAGTAAAGCCTTTCGTTGTGAAGGACAACTTTGAAGAACCTCAAGTGCAGACATGGCACATGGCGCCTGTGCCAGATCCTCAACGATACTGTAATGTTGAGCGGCACGAGCATTTGGATTGTAAGAGGATCTTCGAAGAACACCCTTGGGAGGTGGTTTCACAACGGGTTCGGGAGTCGGCTTCTCAATTTCCAATGGACCGGAGGCAGGTGGGGGAGGTGGCCCTTCCGCAACTGCCTTCCCAGATGCCTGCTGCGGTTCATTGTAATCCTTCGACCGCGTAGCGATAGTGATAGGTGCATTAGTCTTCATCATGAAAACCTGAGACCCAAACGGTGCAGATGGTGACGCCTGTTCGACCATCTGGGTCTGCTGAGATGGAAATGGCTCTTTTAAAACAGCCGGAGTCCCCTTTGAGCCTTTAAGAAGTTGACTGATTTCGGATCGTCGTGGACAATCCTTAGTATAATGGTCACCTTCACAGATGAGGCAAGGAAATTTCGGCTTACGTTGGGAGCCATCCTCAGTTCGAGATTTAGATTCTGGTTTCGGGGCATCAGATTTTGATTTGCCTTTGCCCTTCTTCTTCCCCTTGGAGGATTTGTCCGTAGGATTGGCCTGGACGGCATTCACCTCCGCGGTTTTACCAGAATCGGATGAGGGGGGATTAGCAGAGGTATTGTTGGAAGAATTAGCCTTCTGCTTCCCATTCGAAGACTTCTTCGAATTTTGAGAAACGGAACCAATGACACCATCCACCGTAGGGGTAGGTAGAGCCTTAGTGGTTCCGGGCCGTGGAGCATCAGTCAAGATGTCATAAAGCGTGGCAGACTGCGAATAGACAAGATCCAGGTACTGGGCACGTGCGATAGCTTGTTCCTCCGTCACACACGCTCCCATCGCGATATCCTGAGCGATTTTATTCACAAAGGAGGTGGTGAACCAGTGATTCAAAATCTAATCAGGTATGTGAAACTTGATCAGTCGACGACGGCGCCGCCACTCATGGATGTGATCCGAGATGTGAGTGGCCGTGTCCTGCTTCAGAGAAGTCAGAAGGTGCGTCCCGGCCTCATACCGGACCGGTAACTGGAAGTGCGTGAGGAAAGCCATGGCTAACGAGTTGAAATCTTGAAAAATACCACGGGATAGTTCTATGTACCACTTAGCAGCAGCTCCTGTTAAAGTACGCTGGAAAAGATGCAGACGAATCGAATCGTCGACCCAAGAGTTAGACGAACACTAGAGGTGATACGTCATCACATGCGCCTGGGGGTCTTCGCCAGCTTTGCCCTCAAAATTGGGACAATCACCTGGTATCTTGGTGGGAACCGGAGGCCAATATGGATTATGTGAAATCGGATCATTGGTCAACTTTGAAACGTCCGGCAGTTCCAAGGTAGCCAGGAACGGCAATGGAGGGTTAACTTCCATGCCAGTCCCAGGATAAGGTCCGGTACCCATGCTCCATGATGGTTGTGAATATCCCTGCCCCCACGGGTTCTGTCCCACAGGATTCTGACCGTAGGGGGCATAGTTCGTATAACCAGACTGATTTGGATTCTGGTAACCATAGTGCGGGGCTTGATAACCAGGGTTCGGGCCCTGATTAGGCGTCTGCCCCGTATAAGCAACGTTTGGATTTGGCTGCTGAGCGTAGGTAGAACCGGGTGGAGGAGGATAATACTGAGAGCCTCCAGGGTGGTTATAGTTCGGTTGAGACTGACCATGAGGATAATAACCACTCTGAGGATGAGTAGGCTGTTGATAAGCGGAACCCTGCGGAGCCTGGTACGTAGGGCGCAGCTGTTGATTTGGCTGCGGCATTGAATGAACGGGCTGTTAAGCAGAGTGAACGGGATACGAGGGCTGCCCTGAATGAACAGGTTGACCCGGATAAACAGGTGGCACTGGTTGCGCAGGTTGACCTGGTTGTAAGTGGGCCCCAGGTTGTGCCAGATGGGCCGGCTGGCCTGGAGGCGGGACACCAGGTTGTATCGGATGAGCCGGTTGGCCTGGTGGTGGGACACCAGGTTGTACTGGATGAGCCGGTTGGCCTGGTGGTGGAATAGGACCAGGTGCTTGCTGGAAACCAGTTTGACCTGAAGCAGAACCATAGGGTGGTCCTGGCTGATATGCAACATTAGAAACAACAGGATGCTGCGGTTGCATCGGTAAAGAAGGCTGGATTTTCCCCCCAAGACCATAGGCCGGTCCCGGTTGATACCCCGGCTGAGGCTGAGCAGGTTGACCAGCAGGGCTATAATATGGTCCTTGCGGATTGTACAATGGCCCTTGCTGGCCCGCAAGGTAGCCTTGGATGGGCTGTCCCTGTGGGTCATACAAATAGCCAGGTTGGCCCTGGAAGGGTTGTCCCTGCAGGTTGTAAGCCTGGTTGTACGGTAAACCTTGAGCATACAGATAAGCCTCAGGAGCAGGAAGGCGCAAAACCTCCCCATGCTCGTCAAACTGACCTGGGAACGCATACACGGGAGTGCCATCCTGTGCATAGTGCGAAAAGAAGGATCGGTAAGGATCTTGGGGAACTTGTCCAGCTCCGGCGTTCGGCTGCTGCAAAAACAACCGATACTCCTCCGGAGAGATATTCTCCGGTATAGCAGTAGCTAGGTAAACGTCTTCAAGAGTTGGCCCAGCCCTAGTAGCAGATGCTGAGACAACAGAAGAAGAGGCAGCCACACAAACAGTGGGCCGAACGGGAACAGAAGTGACGGGCGTCGAAGGGGACACCCCAGGTGTAGTGGCAGCTGGTCTCGATGCAGGAGATGATATCCCCATAGAGGCTACAGCTGAAATGATCTGACCCAGAGATCTGTATCCCTGTGGTAAAGAAGGACTGGCTGACGACGTGGTAGCCAGCTCGGAGCCGTCTCCCTCAAAAAATCTACGAGGGATGCGCTAATAGTCATCAGACCCCGGAATTTCCTCACCAGAATCACTCATGGTTGATCCTGCCGTTAAATCACGCAAAAGGCGGCGAGGACTAGGAGGAAAAACAGCAGCAACAAACGGTGAACCCGATGTAAGAGAAAGGAAATCAGCTCCTAATCTCAATTCAGACACAGGGTCCGAAAAGGGCAAATTGAACTCAACTGGTCCTCCAAAGGGTTGCTCGGCGAGAACCGGTCCCCTGTCGGGAAACTCGGAAACAACAGGCTGCTGTGGTTCAACAGAAGGCTGAGAAGCTTCTGAAGAATCGTCCGTGTAAGGACTACCAGTAGACGAAACCGATGGTTCCGCCACTGTGGCAAAAGACTAGAAGAAAAGAGCAAACACACACACGGGCTGAAAATGAGTTAAGACACACGATCAAACAGTCAACAAGCAATGTCTAAATAGGTGTGTAATCGTGGGCGATTAATTTTACCACATTGGAAAGTAAGAAACTCTACCGTTTCATATTTTAAGAGTCGAGAAACGATAAAAAGATGACTCTATCTCTTTCAGAGTTGACACAAGCGTGAAAGGACAAATGCTTGACGGTCTTTTCAAGTTTAGGGAGTCAGAAAAGACCAAATGACTGCTCAGGAAAAAACTAGGCACAAAGGGTGTACCAAATATCCGTGAACTGCAATATACACCTTGGTTTCAATAATGAAACAGAAATCGACCAAGGACTTTCCGTACGTGCAGGTAGTCTCCCCGAATGCTGTGTTCGGTGTATCACGGGTATAGGGCGGCAGACTCGGCTTCCTGTGGATAAAGGGTTGAAAACCTAGAGGGGTCTCCCTTTATATACGCGACGGTACGGGGAGCACAAGTCCGTACTAGCGCTGTCTAAAGCCAATAGGCGAACGACAGCTGCTAGGTTTAACGACGCCGGAACACGTCTCTAGCCTAGACCTTCTAAATGTGTTTCGTTAAGTTCCAATGCTGCCTTAGGTTAATTGAATAAATTTTACAGTTGATCTTCAATTAAGTTTCAATTTTCAGGCCCTATCGTATGTAGCGTCTCGAAAGACTCCTAAATGCAAAGCTATATGCCACAGTGCAACATTTCGTTCGATGAAAACTAGTTAGAGAAGAGTTGAGAGCTTTTACACAAACGAAATGAACGGAAGACAAACAATGAGATTCTAATGCAACTAGTGCAATTGAAAACTTTTCATTCAAAACACTAATCACTAGCGATATGGAAAAGATCACAATTTTCACTAATTAACAAAAGCAAAAGAGAAATTGTTTTTTTGATTTTCACTGTTTAAGAGCCAATATGCACTAAACAATCTTGAAAACAAACAGAACAACTTGAGAAACGATTTTCAAGAGAGCGAAACAAACAAATTTCACTCAACAATATAAGCAATCAGATCCCCAAATCGACCAAAGCCTCTCAAAGCAAAGAAAAGACTCGAAAGCTTCCAATGGACCGTGTGATCTAGGTCCAGGGCAAGACCAAACGAATTTCGAATGAAGGAATAAACAATCACCCAAAAATCGCAACAAAACAATAAACAACTACTTAGAGGGTGTGGAGGATCAATCAGATAGTTGACAGGACAATCAGAACACCAAAACTCCCAAGGAGGGCTCGATACACTAAGCCTCTAGATGCCCTAGGGCTCAAAACGTGAAATCGGTAGATAAAAGCAAACAACCAAAGGACAGAGGTGAACTTCCAGTCAAACCGGACTCCAACACACTCAGGCAGTCGGAAAATCAAGAAGAAAAAACACTGATCAAATTCAGAGAGCTCAAAAATGAGAAAACTCAAAAAACTTACAGGGGTGGCGCGACTGTAAGTGTGAAACTAGCGCCAGAAAGCAATTGGCGCGGGCTGGACAAAGGAAACATGCGCCAATTGGTGCGACTGTCGGGTTAAAAACCGCGCCAGTCGAGTTTCTCAGCCAAAAATTAAAAACAAGCTACTCCAGAAACAGACCAATGCAAGCTAAGCAATCCAAGAAGCAAAAACAAACAAAGAACCCAACCCAGAAGGTTCATCAAGCAAGGAAAAGCAAGATACAAATGGCAAGGCAAGACAAAGACTCCAAGTTGTTCAGTCCGTAAACCAAACCGGAGATTGACTGAAGTAGCGTTGATCTACTCCGCTAATGCAAAGCAGAAGCGTTTCGAAGGCTATCTCGCTGTACTTCAGGCTTCGTCTAAAGTTTACAAATCAAACAACAAGCTGGTCCCCAGTGGAGTCGCCAATTTGTTGAGGAGGTAAATCCCCTCTGCGGACAGAGGCGATCCCTACTAGCCCAACAGGGGTCTAGCAACAAACAAACAATGTCATGACGCAGGTTCCTAATTACGAATGAAAAGGCTGGAGATAAGAGCCTACCTGGATTCCAACGCTAGGATCCGAAGAAGAAGCGTCCCCGTTCCTCAAGCTTGGCAGATCACAATCCCTCCACGATCTCCGCGGATGAACACCTGCACATGGAAGAAACGAATAGATACAAGCATAGAAACCAGCATACGTAACTAAACATCAGTCAGAAAGGACGTTACTCACATTAACATGATGGAAAACAGAGTGGAACCATAATCATAATCATCTATTAAATAACCAACGAAGAGAGATTACAACCAAGTTCTGACGTCGCGGTCTCCTTCGGATGGGTCTCCAGTCGTCCACGTCTCGCAAAGCTCGCCAAGGAAAGGGAAAAACCTCTCCGGAGTCTCTCGACAATGGTCTCCTTACTTGAGTCGGCCTTAAGGGAAAGAGAGGATTCTTTACAGCACAAAGGCTCTTGGGAATATGGAGATTCAAAGCTTAGGCACTTCAAGACTAGCTTGCTATGGGATTGAGCAGGCTTTTATAGATGGGGAAGGAGGGAGTTGGGATCCCTATTATTATGGGATTGGCCCTATCAACAAGGAAGGTTCCATGGGAGGTGGAAAAACCACTTCCCTTCCATAGAACTCCCGCAGCCAAACCTCCCAACTCAAGATAGACAATGGTTTGTGAGTTTGTTGGAACTCAACTTCCACCATCCTTATTTAAAAAACAGTTCCTAAATTGGGTGGCGCGACTACGGCTCTATGACAGAGCGCCAGTTGGCGCGACCTCTTTGCAGGATTTTCCCATTGGCGCGAGTACTGAACTGCCTGCCCGCGCCAATGCCAAAAGGGATGTTTTTCATGATTTTTGCAAGGAGATGTCTCAAGGGCAAATAAAGCTCATGCTTAGAGGAATGCATTGATGATGTTTTCAAGGCATGACAATGTTCACAGGTCACAGAATGGGTCCTCCATTGTGCGAGACGGGGAATGGTAGGGACGGTGACAAATTACTGTGTAACAATCATAATGCCAATGTAACCAATCAAGCAGATGCCTTCGTGATTGATTCCCCTGATCAGATCTGCTGGTCAACAATAAATACTGATAACTGGGCATCAAAAAACATAATTGACCATGATCTCCTTCATCACTGAACACTGCAATAAACACTTTCACAGCTGACTGCAACAAATCTGCCATTGGATCATGAAAAACATGAATATTTACCTCCTGCTGAAGAAACAAGGTGTCCTTCGCTCCTGATTCTGATCTGTCTTCATCATGTACTTCAGTAAAAATATGTTCCTGGGCTTCAAAAAACTCTGAACAGGTAGATGAGTAGATCTCCTCTTGTAAAAACATTTCAACACATGAAACATGTGAAGAAGAATCTGAAAGAGAATCCTGAATGGTCTGATTTTCTGTAGTCTGAATATACTGTAGGTCATCTTCATATAATATGATAGCCAGATTATCATATTCCTCATTGCATTCATCAATCATGAGAAAAGCAACTTCAGATGATTCTTGAAACTCAACACTATCATTTCTATCATTTGCCGTAAATTCATCAAAAGAAACTTTTTCACATACTTGAACAAAAATTCCATCTTGTTGTTCATGAATTGACTGGATTACCTCTTTATGAATATCTAGTTCCAGTGGAATGAGAGCATTTAGATCTACAACTCTGTTTTCTTCATGCCAGATAATCTCAACAACAGAATTCTCCTTTATGGGATTCAGCACAAAGTATTCATGGTCATCACAATCTGAATCTGAAAAATCTGACTTGACTACATCATATTCTGAAATTGCAACCGGACTTCCCTACATGATGTCTTCTTCTATGGACAGATCTGGAACTAAACCTTCTCTCTCATCATCTTCAGCCATATGACAAACTTCAACCTGCTGATCTATAAGGCTGTTTACAGGACTGTCATCTCTTTCAGAAAAGGAAGAAGTTCCACCATCACTTTCTTGACCATGTGCACACTGCAGATCTGAGTTAACTTGAGCTGGAACATGACCGTTCAAGAGTTGATCTATCTCGTCTTCAGATAGAGGAGATAATACCCTTTGTTTTCTTTGCCTCATACAATGATTGTCTTCATTGATTTCAAGTGAAGGAGTATACAGATTTTCCTCATACTGCTGATCCATTTCATGTATTTCCTGTTGACTGTCAAGATGCAAAATGGATTCCATTTCCACCGTACTAAAATCTTGATCCTGCTGCAAATTTTCATGATCGTCTTTATGTTGCTGAAATGGATTTTCATACAGGGCTTCCATGATCTCATCATCCATGAAATTATCATCTTCATAATATTTCTCAAGGCTTTCAATAAAAGTAGAACCATGTTTGCAACAGTCATGAACTAAATTTAATGATGGATAAGATGTTTGATATCTTTTAATGAACAAGGCATGAAAATCCTTTAAATAGTAAATACAGGCCAGCGGAAAATTTTCATACCAAGATTGGGCTTCACCTTCCAGAGTGGCCAGGAATATATTCATCAAGCAATCTTCAGGAAAATCCACCTTCAACTTGCGAATATGCATGTGAAATCTAACCAAATGTAAAGCAGCATCCTTCTTACCATCATCTTTAAACGTAGGCAGACTCTTTGACCAATCTACCTTGGGCATCTTATTCGGAAAACCTGGAATGTGATCTCGGCTCATGGGAGCGTATCTTCTTGTGATTCGGTCCATCTTGACAATCTTGAAGCTGTTGATCTCCCTGCAGTGAAGTCACCATGAAGCATTGATTTCTGGATTTTTCAGTGAATGAAGTCGCCAGGTGAATGTTTTCAGCCTTGCGGTGTCTCTGACTGCTGTCCACCATCAGCAATCGGATCTGAACTTTGTCATCCTTTACCAGGGAAGACTCTCCCCAGTATGGTCACCACTATGTTAGCGCTCGAATCTGCCTCAGGCTGAGAAAGGCAAAACTCGAGGCAACATCAAACCACGCTCAGCCTCGTAGCTAGCCCTATGAGGACTGGAGAGGGCTCTCTCCGGGTCTATCTCGGCAAAAGGTCTTCAAAGGGGCTGAGATGACCTAAATACAAAACTGATAATGATTTTAGGCTAGTAAATAGATATGAATGAGGTTTTTAATAAATGACTGGGTTTTCTGGGCAGTATGGGGACAAAGGACAGCACGAGCAGAGAAGTTAAATCTGAGACACAGATTATCTCAGGAGGCAAGACAAGCAATAAATTTAGCATTCAATTTTGAGTTTAATGGAGTGAAAATACTGCTGCGAGGTTGACAAGGGCAATAGTTGAATCCTTATCAAACAAAAGAAAACACTGAACATGAATACCTTCCCAAGGCAGAGCAGTAAACTGGATTCTGCCCTTCTCACTTAAAAGTATTCAATTGGAAATGATTATGAAATGGAATCTAAAACATAACAAGCTACATATGAAACAAAAGTAAAGACAAATGCTAAATTTACACCACAAGAATCTTAGGAGTTAGAGCTGTATCTTTTCATTAAATCCCTGTCAAAAACTGTACAGTGAAGTTTTCCTTCACACCTCTCCCATTGTTTTCCCAGAAATCTCTTCCTTTCAAATGATTTACAATATAATAAATAAAACAGAACAGCGTTCCCCTAAAGATCAGTGAAAAATAGGGAGTTGTTTCAATTAAAATCACGAAGATAGCAAAGGAGCTGTCCATCTGTTCTGAAAAGGGGCAGCGCTACATGTGAAATTTGTTGATAACCAATTAGAATGCGGAAACTGTAATGTAGAGCCTTTGAAATCGCAACTGAAGACTAAAATGGGCAATTGAACCTATCTTTCTGCCACGGTAGATATCCTTTGTTTAAATTCTGGCTTTTGACTTTGACTTTCCATTTTCCCTTTGCTTTTTGACCAAAAAATAGTGTTGGAATGTAGAGGTCGCCTTTAATAAAGGGACAAGCGCTTTGCAAATGGGAAAGGGGAAAGGATATGATACAATGAAAATTATTCCTAGAAAGAATGAAGCAAACACAAGAATTCTCCATTTCTCAAACTGCTTTGTCCTTTGGTAGCCGAAATCTCAACATCAAATGCCTTAAGGCTTCCAATACACACGGTTAATGTTCTCAATCATAAGCATAACCACTTCCACTAAATATTGAAGTGGATGTATTACCACTCACAAGATGCCCAACACAAAAGATGACAAGTCAAGAATAAACCTATAGCCTTTGTTATCAACTACTTAAATGACTTAGGCGCATGATCAAACCTTGCATGCCACACAAATGCTCGTGAAAGTACCATCTCTAACTCCTGATGTGTCCATTTTTGTGTGGGTAAACGTTGCAAGAGGAGAACCATTTCTTGAAAATCAAGCCACGTTAACAAAAAGCCAGCACACACATATACAAGGAAATCTTCAAAACCATCTCCTGAGCTTGGCGTCCACCGTTTCAAAAGCCGAAGACTTTGTCTATTTTTCACTACTGGATCTATGATGCCTGCATGTCAGTTGATTGCTTGCCTCTGCATAGGCTAATGGCGATATCTAGTAGCCCCATAGACACCATTTGGGAACCGAATTTAGTGGAATAACAAATCAATAGACAGAATGAGCCTCCACTGTTAGATATGACCACCGTCTGGAAAATCCCAGTTATAAGGCGAAATGATGATGATGATAATAGACAAAAGAGAGCTAGAAATTGCCCAAAAAACCTGCTAGCAAATCCAATGACGTAATATGTAATTAGTATTCCGCCATGGTCCAAATACATTTTGGCAATTGTGGCATGCAAAGCAGCTCCAAGAGGAAGCACATGTTCATCTAAGAAAAAATGAGGAGAGTGAACTGAATGGATTGCGCCGATGCTCTCATTGGAGAATGAATCCCAATAAGCCCCAAACATTCCATCAACTCGATAATGTGCGTTCTTCTTTGGAAGGGTCGTGTGTCTCGTTCCCACTCGCAGAAACACGAGTCCATTCTCGTGTAAACTGTGGATCCACTATGAATCCATAAACACGATTAATCACATACAAAGAGAGAGAATTTCTATGTTTTGACTCTTCAGGTTTTATCGCTGGGAGAAGCCGAAAATGTAATTTTCGCCTAATATTTGCGTATAATTATATATGAGAGTTCCATTCTTCTTCGTCACACAAGATCGTAGCCGTCAATCTCCTTTTCAAATTTTTGTTTTCAAAAGATCACCCGAATTCCCCGACAACCGCACAACGTTCCCATTTATCAATTCTTGAAATTTTCTTTAAGCAAATGAGAAGAATCTTTGCCACAAAATACAATCATTTCTGAGCTCGAAGATAAAAGAACGGA
The DNA here is from genome assembly GCA_034641835.2 of Pinus albicaulis. Taxonomy (NCBI): domain Eukaryota; kingdom Viridiplantae; phylum Streptophyta; class Pinopsida; order Pinales; family Pinaceae; genus Pinus; species Pinus albicaulis. The sequence goes on from JAXQQM020087472.1 coordinate 21,019, forward strand.
ATCAAATTGAATTTTGATGGAGAAACGACAAAAAATCTCACTGTCTAGCCTGTGCGCCGCGCCTGGTGAGTGCGCCGCGCCAGTGTTATTTAACACTGTGCAAAAACGCTCTATGCGTCGCGCACCTTTGTGTGCGTCGCGCTCAACACCCAGTGCGCCGCGCAGTCTTTCCTGACCACAGCTTAGCCTTTTAACACGATTTGGATTTTCCATGACCTTTACCTCAGTTTTCTCATCAATGTGGCCATGATACCTCGAAATTCTGAGCATAAATAAATCTGGAACAGGTTCCTTATTTACATGTCCTTGGATCTGAAAATGACAACCACCATATATTTAATCTCAACTACTGCAAGCCCTCAACTCTGGACATTATGACTTCGATACCAGCTGATGGTGATAGCAAATTTTCTTGGAATCTGGTCCTCTGAATGATAAATAACTCGGCTCTTCTATTGTTGTTGAAAAACAATAAATTTGGCCCTCCTATAGGCATGATTAGACTCCCCTTGGTAATGTCACAACAAAATTAGATCTCTCTAATTTTAGCTTGAAATGATGTTTTTCTTGGTTGACTTTCTGCAGGTATAGGAGCTGCTGAACCTGAGCTGCCATTGAAGAGCTGTAGAATTTGAAACACTTTGACAAATTACATATTTATTACAAAAACACATTTGATGATTTCTTCTTCAAAACAGGGTTTTGAAGAAGAATCAATCTCGCATTATTTACGATGACATTCCTGAAATAAAAACTGACTGAAGACATCCTCATGGCCTGCACATGTTATTGAAACATTTTGAGAACAACTATATCCAAACCCTAGACCTATGACTCTTGTTTGACCAACCCAGCACTCAATGACTGCAAATGACGAGAAATGAACCTTGGTGAATTTGACTCTGACAAAGGACTGATAAGACTGAGTCTAACACAACCCCACTTTGGAGAAACTTCTGGTTAAAACCCCGAAGGTATAAGAATGTACGTATTCCAAGGGGCCTTATCAATAAAAGTAAATGATGCATACCGAGACTCCAAGTGA
>JAXQQM020068081.1:0-79477 GCA_034641835.2 Pinus albicaulis
CTTATTACTCCAAAAATAGTTAAATGCCCTTTCCCATAACCAGACATTCAACAACTGGAAAAATAAATTTTGCTGAAAACACAAATTCTGGAAATTTTTCAGAATGCTGTAAATGCAGAAATAAAATAACAGCAGTAACAAACAGTCATTCAACACATCATAACTCAGAAATTTTTGGTCAAGGTGACCCTGGAAAAACCCCCTACAACTCTTGGGGAAAACCAGTTCGAAAGCTCCTTCTTATTTCTGGAAAAAATGCTTTTTACAGTGAGAGAAATATTCAGCAAAAAATCAGCAAGTAAACTTATACAACTTATCTCGTTTTCCATGCTTAACCACCGCCTCGGAAAATGTGCAAACAGCAAAACAGGAACAGCAATAAATGCTGTACGGATTTTCTCGTTTTTCGTGCCCAAAAATCTGCAATAAATGCAGCGGTACAGCCACCTCGAAATCTGTGCCAAAACAGCAATAAACGCTGCTGTATGGATCTCGAAATTTGTGCCAAAAGACAGCAGAAACTTGCTGTACGGAATCTGCCTCGATTTCCGTGCAACGGTACAGCCACTTGCTGTACGACCTGCCTCGAAATTCGTGCCAAATAAAACAGCCCCTTTGCTGCCTCGAAATCTGTGCTGAAACTGCTGTACGGCCTCTTGGAAATCGTGCCAAAAAGCTGCTGTACGGCCTTCTAGAAAATCGTGCCAAAATCTGCCTTGGAATGTGTGCCAAACTCTGCTGTACGGACTTGCTGAACTGCTGCCTTGGAATGTGTGCCAAGCTGCTGTCTCCTTCTCCTCACTGTCCAGAAATCTCCCTTGCTCTCTTGTTCTCCTTCTCCCAATCTGCTCATGAAAGAATGAGTGACCTTTTCCTCCTTTTCCTCCTTTAACCTAACCCTAAGTGACTTTTGGGGAATCCCTAAATCCAATGGCTGAGATAGATTGAGATCTAGGGCTGAGATTAAATGCTCATTTAAATCTCACTTTTCATTTTTAATTCACCCCACTTTAATAAAGACCCACTTAGTCTTTTATTTCTAAAGTCACTTTTTCATTTCTAATTTTATATTGACTTTATTTAAAGTCACTTTAACTTTAGTAACTTTATCACTTAAAGTCACTTTAAAATTAGATTTGACTTTATAACTTTATAAAGTCACTTTAGTAACTTTATCACTTAAGTCACTTTTAAATTAGATTTAACTTTATAAAAATTTATAAAGTTACTTTACGAGAAAAATTAAATTCTTTTGGACACTTTTCCCTAGGCCAAAGATCAAAGCCTTAGGGAACCACCTGTCCTCAGGTACCAAATTTCAACACTCCCTCTTACCGAGGAAGGTGTTCCTCACCACACCCATCTTGTCTCTGAAGTAGACATGCTTGCCCCGTGGTAAGGCTTTGGTAAGAATATCTGCAACCTGCTCATCGGTGGGAATATACTCAAGCTTCACAGCTCCTTTCTGAACATAGTCTCTGATGAAATGATATTTGATCCCGATATGCTTTGACCTGTCATGAAATACTGGATTCTCCGTGAGTTTAATGCAACTCTGATTATCACAGTAAATCACTGAAGGTCTCAACGGCTGACCAAATAAGCCAAACAACATCTTGCGAAGCCGGATGGCCTCACAACTAGCTAGACTGGCCGCCATATACTCTGCTTCCGCTGAACTCAATGCTACTGACTGCTGCTTTCGGCTGAACCATGACACCACTGCCAAACCCAACCCAAAGCAGCACCCTGAAGTGCTCTTCCTATCAGAAGCACAACCTGCCCAATCAGAATCAGTGTAACCTGCCAATCTCACTCCATCCCCCTGCCTGTAGTCCAGACCATAATCCACTGTCCCCTGCAAGTACCGCAAAATGTGTTTTGCGGCCACCCAGTGAACCTTCCTAGGCTCACACATAAACTGACTCATCGTGTTGACTGCAAAACAAATATCTGGTCTAGTGTTGACCAAATACATCAAGGAACCAATCAGCTGTCTGTACGATGTGGGATCCACCAACTCGGAATCCGAAGCATGAAGCTTCTTCCAGTTGGTGATCATCGGTGTCGACATGGGTCTACAATCCTCCATGTGGAATCTGCCAAGGATGTCCACAATATACTTCCCCTGTCCCAGGAAGAAATGCCCCTCCTCCTGCCACACCTCCAAACCCAAAAAGTAATGCATCAAGCCGATGTCCTTCATCTCAAACTCCGTCGCAAGATCTCTCTTGCAGTGCTCTATGAGTCTCTCTGCACCTGTAATGACCAAGTCATCCACATACAACACCAGAATGAGAGGCTCCTCACCTATCACAATATAGTAAAGGTTCGGATCTGCCTCACTCTTTGTGAAACCTATCTTCTGCAAGTATGTATCTATCCTGGAGTACCAAGCTCTGGGAGCTTGCTTCAGGCCATAGAGGGCCTTCTTCAATCTGCACACATGGGACTCCTTCCCATGCACCTCAAAGCCATGTGGCTGCTCAATGTACACCTCCTCCTGTATGAAGCCATTGAGAAATGCGGTCTTCACATCCATCTGGTGGATCTTCCAACCCATCTCTGCTGCTATCGATATAATGGAGCGGATCGAAGTATGTCGAGCCACGGGAGCGAAGGTCTCCTCATAATCAACTCCCTCTACCTGGGAGAACCCTCTAGCCACAAACCTCGCTTTGAATTTCTCAATGCTGCCATCTGCAGCATGCTTTACCTTGTAAAGCCATCTGGAAGTAACCATGGATTTGCCCTCGAGCCTCGGCACCACCTCCCAAACATCATTCTTCATGATAGAAGAATACTCCTCCTGCATGGCCTCTCTCCAGACCTGCTGGCTAGCTGCCTCCTCATAGCTAGAAGGCTCAGAGTCAAGGATGCGGGTAGCCATTGCCATATAGCTACAAAACCTCTCAGGTGGTCTGCTCTCTCTGACCGGCCTCTTAGGCTCAGCAACAGATGTGGCATCTCTCAAGGTGTCCTGAAGCCACTTGGGCTTCCTCTTCACTGAGTGCACTTCTCCCGCCGGAGAATAAAACTCCTCCTCCTCAACATCAGGAGCCTGAACTCCTGACTGTCTGTCTGCTGTCCTCCTGCCTGCACCTGAACCTGTAGATGCTGAGGTACCGTGTGAACTGTCCATCGGTGGACTCCCCAGTGAACTGCTCTGTGGACTGCTCTGCGTGCTGCCCATAGCACCACCCCTCTGACTCTGCGAGCCACTCCCCACTGACGGACCTGACATCGTCATAGATGTACCTCCGGATCCTCCTGATCCCTGCCCACTGGATCCCTGTGACTGACTCAACTGCTGCTGAGGGTCTGGCTGATCCAGATACTCTAACTTCCGTGACCTCCTAAAGGCCCTGTCCTCCTCGAACTTCACATCCCGCCTGACAACAACTTTCCTCTGTGCAGGAATGTAAATCCGAAAGGCCTTTGAGGTCTCACTGTAGCCCACAAAGATACCCTTCTCTGCGGTGGGCTCTGGTTTGGTCCTCTTCTCCTTGGGTATGTAGGAGTATGTGATACACCCAAAGATACGAAGATGACCAATATCAGGCTTCTTCCCAGAAAAAGCCTCCTCCGGAGTCATGTGCCCCAAGGCACGATGCGGACTCTTGTTCTGCAAATAAACAGCTGTGTTGCAGGCCTCTGCCCACAAAAACAATGGCAACCCCTGATCATGTAACATGGCTTTGGCAGCCCCTCCGATGGATCTGTTCTTCCTCTGCGCAACCCCGTTCTGCTGGGGGTTGTAAGGAACAGTGAGCTCCCTCCTAATGCCTGCCTCCGCACAATAGTCAACAAACTCTCCAAGGGTGTACTCTCCTCCATTGTCCGACCTCAGGGACTTGATCTTCCGACCTGTCTGTGTCTCCACAAGAGCTCTAAACTCCTGAAACCGCTTGAAGACCTCACTCTTGGTCTTCAAGAAATAAATCCAGGTCCTCTTGGAGTGATCATCAATGAATAAAACATAGTACTCATATCCACTCAAGGAAACATGAGACATCCGATCGCTCACATCGGAATGAATCAAATCAAGTATCCTAGTCGCTCTGCTGTCACTGCTGGGAAAAGGGGATTTGGCAAACTTGCCCATCGCACATCCTCTGTAAGTATCAAAGTGATCAGTACTGAAATCTGGCACACCTGTAGTGATCTCCCGCAAAGTCCTCAAGGCTCCATGATACATGTGCCCCATCTTGCGGTGCCAAATCTCACACAACTCAGAACTGCTAGCTCTGCTGTCGGTACTACTGCTCAATGCCAAAAGGGACTGAAATGCAAACTTGTACACCTTTGCATGGCGTACACCTATCACTCTAGCTGAATCAGCTGGAGTGCCCCTGGGATACATCAACACCTGTCCTCCCCTGAATAGTATCTCATATCCTCTTTCCTCCAAAGCTGAGACGGATATGAGGTTCTTCCTCATCCCTGGCACATAAAGAACATCTGACACCTTCAAGGGAGGTTTGGACTCCCTCTGAAATGTCAATGTTCCCACACCGACTGCTCTAACAACTCTGTCATCACCGAGTACTACCTCTACATCAGTGCCACTCTCTGAAAGCTCTGAGAAGTACTCACGGACTCCTGTCATGTGACGTGAAGCCCCACTGTCCACATACCAGATACCCGAAGATGCTCCGCTAATCTAGGGAAATGCATGCTCCCTCTGAACCTCTATGGCAGATAATCCTGCACTAGAAGACTCACACGCAATGAACCCAAACTCCCGGTCAAAGCGATCTGCAAAGTCCTCAACCTCTGCTGAAGCTGCCATGCTCTGGTTCTTCCCCTTCTTCTTCTTCTTCTCGGGACACACAACTGCATAGTGTCCCATCTTCTGACAATTCCAACACTTCACTTTGGAATAGTCCTTCTGTGAGTTATCCTGTTTACCTTTACCTTTGCCTTTGCCCCCACCATTGCTTGTGGAAGCTTGCTTCTTCCCTTTGCCTTTCTTGCGTCCTGCCAACAGTGCTACATCATCATCCTGCTCAACTGGCTTGGCTGCCCCAAGCTGACCTTTCCTGATCTCTGTCTGAATGCAATCATCCCAAAACCTCTCCCATGTGGGAAGGGTCTCACGTGCACAAACTCCATCAGCAAAGTTCATCCATGAACGGGGGAGGCCATTCATTGCAATCCGCACCAACTCAGTGGGTGGAATGGCCTCTCCAATCGCTGCCAACTCATCTCTCACATTAGTAATCTTAGTGAGATATCCAGCTGCACTATCATTGCCCATCTTAATGGTCTTCATCTTCTCCTTCAGGACCATCTTTCGGTTCTCATTGGTACTCTGGTAGAGATTGGACAATGCTGTCCACATCTCATGAACATTTCTCTTCCCTCTCACATGAGGAATGCAATGGTCTTTGATTCCGTCTAGAATCGGCCTCTTACCCTTGTTGTTCTTTTTATTATATGCTGCCAACTGAGTAGCATCAGTAGGCACATTCACAGGGTTCTGTGTGGTATGTACCATAATGTCCCTGACTTCTGCCTCCTCAAAGATACTCTGCATTCTCTCCTTCCAAATGCTGTAGTTGGAATGCCCATCCAACCTATCCTCCACCCTCAGTCCCAATGACATCTGTGTGTCCAAAAGGCGAAAAATAGCAACTCATATGTGGTAAAGATAAAAGCATTGTTTGTAAATGTTGTGCAATTTTACGGATGAAAATCGACGGTACAACGGTACACCTCTCCTTCTTTGTCTGGCCCTTGCTTGACACTCAAGCTTTGATATAATGAAAATTCGAGTTTCCCACCCGGTTTTTAGTTTCAACCTTATTACTCCAAAATAGTTAAATGCCTTTCCCATAACCTTACATTCAACAATGCAGAAAAATAAATTTTGCGAAAACACAAATTAAAATTTTTCAGAATGCTGTAAATGCAGAAATAAAATAACAGCAGTAACAAACAGTCATTCAACACATCATAACTCAGAAATTTTTGGTCAAGGTGACCCTGGGAAAACCCCCTACAACTCTTGGGGAAAACCAGTTCGAAAGCTCCTTATTATTTCTGGAAAAATGCTTTTTACAGTGAGAGAAATATTCAGCAAAAAAAAAAATCAGCAAGTAAACTTTTACAACTTATCTCGTTTTCCGTGCTTAACCACCGCCTCGGAAAATGTGCAAACAGCAAAACAGGAACAGCAATAAATGCTGTACGGATTTTCTCGTTTTCCGTGCCCAAAAATTTGCAATAAATGCAGCAGTACAACCACCTCGAAATCTGTGCCAAAACAGCAATAAATGCTGCTGTACTGACCTCGAAATTTGTGCCAAAAGACAACAGAAACTTGCTGTACGGAATCTGCCTCGATTTCTGTGCAACAGTACAGCCACTTGCTGTACGGCCTGCCTCGAAATTCGTGCCAAATAAAACAGCCCCTTTGCTGCCTCGAAATCTGTGCTGAAACTGCTGTACGGCCTCTTGGAAATCGTGCCAAAAAGCTGCTGTACGGCCTTCTAGAAAATTGTGCCAAAATCTGCCTTGGAATGTGTGCCAAACTCTGTTGTACGGACTTGCTGAACTGCTGCCTTGGAATGTGTGCCAAGCTGCTGTCTCCTTCTCCTCACTGCCCAGAAATCTCCCTTGCTCTCTTGCTCTCCTTCTCCCAATCTGCTCATGAAAGAATGAATGACCTTTTCCTCCTTTTCCTCCTTTAACCTAACCCTAAGTGACTTTCGGGGAATCCCTAAATCCAATGGCTGAGATAGATTGAGATCTAGGGCTGAGATTAAATGCTCATTTAAATCTCACTTTTCATTTTTTAATTCACCCCACTTTAATAAAGACCCACTTAGTCTTTTATTTCCAAAGTCACTTTTTCTTTTCTAATTTTATATTGACTTTATTTAAAGTCACTTTAACTTTAGTAACTTTATCACTTAAAGTCACTTTAAAATTAGATTTGACTTTATAACTTTATAAAGTCACTTTAGTAACTTTATCACTTAAGTCACTTTTAAATTAGATTTAACTTTATAAAAATTTATAAAGTTACTTTAGAAGAAAAATTAAATTCTTTTGGACACTTTTCCCTAGGCCAAAGATCAAAGCCTTAGGGAACCACCTGTCCTCCGGTACCAAATTTCAACATACCAAACTAGAACTATCTAGGTACCCAACTCTAAAGTACTTCCAAATTTGAAGTAATTTGGCCCCCGTGCCCAAAAGCTTCAAGAACAATCAAGGTTGCTCTATTTGTGACTCTTTATTGTAAATTCCTCCCTCCAAAGGCAAAAAGACCCTTTCTCAATCACACTCCCTTCTCCTTTTATTTCTTAGAACCATCGTTCATTCATCCTCCACTGCCCTCGTTGTGAGGCGAGGATTCTTGCCCTCTGTCCATTACGTGGCTCCTCGCAGTGATTTGAAGAGGTAGTTGATTTTTTATTTTGACACTCATCACTTTATAAGATTTTTAAGTGATATCAAACTAAATTACATAGCTCCCTTTTCATTAAAATTTATTTAAGATTTTATTATATTATACCCCTTTTAATGTTTAGACTTTAGTTAAGAGTTAATTCTTGTATAACAATATAGTTCCCTTTTAACCTTTAATAATTTAATTTAGAAATTATAGGTTTATGTAGTTCTTTTCATTTGATATATAATTTATTTTATTCAATTAAAATCTTTTGTATTTATATATTTAGAATAATGTACTAGTTATTTTATGATGGTGGTATAACAAGTATTCCATAAGTATATTTTTTTTATTCTGGTGAGTTTAGGAATTTATCTATTGTGCCAATAATTCATTCACTGGACTTTTCATAAATGGTTAGCACATATACTAATGTAGTACATGCGATACATGCATATGTAGCTATCATATCCATGTCTTGTATACATGATAATAGTCACATTTTGTTTGTAAATTGTAGGTGGGTCATATCAAGAAGTAGAGGATTGCACCTATGAGGACTCATATTACTATTATGATACTTCTTCATCCCTTAACCTACAACCCTCATAACTTACTTGTTTGTCTCCATTTCCACTTGTGTTGCTTGAGGTTGTAACGATGTCATCTTCATCTCCTAATTTGGTGAGCTTTCTCCTTCAACTTTGGACCATCTCATGGCCATCAATGTTTCTATCCCTCTCCTCTATAATATAATGAATAACCTTCCCTTCCAAAATAATTTTGGAATGTGATATCAAACATGGATTTCAAAAAATAATCAAACTTTGTTACATTATCCAAGTGCCATTTGTTGCCAACACAATAACTTTTTAATCCAAACAAGATGGTTATGAATTCTTTCTGCCCTTCTCGAAGTCTACATCTTGCAAATGTTTAAACAAAGTTGCAAGTTCTAGAAGAATATATTAATCACAAACAAATCTAGGAAGCTTGTAGGGATTGACATAAGATCCATATAATCTAATATCGGTATTTTCGTTAGCCACAAAGAAATTTGCCCTACCTTGTAGGAATTTAATGGCATCTTATATAATCCTATTAGTGAATTGGCCAAATATTATTTCCTTGATAGAAAAATAGACATATCATGCATTGTACAAAAATCTATGTTCTCCTTCCATAACATTAAGCGAAAATCTACATAGGGTTTCTCTTTGCTCTCACCCCAACTTTCTTAGGAAAACCCTCCTAATCATTCCAAAGAGAAAAAGCATAACAAGGTGGTGCTTGCAATCACTTTCGAATTACTCCATTGCCCCTTGAGAAATAAATTACCCCTGGTGAAGTAGAATTCTCATCCACTTTTTCAATAATGTTAGTCAGATACCATTGGAACAATTGTGTGGACTAATATCTCATTGCACTTTACCATGATCCAAGCTAACCCCTTATATGGATGCCCCAATTGTTTCATCTCAAAATTCATGGCAAGGGTCATGCAATCACCCACATGATTTTTTATGTGATAGATTAATCACAATAGTGATACCATGAGCATAAATCTAACAATGTGGTGCTTGACTAAAGTAGTGATTTGTAGCACAAGGAAGATAGGACATCTATTTTATATCACAGGGTTGACAAAATATCACACTTACCTCCTTCCAATGAAGGAATCCTTCTAGTGGTACAACTTTAGCAGTCAACACATCAACACACCACTTCTTCATGTTTGATGATTTCAAGGACACGTGCAGTATGAATTATAAGAAATTATTTACATCTCTCTTCACAACATTATAGTGCACTTGTAAGTTGTAATTCATGTCGAAGCCTTTCCTAGTCTTCTCACCATCTTCTACAAATGGTTGTCCCTTTCGTGACCTATTAGTTGTCGCTCATAGTGGATAGGAGAAGCACAATGAAACCTTGACTCACTTATAAATGCAATGAAGACTACAATTAAAACTCAAGAACAATATCAAGATAGCTCAAATGCAATGACAATGGCAAAACATTATTACTTTACAAAAGTTACATCATAGATAATAATGCTATTCCTTTTAGTACCTTGTATTTTATATCTTGAAACACATATTATTGCATTATTTCTTTTGGGATTTTACTGCATTTGATTTGAAGAATGAAAATCAAATTCTATGTAGATTTGCATTTGAAACTATGCCCAAGAGCATTATGCCATGTGGACATGTATCCAACACTTTGGCAATCTAATAGCATAGGTGGAAAAGTTCTAATGGGGTATATCAAGGGCTCCCCACATTTATAGACTCAAATTTTCATAATTTCTAGCAATGGATAACGTTGAATGTACAAGACTGTGAAACTTTAGGATCCATTCACATCCAATGATAAGTGGACTTGAAATTTTATGCAATAGAGCTTGACCAAATATATTGATATAATGTCCAAAGTGGAAGCGAAGCCAAACAATAATTCCATTCAACAACTAGCAAATCCTAAATTTAGTAAATTCTAGTTAAGTGTCATAAGGTCCAAAACCCCAAGAATTGGAAAACTTCTTCAAAAATTTCAAGATATTACTAAGTTGGGATTGAATCCATTGTCGCGTGGCACACCATAAGAATGCAACAATTCTAAATACATTAGAATTTAGCACCTTACTCATTGGACGAAAGACACAGGGGGCAATAAAGGGGGTAGGGGTTCTTCAAAACAATGCTTTTCCTGTAACTTTGCCAATTTGTTGATTTAAACTTTAATCAATTATAGCTCGACAAACATCTAGTATCCAAAGGAAAATTTTAGGTATTCATCGACTCATAAATTACGCAATGTACCTTGATAAGATGGTTGACCTCCAAAATAGAGGCATGCAAAGGAAACCTTATTCAAGTCAATGATCTACAATCCCAAAATATTATACACTATAAATTAAATTCCCATTGGGTCTAAAGTCCCAACACATCAATTTCACAAAAACCTAAAGAACTCCCTTTGTTGAGCTCAATCTTATTGCTAAATGGCATAACCTAAAGCTTCCACTTGTCCCCTTGACTTGTACCCTATTGACGTCTTGGAATCTCATGTCAACACTCTTGGTCTATCTCGACATCAACATATTATGTGACACATTCTGAGACTACCACATATTCTACTAATATCATCTCCTTTATCAAGCCAATGCCATCTACTTGTTTTCTGCGCACACACAATACTTTCAAATTTGTCCTTTCAATTTGGTACAACCTACTTGGTATTCGTGCACATGCAACACTTTCATATTTGTGCTTTCAATTTGGTACCACTTGCTAAAATTTGTTAGCCCCTTTGTGCATTTGAATGTTTCATAAGCATCCCTAAAGTATTGTGAACACAAACAACACCTTGTGGATCTAAAAATTGTCATTTATGGCTTAAGCAAACATATGGCATCCAAAAGGAGAGTTTCGGTTTCAAAGCTCAATTACCCAACAATACAAAGCCTTGAAGTTTTATGTAATGCACATTGATCAAATGTGCTAACCTTTGGAATAGAGGCAAGTGAAGGCACCCTTTCCAACTCTAACAATCCATGAACTCAAAAGATTATGCAATGCAATTTGAATTCCCATGGGGTGTGCATTCCAACACCTGGAAATTTTCATGAAAACCTTGAGGACATTGACATGTCAATCATATGGCATCTAAAAGGAGAGTTTAAGTTCCAAAGTTCAATTACCCAACAATCCAAAATCTTGAATATTAATGTAATGCACCCTTGATCAAACATCTAACTTTTAGAATACAAGTAAAGGCGCCCTTTCCCACTCCAACAATCAATGAACTCAAGCAAACATATGTCATCCAAAAGGAGAGTTCAGGTTCCAAAGTTGAATGACCCAACCAAAAGAAGAGTTTAGGTTCTAACATTCAATTACCCAAAAATCCAAAACCTTGAAAATTTACGTAACGCACCTTGATCAAACAACTAATCTCCAGAATAGAGTTAACTAAAGACATCATTTCCAAGCCTAACAATCCATGAACTCAAAAGATTACACAATACAATTTGAATTCCCGTGGGGTGTGGGTTCTAACACCTAGAATTTTTCATGAAAACCTTGAGAACGTTAACATGTCAAGCTCAATCCTCCTATCATATGGCTTAACATGAAGTTGTTACTTATTCCCTCGCTTGTAACTTGTGGATGTAATATGGTCATGCATTAATACCTAACTGGTCCACATCCCTACCCCATTATCCATGTTGACACCATCATAATGATGTGGCATCTTTTAGGATTGCCACATGTTCTATTGAGACCATCTCCCTTGTTGAGTCAATGCCATCTAGTTAATGTTCTTGCATTCATGGTACTTCAAGTTTGCCCTTTCAAAAGAGTGCAACTTGCTCAATAGTGGTAGAGATTAGACATTTTCCACCTTGGGGAGAAAAGGAACAAACAAATCCTCTAACCACCTACAAGCTCAAAACTTTATAAAATGCAATGAATGCAAAACTTTGGGACCAAGAGAGCAATGAAGCCATTATGACTTCAATTTTTCATACTATTAAAGGTCCAAATATTTTTCATCATCATGACATTTGACCCAAAGAATGCCTTAACAGTGCACCCGATCACCGTCTATCCAAGACCCCGTGGACAAATTCTTCTTAACAACATCAAATGTTTAAATAATTTATATTTGTTGCTTATGCTTTCTTCTTAGGATCACCTAGCTAGGCCTTCTCAAACCTCGCAATGATTAAGCCAATAATAGAGGTGCCTAGCAAAGCAAAGGGAGTGAGCATTCATCCTATACTTCTACATCATACTTAATGACAAATTCCCTTATCTCTTTAATATTTACATTACATTATTACTTGCTACCATTTTTATTCTTTCATCAACAGTACCCTTGGCACTTCCATGGTTTGCTATTACTAGTTGTTTTTTTAGTCCCATTGACCTATTTTTTTGCGTTATTCATGGTCATTAATGAAATTATCTTATCTCATCTAATCTACAAAAGCCCTATCATCATAGCTCCAACTTCAATTCTTGCTAAAATGGACAAAATTAGAATAATTTTTCAAAATAACGAAACAAGGGTACAAGCAGACAAAGATTTGGATCAATTAAAGCACATCCTCAAAACTTTTAGGAGACAACAATAATATCTATCTATCTATATATAAAAACAAAAAATGACCAAGGGCTCAGCTCAATCAATTGTGACCAATGTTGCCAAGCATTTCACTAGTTCCAAGCCAACAAATGCTCGGTTCAAATCCCCCTCAGTTAGGTGCACTACTCTATGTCAACAAGTTTACTAGGGATGTCACAATGGATGTGGGAAGCATCTTTTAGGTTTCCCCACAAGGTTTTCCTTGGAAAAGAATTATAAACATATAAAAAACAAAACAAAAAAACAAATATATATATATATAAAATACAATAAAACAAATTGCAACCTACACTTATATAATCACCAATGACAAGTCTCAAAAGGTTACACTTTGAGGTGAAAATCAAATCAAGGTTGAGATTTGCAAATGTAATAAGTCAAACATTGATTAAACATTCCATTATAATTCCACAAGAAACCATCAAAAGCTTATCGTCCATGACTCCAATTACTCCTAGCCCTATTCCTCCCAGTCAAACCATTCAAAGCAAATGTCGATTGATATCTCCATCAATAAAGATAGCTAAAAAAGTCAAGCAAACTGTACACACTTCTTTAGGATTAAGGGAAACTTGCAAAATTCTCTAACCCAATGTGTCTAAGTAACACCATTATTATAGTGCACAAAATAGTAACACAATTGCAACTAACCTTAAGCAATGTTGCTTAAAGAGGTTTCATCCACCCAAACCATTATTTGACCCAATTGGAAAGCTACGACATGAGGGACATGCAGATAATCCCTTAAAAGTTTCCTAATTTTTTCCAACATTCTGAAATGTTTAAAAGTTCCGAAGTCCCCAAATGTCGAAACAATGGAAAGATGGGTTTTAAAGGTGGGGATGTGTCCCATGCAATGTAAACAAAATTTGAGGTAAATTTCTATGGCAAGGAATGATAGAAACTATTGAAAAGTCACAACACCTAAAGGGTGTTAAAATATGTGGCGAACAAAGCTTTTGAGGCTAAGTGGTACTAAAAGATGTTAAAGGATCCAAAGCTTTAGAGTAAAATTTGGAGATCAAATTACATTATCAATGCTCCAACAAAACTTATAATCAAACAAAATCCTCTTCTTCAAGGGGTAAGTATTTGGAATATAACTCAAACGAGATACCTTAACAGAAAAATCTCTCTTTTGGGGACTTATAATTACAATATTGTCAAGGAGTAATAGCTCAAATTGTTGGGAGTTAGTTCTAGCACTCTCCAAACCTGGGCTCAAATCCCTAATGAGACATTTGACCCATTGTGATAAAAGTGGGACCCCCCCTCCCCCCACGTGGATGTGTCTTCAAACGTTTCGACCCTTGCTAAGTCATAAGTTATCGGCATATCTAACAATTGAAAATAATTATATTATTTTTTATTAATGGAGAAAAGGTTACACAAGTTGTAATGTATCTCCTTAGTTTAGGATTTGTTCCTAGAGTTTAGGAGTTTGTTTGCAACTTCCTGATTTCTGGTGATGTACTTAATGATGTAATTTCTCATTCATGAATGGAGAGTGAACGGAGAGTGATCTCTCAGTTTGAGTGTAGTCTCCAGGTGCAGTACTCACCTGAGAGCTACAACTCCTTCTTTTCAATTATGTGCATATTTTATCTTGGTATCAGAGCTCAGATTAGGTGAGCCTGATCTTTTATCGCCTTTGTGGCTGAATCGCCTTTGTGGCCAGTTTGCCTTTGTGGCAGAATCGCCTTCATGGCTAAAAGTGCCTTTGTGGCCGTGTGTACATGAGAGCTGTGTGCTCACAGAGCTTTGTGCTCGACCGAGCAGGTGGACTACAGTAACACTTGGCTCACGGACTCAGATGATTTTTTAATCTTTGAGCAGAAGGGGGTTGGCGCGCTTTTTGTGCTGACAGTCGCGCCAAGAAGCACAATTGGCACGTCTGTTCAGCCCATACTCGCGCCAACGCGCCAAATCGCGGGATTGGCATAGAAGCGCACAGAAAACTCGCGCCAAGGATTTTTCCTTGCATCGTTTTAATCTGGGCACGGATTTTTCACTCGGAAAGGCGCCACCTCACCTTCAGTGGAAGATCTACGGGAAGCCTCACCTTTGCTGGATGATTTGCGGGAGTTGCAGATCAGAGAAGTTGTGGATTTTTCTGAGAGAGGCAAATCGGATCAGTTTTGTGGTTGTATTGGAAAACAATGGATTTGGTCATTGGAGCGAGTAGGATTTGCAGATTTGTTA
The DNA here is from genome assembly GCA_034641835.2 of Pinus albicaulis. Lineage (NCBI taxonomy): Eukaryota > Viridiplantae > Streptophyta > Pinopsida > Pinales > Pinaceae > Pinus > Pinus albicaulis. The sequence continues at coordinate 14,762 of JAXQQM020068081.1, forward strand.
GATATTGCTAGATATGAATCGAAGATATAGTGGGTGGATCAGGAGAACCAACAGAGCAGTGGCAAATTGGTTGTCAAGATCTGACAGGTATTGATTTTTTTTTCTCTGAATTAGTTGGGTAGATTCATTTACTTGTAGATCAGCACAGAATGAGTAATACTATGGAATCATATCTCCACGAGTCTGGCAAACTCGATGGATCTAACTTCACAAATTGGAAGTTTAAGATTCAGACCTTGCTTGAGGGTGCGAATGCATGGTCGATAGTTACAGGAGATGAGTAGAGGCTGAATTCAAACACAGGGGCGAATACGCAGGAGCAAGAATGGGATAAGCGAGAAAACAAGGCGAAAGTTTTGTTGAAGATGTCCGTCAAGGAAAACATTATCCCTCACATCAGAGAATGTAAAACGTCCTCTGAGATCTGGACGACCATCAAAAGTTTATATCAGACCCAGAATACAAGTCAAATTATGGCACTCAAAAGCAAGTTGTTTTCAATGAAGATGGACGAAAGTGAGACTAATGCTGCATTCATCGCGCGAGTTAAAGATGTGAAAGACAAATTGGGAGACATCGAAGAGAAGGTGTCTGACTTTGATCTTGTCATAATCATGTTGAATGGGATGAGAGATGAATATCAAATTTTCATCACTGGATTGGCGGCAAGGGAGAAAGCGCCTACATTTGAAGATCTGACAAGGATCTTGCTACAAGACGAGGAGTGGCGGCAAAATTTGAAACCCCATAGCGATGATCTTGCTCTGATGGCAAAACGACGATCATTCAGAGGGAAGCAGCCACAACAGCAATCACAGACGCAACAGCAGCAGAGAGGAGGTACATCGCAGAAGAGTCCATATAAAGGTATGTCTGTAAATCATCTTGTAAAAAGATGTTATTATTGTGGAAAGAAGGGTAATATACAGATGGAATGCCTTAAGAAGCAGGCAGATGATGCAAAGAAAAATTTGGCGATAGCGAAGCACAGAGGATACTTTGTTGAAGAAGATGAAGATCTCAGTCACAAATTTCGACTGTTCATAGCTGACTGTGCCCTTTCAGCATCCAATGAGGACGACATCTGGTATGTCGATTCTGGTGCATCCTCTCACATGACAGGTAAAAAGGAATGTTTTGAAAATCTTGAAGAAAGTACATATGGATCAAAAATTTATTTAGGAGATGATAGTGGATACGAGATTAAAGGCTATGGGGATATTCCGGTAAAGTTTCCAAATGGTGATATTAGTCATCTTAAAAATGTTTTATATGTACCCAGAATTAAGAAAAATCTAATATCTGTATCCATTATAACTGATCAAGATATTCAAGTTGAATTCTTCAAGACTCATTGTGTCATAAAGGATTGCAGGAAAGAAATTGTGGCAACAGGCGTGCGTGTAGGAAGCCTATATAGACTGGATGTAAAAAGTATACCACAGCGAGCCATGGTTGCAGGTGGATCGACAGCCGAACAACTCTGGCATCAGAGATTCGGTCATTTGAATTTGCAGGACCTCATGTTATTGCAGAGAAAAGGTATGGTCGAGGGACTCCCTGTCTTTCATAATACTCAGTTAAATTGTGATGGATGTGCCTTAGGTAAAATGCATAGAGAACAGTTTCCTGTGCATGATAGAAGGAAGGAAAGAGACATTCTAGAACTAGTGCACACTGACATATGTGGAACTATGCAGACGAGGTCGCTAGGTGGAGCATATTACTTTCTATTATTTACTGATGACTGCACTAGATACTCATGGGTTTATTTTTGAGTAAAAAGAGTCAGACTTTCCAGTATTTTATAGAATTTAAAACCTTGGTGGAAAAACAGTTTGGAAAAAGTATAAAAATTCTCCGATCTGATCAAGGGGGAGAATACAAGTTAGGGGAATTCATGAAATTCTGCAAATCTCACGGGATTGTTCAGCAGTTTACAGTGCCACACACACCACAGCAGAATGGAGTTGCAGAACGCAAGAACAGAACCTTAGTGGAGTGCGCAAGGAGCATGTTACAAGGTAAGGGTCTTTCTAATAGTTTTTGGGCAGAGGCTATTAACACTGCTGTATATTTGAAGAACATAAGTCCTACCAGATATCTTGGCTTCAAAACTCCTTTTGAAGCTCTATATGGATTTAAACCAGCAGTAAATCATCTAAGAGTATTTGGGTCAAAAGCATTTGCCCATATACCCAAAGCTGATAGGAAGAAATTAGACCCTAAAGCTGTTAAATGCATCTTTGTTGGTTATGGCATAGAATTTAAAGCATATAAGTTGTTCAATCCTAAGTCTCATAAGATATTTGCAAGCAGGGATGTAGTGTTTCATGAACAGGTTCAAGAAGGGAAAGATGACATTGGTGATGATTGGCACATTCCATTGTTGATGGATGAAAGCAGCGAGGATGAACGAGAGCAGGAGCAGAAACAGGAGTAGAAAGAAGCGCAGGAAGAAGGTGATAATGCAAGCCCAATTAGATCTGAAGAAAACAAATTTGAGGTAAGTCCCCTACCAAGGAGATCAGGTAGGAAGACTCAAAAACCATCCAGATTGAAAGACTATGCTTTGATGTCGAATATTTTGAACATTGTAGAACCCACCAATTACAAAGAAGCTAGTCAATCTGAGGCATGGAGGGCTGCAATGAATGAAGAGATTGAATCTATTCTTAGAAATAACGCTTGGGATTTAGTTGAACTGCCTAAAGATAAAACACCCATAGGATGTAAATGGCTGTTGAAACCAAAAATGAATGCAGATGGAAGTATAGAAAAACTAAAAGCTAGGCTGGTTGCAAAGGGGTACTCACAGCAAGAAGGTATAGATTTTGATGATACCTTTGCACCTGTAGCAAAGTTAAACACTATCAGAATGCTTATTTCTTTAGCAACTAAACATAATTGGGAGCTACACCAACTTGATGTCAAATCTGCATTTTTAAATGGTGAATTAAAAGAAGAAATTTACTTAGTACAACCAGAAGGGTTTGTAAAGCAGGGGCAGGAACATCTTGTTTGCAGATTGAAAAAGGCACTATATGGCTTAAAGCAAGCACCCAGGTCTTGGTACGAAAAGATTGATTCTTTCTTTTTAGAGCATGGTTTTCATAGGAGTTTGAATGACCCAAATTTGTATACCAAGTACAATAAGTAGGGGCAGATTATTTTGATTTCTTTGTATGTAGATCACATGATTATAACAGGAAATGCAGATAATTTAATCAAAGAAATCAAAAGGCTAATGGCACAAGTTTTTGAAATGAAAGATCTCGGAAGTCTCCATTACTGTCTGGGATTGGAAGTATGGAGAGATACTGGGCAAACTTTTCTTACCCAAGGAAAGTATGCCAGAAATCCATTGGAAAATTTTGGTATGGATCAGTGTAGGTCAACAGCGACACCATTGCAACAGAATTTTAAGTTGTGCAGTGACGATGGCACTAAGGAGGTGGATGCCACTATGTACAGACAACTGGTTGGGAGTTTGATATATCTCACAACAACCAGACCAGACTTGGAATACTCTGTTAGTGTGTTGAGCCAATTCATGATAAAACCACTTGAAAGTCACTGGGTAGCAGCAAAAAGCGTGTTGAGGTATCTTTGTGGTACTGTTAATTATGGCATTTTATACACTGACACATCTGATGTTATTCTAGCAGGTTTTTCAGATTCAGACTGGGCAGGTAACTTGGATGATCGAAGGTCCATCACAGGTTACGCATTCAGCATAGGTTCCGGGGTCATAGCATGGAGCAGCAAGAAGCAGAGTACTGTAGCACTGTCTTCATGTGAAGCTGAGTATCAGGCATTGTGTGCAGCGACGTGTGAAGCAATCTGGTTGAGAAGGCTTCTCAATGATGTAGGAGAAGAACAGAAGAATTCCACTTCCATCAAAAGCGACAACCAGAGCACCATTAAATTGGCATACAATCCAGTGTTTCATAAAAACACCAAACATATAGACACTCAGTTCCATTTTGTTAGAGAGAAACTACAGTCAAAAGAAATTATTGTTGAATATTGTAAAACTTGTGACAATGAGGCTGATATTTTTACTAAGCCTCTTGCACGTGTGAAGTTTGAATTGTTTAGAAGGATGCTAGGAGTTCAGGACAATCCTTTCTCCATTAAGGGGGGGAGTTGAAAATAATTATATTATTTTGTATTAATGGAGAAAAGGTTACACAAGTTGTAACGTATCTCCCTAGTTTAGGATTTGTTCCTAGAGTTTAGGAGTTTGTTTGCAACTTCCTGATTTCTGGTGATGTACTTAATAATGTAATTTCTCATTCATGAATGTAGAGTGAACGGAGAGTGATCTCTCAGTTTGAGTGTAGTCTCTAGGTGCAGTACTCACCTGTGAGCTACAACTCCTTCTTTTCAATTTTGTGCATATTTTATCTATAACTTGCAAATATTGCAAATTGTTGGATATACTCTTGGGTTGTAGTGGCAAGCAATTAGTTTAATCCTAGGCCTTGCCCAAAGTACTCTAACAAGTTATCAATTTCCTGGGGTTTTAAAAAATATATATATAATTACAATTCTACCCAAATTCAACTAGTACTATGTATCAAAAAAAATTATAATTCAAGCAAGACTAACCTACAATAAGTGATCGCATGGGAACATCTAGACCAAATTCAACCACAAATAAATATTCTCCCCTAGAAGCTTGGCGACTTAACGTGATAACCATCCTAGCCCAAGAAGTCATATATGATGAGACAAAATTTTGAAGAGCCAATCAATGTTGAGACCTCAATTTAGATATTATCGGAGGATGAGGAACCTCTAAGTTGCCCAATGGAAAAACATTATCATTACAACCAAAAGATATCTCGATTATCTAATTGGTCTACAAACAACTCTCAATTTTGTTATCTGGAGCGTGGAAATTTTGATGTACATCTTTTGTAGTTCACTAAATTTTCTAAAAGTTGGTCAGCTAAGCACTCTATGCGTGGTGGTAGTTTGGACATGGTTGATTTTGGTATGGACAGTCATGATGAATATTCTATGTACAACACTTTGGTTACAATAGGTTGGAAAGCCAATCTTACTCTTAGGCATAAGCAGATATTTCCAAGGATAGAGAGGATCATTGTTTTATCATATTATAAGAAAATCCCTTTTCTAGGAGAAAAAGATGCAAGATTCGGTATTGGAACTAAAGAACACACTTCATCACCCTAAGCAACTCTAAATGAACTTAGAGAATTGCATCAGATGGGTCATTTATAGCGGATGGAAATTGAAATTTGCAGTTTTCTGCTTAAGTTAAAAATATTCTCAATTAAAATTTGAATAGTTATAATATAAATAGTAAACACTATTGAAACGAGCAAATAGAGTTAAGCAATAGAGTTTAAGTGAATCAAAACATTTGCAAAATCTGCATGCCACCTACATTTTCCTCAATGTTGCAAGAGAAATACGAGCAGTTAAATTTGCAACCCTCATCATTCTCCGTGAGCCCAAATAAAAAAGATATATCAAACTAATAATGATCTCAAATAGCCATATATACCTCTGGTGGAGTTTCATGGTCAAACTAACACTAAAAGCTTATATCCTTGTTGCAAAGCGACCTCACCCAACAATTTTCAAATTGTGATATATTTAATAAATTTGGAAAAACTAGCGATTCAAGAACGAGATGAATGGTTTGAAACTAGTATTTGTGATCTATTATGTCACTAAATGTATAGAATTGAAGTTGTTTACTTGCACTCCCTGTAAGAAATTAGAATATGTGTTTGTGAATGACTGAAACTAGTTATACTGTCATTTTATGGCATCCAAATTTATTTTGTCAATAATTGGCCATATTTAAAAGTTCAAGCAATGCCCTTTTACTCTATAAAAAGCACAACAGTTGATTAGTCCCCTTACCTGGGTATTCTAAATTTCGATTCTAGTTTCAGTTCACCAGACATCACAAAATAGATAATTTACTGTTGCCAAGATAGACTCGTAACTCAAGCTATTTAAGAGACCTTTCGTAAAGCTATTTCATCAAATGATTGAAATAAGGAAAATAACGTCTCTCATGAACAAGCATCGTTATTCAAAAACCATTGCCATCAACAAGTAGATGTTAAAGAATTAGGTTAAATCTAGGTTTAGAATAAGTTTGATTACGGTTCCATTTCAGTTTCTAAATAACTGTCAAACTGATTGTATAAATTGCTCAGATCAGTAATTCTTCTAAGCGGGTTTTTCCTCCAATAAATCGTTCTGTCTTTTGTTATTCCTCTGCTTCTCCTGTTTGTAAAATTGTCATGGTATCGGAGCTCTGCCGATTCTGGGTGTGAGCGTTTGTATTGCTGGAGCGTTTACGCACAGTTCTGTTTTGATACGCACAGTTCTGTTTTAATGCGTTCTGTTTTTCATTTGTTGCTGGAGCGTTTGCTTGTGTGGGTTAGTCTGCATTCGAAAGAGCTGCTGCGCACAGTTCTGTTTTGATTTTGCTGTTTCCAGTCAGAGCCTATCCATCGACCAGAAGCTGTGGAGGTCAGTTCTGTTTTGATTTTGCTGTTTCCAGTCAGAGCCTATCCACTGACCAGAAGCTGTGGAGGTGTAGAAAAGAAGCTGTGGAGCGTTCTGCCATTGTGAAAAGGACGGACAGTTCGGTAAAAAGAAGTTGTTTCCCCTGCGTCTTTTAATTTGCCTATTTTACAGAAAATAAGACAGTTGTTTCTTTCCATTTATGAGAGCAATTTGCAGTTACCTTGTTGTCAAATGTCAAGAAATAATTTCATGAGTTTCGAGAATTAAATCAATTGCACAGGGAATCTTCCTTAGTCTTCTACGAAGTCATTTGTTTCGTCTGTAAGCATAAATAGCTAGGAAAGATTTGTTGTTGTGAACATTATTCGCTGGTTTTGTTTACATTTAAAAAGAGCATGTTGGGTTGAGGCTCTTTTTTATTTGTTACTAGTAAAGGGGTAAAGTCTGCTGCTGGTTTATTAAAGGTGAATTTTTTTGTTAAAAAAAAAAAAAAAATGGCTTCAACAAGTCAATTTGCCATTTCGACACCATCATTTAGTGGAAAAAATTATGATTTTTGGAGTCTTAAAATGCAAGCATGTTTACAAGGCTTAGGGTGTTGGGAATTAATAGAGTTGGGGTTCCAAGAACCTGATGCAAATGAAATTGCTGGTATGACTGCTGCCCAAAGAAGACAATTTGATGAAATTAAACAGAAAGAAGGTAGAGCAAAGTCTTGCATTTTAAATTCATTAGATGATGCTATCTTTCCTAAAATTACTGCTGCTAAAACTGCGAAATCAATTTGGGATATACTTAAGGCTGCATATAAAGGAAATGATAAAGTAAAAATGGTAAGATTACAGACACTTAGAACCCAATTTGAAACGCTTAAAATGACTGACTCAGAAACCATTGATCAGTTTATGACTAAAGTTATGGGTGTTGTAAATCAGCTTCGGATGAATGGTGAAGAACTAAATGACCAAAGAATTGTTGAAAAAGTTCTTAGATGTTTGCCAAAAAAATTCGATATGATCGTTACTGTTTTTGAATCAAGAGAATTGACAAAATTATCTGTGGAAGAATTAACTAGTTCTTTGTTGGCACATGAAGCAAGAATTAATTTAGATGTCAGTGATTTAGAGCATGCTTTTAAATCTAAAGCGTCAATGGATAGAGGTAGAGGCAGAGGTTTTCGTGGCAGGAAAAGTAAAGGTAGAGGACAGTCTCAGTCTGATGATAGATCACAGGTAACTGAAACACATTCAAAAAAGTCTCAAAATGATCATGGTCGTAGGTGGATAGATAAATCTAAAATTCAGTGTCACTACTGCAAAAAATATGGCCATTATAAGTCTGAATGTCGAAAACTACAGTATACAAACAAAGCCAATGTTACAAACACTGAATGTGAAACATCAGATGCTTTATTTTTGGCATGCCAAGTAACTGTGCAAGTACCTAATAAAGATGTTTGGTTGGTTGACAATGGATGTAGTAATCATATGACTGGTCATAGTGATTTGTTTTCACATCTTGATACATCTTTCAGTTCATCTATTGGTTTGGGTGATGATCGTCAAGTTAAAGCTTCAGGAAAAGGTGTTGTACCTGTCTTAACCAAACAAAATGTTGTGAAGAATATTTATGATGTTTATTATGTACCCAATTTCAAGCATAATTTGTTGAGTGTTGGTCAGTTAGATGCACATGGTTATGATGTTAGCTTTCACAACACTACTTGCGCAATTGTTGATAAGCATAAGTCTCTTGTTGCAAAGATTCCAATGACAAAGAACAGGTTGTATCAGTTACAGTTAAAAAGTGAGAAGTTGTATGCACATAATGTTTCAACGCCAACTAACTCTGATTTGTGGCATTTTCGATATGGTCATTTACCTATCAAAAGTATGAGTTTGTTGCAAAGTCAGTCCATGGTGAAAGGGTTGCCTTCTTTGTCTGATCATATCTCTTCATGTACAAGTTGTATTATGGGTAAACATAAACGAGATAGTTTTGCTTCAGCCTCTAATAGAGCCAAAGAACAACTAGAGTTAGTGCATACAGATTTATGCGGTCCTATGCAAGAAAAATCAGTTGCTAGCAGTCTCTATTTTCTTACTTTCATTGACGATTTTAGCAGGAAAATTTGGGTGTATTTCATCAAATATAAATCAGAAACATTTTAGAAGTTTAAAGAGTTCAAGGCCGAGGCTGAAAAACAAAGTGGCAAGTTTATTAAAGTTCTGAGGTCTGATAAAGGAGGTGAGTATGAATCTAACGAATTCATTGATTTTTGCAAACAACATGGTATTAAAAAACAAACGACAACCAGCTATACTCCACAGCAAAACGGAGTCGCAGAAAGAAAGAATCAAACAATTATGAATATGGCTCGAAGTTTGCTTAAAACACGAAATTTGTCTAAAGATCTATGGGCTGAAGCAGTTGCATGTTCGGTCTATATTTTGAATAGATCGCCTACTTCCAGTGTTCAAAATTTTGTACCTGAAGAAGCATGGAGTGGACAAAAGGTAACAGTTTCACACTTTCGCGTATTTGGTTGTGTTGCTTTTGCTCATGTTCCAGAAAAATTGAGGAAAAAGCTTGATGATAGGAGCGAAAAGTATATTTTTATAGGATATAGTGATCAATCTAAGGCATATAGATTGTTTAATCCTATAACTAAGAAATTTGTTGTAAGTCGAGATGTGAAATTCCTGGAAGACAAGTCTTGGAATGAAATGGAGAACAATACTTGTCCTGATCCTTTTATTTTGTTAGATGAACATAAAACATCTGCAACAAGCACTCCAAGATTACAGGTTCAAGAAAAAACCAGTAGTAGTTCATCCAGTAGTAGCAGTTCATCGTCTTCTGAGTCTGATTCTGATAATCCAAAAATGAGAAACTTAAGTGATATTTATGCACAAGATGATGTTGATGATATTGTAAATTTTGCATTTCTTTCATTCCAACCTACTTGTTTTGAAGAGGCTATAAATGACAAAGTATGGGTAGATGCTATGAATAATGAAATCGATGCTATTGAAATAAATCAAACTTGGGATTTGGTTGATCTACCTCATGATAAAAACTCTATAGGTGTCAAATGGGTTTTTAAAACAAAGTTAAATGAGAGAGGTGAAGTTGATAAGCACAAAGCACGATTAGTTGCCAAAGGTTTTTCACAGCAACCTGGCATAGATTATGGTGAAACATTTGCACCTGTAGCAAGAATTGATACAGTTCGATTTGTATTAGCTGTTGCAGCACAAAACAAGTGGCCTATTTACCAAATGGACGTAAATTCTGCTTTTTTGAATGGTGTCTTGAATGAAGAAGTGTATGTTGAACAACCACCTGGTTTCGAAATCAAAAATCACGAACATAAAGTGTACAGGTTGAAGAAAGCATTGTATGGCTTGAAGCAAGCTCCAAGAGCTTGGTACAGCCGAATAGACCATTACTTGTTAAATAATGGTTTCAGAAGGAGTGACCACGAGCCCACTTTGTATATCAAGAATGATCATCAAGGTAATATTTTGATATTGTGTCTTTATGTTGATGACATAATCTATACAGGTAACATGCAGTTAGATGAATTTAAATCTGCAATGAAAAATGAATTTGAAATGACAGATCTTGGATTAATGAGATACTTCTTGGGTATCGAAGTGAAACAAACACAGGATGGTATGTTTATGAGTCAACATAAGTATGCTACTGACATTTTGAAAAAGTTTAAGATGGACAGATGTAAACCGGTTGATACTCCTATTGAAGTTGGTACAAAGTTGAGTACAGATGATGTGGGTACTATTGTTAATGCGACTTTGTATAAGCAACTTGCTGGTAGTATTATGTATCTTCCTGCTACTAGGCCTGATATAGCATTTGCAGCTAGTTATATCTCCAGGTTTATGGAATCTCCTAAAGACTGTCATTGGAAAGCTGGAAAAAGGGTGTTAAGATACATTGCAGGTACATCTACTTATGGTTTATCGTATGCAGCCTCTGCAGACAGTAAGCTTGTTGGTTATACAGATAGTGATTATGCAGGATGTATTGATGATCAGAAAAGCACTTCTGGCTATGCTTTTCTATTTGGCAGAAACTTGATCTCATGGTCATCCAAAAAGCAACCCATAGTTGCACTATCTTCAACAGAGGCCGAGTATGTTGCAGCAAATTCTGCATCATGTCAAGCAGTGTGGCTAAAAAGACTTCTCTCTGACTTTGGATATACAGATAATGAACCAATTTCAATCCTTTGTGACAACACTTCCGCTATTTCCTTGTCGAAGAACAATGTGTTTCATCAAAGAAGCAAACATATTGACACTCGTTTTCACTTCATTCGTGAACTCGTCAAGAATGGTGACATTGTTCTCAAATTTTGTGATTCCAAGGAGCAGTTAGCCGATATTTTCACCAAATCGCTAGGAAAAGTTAATTTTGAATTTCAATGTCAAAAGTTAGGAATAAAACAATGTAACCCTCAAAATTAAGGGGGAGTGTTAAAGAATTAGTTTAGATACAGTTTAGAATCAGTTTGATTACCGTTCCATTTCAGTTTCTAAATAACTGTCAAACTGATTGTATAAATTGCTCAGATCAGTAATTCTTCCAAGCGGGTTTTTCCTCCAATAAATCGTTCTGTCTTTTGTATGGATCTCTTGCTTCTCTGTTTGCAGGTGGCAGGTAGAGTGTAGTACATGGCTATTGTCAATTTGATAATCGCAATTGGGGCAAACTATCCTGACATCATTTCTCCCGTTCTCGTTTTCGAGAAGTTGTGTTGGATTTCGTATTTTCATTGCGATTCTCCTACCATCAGTAATCCATGGTCTGCATTCACAAAAAAAGAGATTGTTAGACTCCCTTTTATGGAACATAATAGAACATAAACAAGTGAAAATCTTGAAAACCAGTTACATTGGCTATGCATTAAAACAAATATGAAAACAGCAATTAATTATGCCAAGCAATTTGTATGCAAACTTGGTTGCCATAAATTATTGGAAGACAACTTCTAGAAAGCAGTTTCAAGCTGGATATTTTACCATCACAGAGAGGTTGAAGATTGTTTAATGCCAAACTCATAAGCAACTATATAGGTACTCAAGTGGAATTTTAATTTTCATTGTACTGCAGACAAAACTCTCATGTTTCAATAGACATGGAAGGTTGTGGGAATTTTACCAAACAAACATCCCGACCGAGTTTTAGAAACCAAAGGAAATGGTGGCGAATGACCATATTCCAATATCAGTTGGCATTTAGCCACCACAAAGGTGCTCAATAAACGTGTAATGCTCATAGGAGCGGATGTGTAATGATTACATACCTTTATAAAACAGAAAAGCAAAGATGATTCACAGAGAATAATGTACTCCAACAGTTACATTAATGGACTTCTTCAAATAAGAATTTGTAAAAATCATTTACCAAATAATTAATTAAAAATTTAAAAAGATAAAATAAAAATAAAAATTGGGTCCAAATTGAAATACGCAACGTACTTTTGAAGTGAGATTAGAAATAACAAAATACGGCAATGTGAATTAAAAAAAAAATAGAGAAGCAAAAGGACTGATGTGGGTTTTTTATTCACAAGTTTGTCCACTGACCGTATTGATATAATCATTTTTCATGAGATTTGAATACAAGTGGATAATGATTAATCATATCACATGCAAGTTTTAAGAGTTAGTTTAATTTGTTGAGTTTTAACTGTTAAGTATTTTGTTAGTTAAAAGATTACAAGATCAAATTTAATATTTAAAATATTAAATATTTTTTAAAAATATTAATTACAAGATAAAATTTAATGTTTAAAATATTAAATAATTTTAAAAAAATATTTTTTAATTAAATAAATATGAAAAAAAAATATTTTAAATTGTAAATTTAATAATTTAAAGTTAATGTAAAAATTAAAAAGATAAAATTTTACTGAAGCCTAATGAAACTTTGGTACCCTATTTTCAACCCCCACATTAGAATCGCTTCCTTTCACCTTAGAATCACTTCCTTTCACCATTGTGGTGGGTTTTTAAATTTTACTGTTTGAATCATTAAGAATAAACCAGGCTGGATTAATTAAGTTTAATTTTCAACACCCTGTTAGGTTTCCTTTTCACCACCGTGTAATAGAGAAGAGACCTATCACCACCTTTTCAAAGATCTGCGTAGACATAGACTTTCTGAAGTCGAATTGCAAGAGACCCAGCCCAAAAGCTAAATATTATCTTTGGCTACAAAATCTCGATTACGAGCAAACTGCCTTTCAGTGTAGATCATGTTTCAAAGTAATTACGAGCAAACTGCCATTTAGATCATGTTTCAAAGTAAGGCATGTGACAACCCTCTATGCTAACCAAAAGTCCAACAGGCATGCCCAAAAGCGGGGCAATCGAAAACCTACCAAGTGGCAGAATGCCACTCGGCAATACCACGTTGTCCAAACACAGACACCCAAGGAGAAGATCCTAATGTTAAAAATACCATTACTAAGAAAAGAAAAAAATACCTTTACCATTGAAGGAGTCATCAATATTGAAACAAGAAAAAGACACAACAAACCTGGATGATGCGAAGGTTTCTAGCTCTCTATGGTAATAATCACAGATGTCAACCAGAAATACAGATTTTTGTATCCAGCAAAAAAAAACTGCAAAACAATCAGAAAAAGCACTCACATTCATTCCCCAAGTAGACCTTGGGACCTCAAGATATTAGTGAGATGACATACAAAATGGGAAGTAGTAGCCAAGATCAATCTAGCAAGAGAAGCTATTGGATCTAACGAGGAAACTCCAACATGGGCAAGGAAGTTGTTAGTCCTGTCTATGGGCCAACCACTCTATTTCAGGATAAACCTGAGGAATGGACCAATGAGAAATTTATGAAACATTAAAAACTGACTTTCAATTATATTTATGAACAAATCCCAGAAGGAGAAGAATTTATAAGTACATGAACAAATCCCAGAAAGCAAAGATTTCATTTTTTTAAATATATTATTTTTACATATTTCTATCACCAAAATCTATGTTGGAAAACCGAAAATTTTGAATCATCCCTATCACATGGGATATAAGATAGATTTTAGAAACATTTAGATAGATATTATTTTGGGTATGGACGAGGAGTCCATACCCAAGTGAGATATTTAATTAATCCAACCAGAAACAATCCAGCGTGAAGTTAAATTTAAAAATGGATCTTAGAAACACCTATGCATCTACTAAAGATATTAGAATGGACGAGGAGTCCAGACTCCATACCCAAGTCAGTTTTTTTTTAATTTATCCAACCGGAAACAAACCATCACAAAGTTAATTTTAAATTTTATTTATAATAAAATAAATTTGAAACATAAGATAATAAAATTAACTTGAAACATAAGATAAGTTTAATAGGTCAAGACACTTGCTCAGTGAATAAGTGATAAAATGGAGTGGAAGTAAGAAAGCCATTCTCATAAAATCGAAAAGCAAAACTGATCTATAAAATATAAGCTCTGCAGCCAGCAAAAGAGGATTAAAATGTTGTCAAAGAGGTAAAAGAGTCTCGATGCTCCAAGAGCATGTCATCGAAAGGAGGAAAAAGAGGGTTGTCTGCATGTTATAGCGTTATACCGAACAAAGGTACAAAGGAGTAAATGGCAAACGAGTCGCACCAATGTGCATAAGGCACCAGTGCGGTCATAACTTAGCAAATTTGATGCAAGCACTCTCAAACGAAACAATCCGAATATGTTTGGGTGGGCACACAACACGACATGGCGCCCGGCCGAAGGAAGACACAAAAAAGCAAACAACAAACGGACCGCACAAACATGCACAAGGCACCCATACAATCACAACTTAACAAATTTGATACAAGCGCCCTCAAAAAGCACGCCCAACAGAACGAAGGCACAAAAAACAAACGTCATCGAAAGGAGGAAAAAGAGGGTTGTCCAAGTGCATGTCATCAAAAGGAGGAAAAAGGCTGTTGTCCTTTGCTGAAAATGTGCTGCTCTTACTATCCCAGCTCTTACTATCCCAGGCCTAAATTATCTCTAAATAAAGGGTTGGCTGGAAGAACTGTATCTCGCTGGAGGGATGTCTCTCTATATTGAAGAGGTGACCTGTTTGGAACCTGGGGAAGGCTGGGAATGGTGTTTTTGGAATATAAATAGAAAATAAGAATATAAATAGAAAATAAAAGGTAAATGTAAATAAACATTAAAATTAAAATCAAATCCTTTTTTTAGAGGTAGTTTAATTGGCAATCTCTCTGATATGAAGCTTGTTTTTGTGAAGCTTGCAATTTGAGGCTCAAATTCACTTGAAAGCCTTATGAACCAATGTTATCAGAACTGGACCGGAATTGGTGGAACCTACCGTTCCTGTTATTTTTGGACCAAAACCAGTCCGAAAAGGGCCTCTAAACAGGCTGATTCAGGATTGGTTCCATGCAGATTGTATCTTCGGGGTCAGCATGAAAATTTGCCTATTCTTTTTATTTTTTCATTTGATTGGTCCACTTCTAATCCTTCCATAGGCCAGCCTGGTTTTAATCTCATTGGGTTTCATACGAAGAAAGAAGAATTTTAGATTTCACTCAAAACCTAACAGGCTTAATAGTTTTTCAGGATTTCAGGAATGCCTAGATTGCAAAGTTTCTATTCGATTTTGTCATGTAAGAGGGTAAAGAACTAGTATTTAATAAAGAGCACCAATCCCTCTATGTAGTTTGATGTTAGTGGCATCACTCAAATAAAATCTTGACTTGACATGCTCCATTTTTTCTATCTTATTTTAATGTTTAGAGGATTATATTAATGACTAAGATCTCAATATAGACAATGTTTTTTTATGATATCTAAATATTTGTTGTAACATGGTTTTTTTTGGATGGTAGAGACCATCTAAAGCGTTTATTGATGTGTTTTCGATTCATGAATGATCAATACTATTTTGGTTATGTACACCCTTCTACCGATCCGAATCCACAAGATTTTTTTAGATTCCGTTCTAATAACATTATTGTGAACCATGAGTAGAGCGAGCATAGATTTACCAAAAAAATTAGTAAACGAGGAGAACTAATGGCACATTAAGCAACCATGTAGGAAGGTGATGGATAGGTGATACGTATGGAGGTGACAACAGCAGGGGAGTCGAGCCATAATCGCTTTCATCCTACACCAGCCCTCCCATTCCATGGTTTAAACAAAATTTTATGTGGGCAGGAGTTCTATTGATAATAGAGGGACGCGGCTTGGATAACTAGCTCTCTGCCTATATTTACAAGAGTTAGCTAGCGAGGAAAACTGACGAAGACGACAACATTAGGCAACCATGTGGGAAGGTGATGGATAGGTGACAAGTATGGAGGTCACAAAAGCAGGGAGTCAAGCCATAATCGCTTCATCCTACACCAGCCCTCCCATTCCGTGGTTTAATCACAATTTGATGTGGGCAAGACTTCCATTGATAATAGAGGTACGCGGCTTGGATAGCTGGCTCTTTGCCTATCTTTCAAAGAAGTTATGATCTAGGTTTTATGGGTTTAAGCCTAAATTTTAAGGCTTTAATTTTCAGTTTGCAGCATGTAACTAATCTCCCAATGAAGGAAAGACGAAGCAGTAAACAATGCATAACATTTTTCCTTCGAGGAACAGCCTACAGACAGGACTATTATATTTCTTATTATACAAATATTTCTTATTATACATATGTAATATATAAATAGTTAATTGGAAAAAACACATTGAAAATCAGAAAAAACCAAATTAAAAAAAAAAATTACTTGGAATTATTAAAAAAAAAAAAAAAGACATTGAAAATCAAAAGAAACAATGTAAAAAGGAAAATTTAAAATTTTATTTAATAATAAAAGAATTTTGGGAAAAAACAATGAATGTGTTAATCAATTTTTTTAAAGGTGATAAAGAAATTAAAAAAATAAAAATAAACAAATTCAAAAAGCAGATATAATATGATGATGATGATGATGATGGTTTAACGTCCACAGACCAATCTTTGGTCTATCTGACCTAAAGAAAAGAGTTATTTAATTTGATTTAAGATTTAATTCTTATGCTTAAAAAGCTTGGAGAGAAGTCTCCCGAGCTCACTATAATTTTGACATCTTAAAAGGCTAGGAGGGTCAGTATTGCAACAAAGATTATTAAATTGAGCTCTAATGTGGTTGTACGCGGGGCACTCTAAGAGGAAGTGATTTTCATCCTCTATGTTCATATTCTCACAGAGATGGCATTTACTTTCCATCCATGGTGTTTTAGGCACTGTCCAACCATGAGAGTTCATTCTAATCTTGGGTATATTAATTTTCTTCTTTGAGCTAGTTAAAACAGAGAGATACTTTTGATCTTCTAAAGTGAGGTTGATGACCTCCAAAATTAGAAGAAGCAAAATAAAAATGTAAATTCAAAGTTAATTGAGGTTATTCTGAGTGGTTGAGAGAAACAAATGGAATTATCCTCACTCAAGTTCAATTCCCACAAATTACAAATGGACATAATCTAATTATCTAATTTAATTTACAATATTTACTATTAAGAATATACATATATTTTTCATTTGAAAAATACAATATTGTATTTGTTAAAAAAAAAAAATTAAAAATCTTATTTAATAATTAAAAATAAATTTTGAAAATATATTTAATAAATAAAAGTAATTTAAATACTAATAATAATAAGTTAAGCTATTTTTTGGATAATAAAAAAAATGATAAAATAGATGAAATTGGGAAAGAAAAATATATAAAATTAAAATATATAAAACCATATGTCATTAAAAAAAAATCATATTTATGAGATTTTTTATCAATATAAATGAAAATTTTAGTGAAAACACACAATGAATTAAAAATTCCTATTTTACAATGATTTCTAACCTTGCGTGAAACATCAAAAAATTATCACCGAGGAACATCATTTAAAAAAAATATTTTTTTTACATCATAGAGAATTATGGCTGATCTGAAAAATCTGTATTCAGAGTGGATTTGTTTTTAAATATGGTAAATCAGTAATTTGATGGAGCAATCTATATGAATTTTATAGACAGGCTTTTAACAATTAAAAACCTTATAATTTGATTTGTTATAAGCACATTTGATTTGTTATAAACACATTCATAAATAGGATGGGTCCTTTTTCGTTAGGTACAAAGCTTATGATTTTTCTTTAGGGTTTTAATTCAAGTTGTTGAAAGTAAGATTGGCTCATGTTCAATTTCTGTAAAGGAACATGTTAATATGTTAATCAATAGTAATAAGGTTAAAAAGGGTAGATGTCTTTATTATAAATAATAAAACAGTACAATGATTTTTAACATTATGTAAATATTATTAAGGTTAAAACAGTAAATGTCTCCGCTACAAAAAAACAAAAAAAAAATAGTATAACAATTTATAATATTAAGTGAATGTTATTAAAAAGGCTAAAATAAAATTTAACTTAACAAATAATTTAGGGAGCAATATTTTTTGAACTATAGTGAATTATTTTTTGTTGGAAAAAATTGTATTTGAAATGAATTTATTTTTAACTATACTAAATCAATAACAGTAACTTGTTGGAGTAATCTATATTCAAGAGAGATTCTTTGGGACAAAGGGTCTCTAAGTTAAAAAGTTTATGATTTTATTATAAACACATCCATAAATGAGATAGCCCCCTTGCTTAGAGGTACAAAGTTTATGATTTTTCTTCTGGGTTCTAGTTCAAGTTGTTGGGAGTAAGATTTGATTTCACCTCTACTAATATTCAATTTCTGCAAAGGAACATGTTAGCCCCCTTATAATAAGATTAAAAAGGTTATTGTCCCCAGAATAAAAGATGTCTCCACCTTTACTATGCAGTGAGTTACCTATTAGACACTGAGTTTCAAACACTGACACTAACCTAAAAGTTATAATGACAACCTCCAACTCTGCTAAGCCATAAGTTACCTATTAGACATTGAATTTCCAACACTTACACTAACCTAAAATTTATAATGACAATCTCCAACATTATTAAGCAATAAGTTGACTATTAGACACTCAATTGGAACACTGACACTAACCTAACCTAAAAGTTATAATGACAACCTCCAACTTTGCTACCCCATAAGTTACCTATTAGACATTGAATTTCCAACACTGACACTAATCTAAAAATTATAATAACAACCTCCATCTCTAAGCAGTAAGTTACCTATTAGACACTGAATTTCCAACACTAACACTAACCTAAAAGTTATAATGACAACCTCCAACTTTATTAAGCAGAAAGCTCCCTATTAATCACTGAATTTTCAATGCTAAACACTGAATACACTGAATTTCCAATATTAATAATAACCTAAAAATTATAATAACAACTTCCAATTAACCTAAAAATTATAATAACAACCTCCAACTTTGCTATACAATAAGTTGCCTATTATACATTAAAATTTAAATAGTTATAAGGACAACCAGAGCCAACCTCCAACTTTAAACATAGATCTCACCTCGAAGTTATAATGAAAACCTCGGACTTTAAGCCTAGACCTCGCCCAGAGAATTTACAAGTTATGTTACTAATTTCCCTCTAAGAAGTTACCAATTCACCTGTATTATTAAAGAAAAAGAAGAAAAGCTCTTATGACAGTTCTACTTTGTAGATGATATTTATGATCGTCTCATGCATCGAGCAAAATCGTAGCCAGAGCAACGTGAGAATGAAGTGATCGTAGAACTGCGCATCCACTTCACGCAGCATTAATTAGCAGTTTCAGAGCAGACCAGTCTAGTGGCAGAGTTGACAGCAGCAGTAGAAGAGTTGACAGTTGCATTGGCAGAGAAGCAGCAGAGGGTGCAACGGCGCAGAGCTTCCTCTAATTGGAGAGGGATTTCGCACAGCAGGCATACCCATTACAGGAAGGGAATCACGGGAGTTCAAGCCCAAGCACCCCATTTCGAAGAGCATCGACAGGACATGGATACGCGCATCAATGAGGGTTGGAAGAGCAGGGTCAGTTAAAAGGATTTGAGAAAGAATTGATCGAGGAGTGCTTCAAAGAGGAATCCAGAGTTGAAGTTGAAGAAGGCCTAATGTCATAGGCATTCCGCAGAATTTATTGCAAGACATGCGGTGATTAGCAAAAGCTTGAGAATATATTGACAAGCCTCGAACCACAACTAACACGGCAACATTTGGGCAAAATCCTAAACAGAATACCATAAGAATGAAGTGATCGGAGAACTGCGCAACCAGCTTTCGGTAGAACTCATTAGCAGTTTCAGAGCAGACTAGTCTAGTGTCAGAGTCGACAGCAGCATTGGCAGAGAAGCAGCAGAAGGTGCAGCGGCGCAGAGTTTCCTCTAACTGGAGAGGGATGTCGCACAGAAGGCATGCCCATTACAGGTAGAGGCCCACGGCAGTTCAAACCCAAGCACCCCATTTCGCGGAGCATCATCGGGACATGGATAGATTTTGCTTCAATGAGGGTTGGAAAGGCAGAGTCAGCTAAGAGGATTTGAGAAAGAATTGATCGAGGAGGACTGCAAAGGGGAATTCAGAGTTGGAGTTAAAGAAAGCCTAATAGTAATTTCCTAGTCATGCATCAGCATTTATTGCAGGACATGCAGTGAATGAGCAAAAGCTTGAGAATAAATTGAGAAGCCTCGAACAACAATTAACACGGCAACATTTGGGCAAAATCCTAAACAGAATACCATAAGAATGAAGCGATCGGAGAACTACGCATCCAGCTTTCGGTAGAACTCATTAGCAGTTTCAGGGCAGACCAGTCTAGTGACGGAGTCGACAGCAGCATTGGCAGAGAACCAGTAGAAGGTGTCGCGGCACGGAGTTTCCTCTAATTGGAGAGGGATGTCGCACAGAAGGCATAACCATTACAGGAAGCGGCCCACGGCAGTTCAAGCCCAGTTCGGGACATGGATACATGTCGCATCAATGAGGGTTGGAAGAGCAGAGACAGCTAAAAGGGATTTGACAAAGAATTGATCGAGGAGGACTTCAAAGAGGAATTCAGAGCTGAAGTTGAAGAAGGCCTCATGTCCACTCATGCAGCAGCATTTATTGCAAAACATGCCGTAAATGAGCAAAAGCTTGAGGATAAATTGAGAAACCTGCAACAACAATTAACACAGAAATACAGCGAGGCATGTTGAAGGAATCAGAAGCAAATCGGATTCTCCAGCTTTCGTAGTTTTGGGGGAGCATTATGGCAAGTTAGTACAATATTTTTAGGGGCCGAGAAACCATTCAACAGCTGTACCTTTAGAGTGTCAAGAAACATTGGGAAACAGCACAAACATTGCATGTGCGATCCGAATTCAATAAGTTAATAACAACACAGTCGAAATGCTATCAAAATGAGCCATTTCTACACTAAAAACTCCATGGATTTGAATCAATGCACTTGCTTACCTCGCCATTGCGTTCTGGAATCTGCAATCGGTATGTACGCCCAGCCCAGTTCTCCCCAAGCATGGAATGGTGAATTTGGACAAGTTGAACCCTACTGAAAACCCGCAGCAGAAGCAAGTGAACTTTCTCAGTATTTGCTCTGCTCAGAGTTTCCCAGAGTTTCCCACTTTGACAAGTATAGTGATGTCGGAAGGCGGGAAAGAGATTCTTAATAGCCGTTGCGTAGGCTCGGGGATACCGAGCCTGAGGCTAGTGGGTTTAAGAACATAGTCCCAAGTATGATCTGTTGGCTTGGGGATAGACCCGGATCCGCGGCTTGACTTGGGGATCTAGTCATAAACCACATCAGACAGCGACGTGGGGATTAAAATAATATAAATATTTTAATTACGAAAATTACGGGTTATTTTAATTTAAAATATAATGGTACTTAACTTGGTTTGGATTAAAACTATAGAGACAAAATTACGGGTTAAGTTAATTTAAAATATAATCGTAGTTAATTTGGTTTTTAATGAGGGTGTTATCAGAGGGAGGCTTCTCAGCGAGGCCAATTTTGGGATCTCGATGAATGAGAATGTTAAGAGTTTCAATGGAATGTCATGGATATACACATACATTGTGTGTATATATAGTATTGTTGGTTGTGTATATATTGTTTTTTTAGGTGGAAGGTTTTGAAGAGGATTTTATATATGATATTTTGTAATGGGTTATTGAATTTTGAATAATTTTGGGATATAAATGATTTGGAGTGTGAGAGTTTCAAGGTAATAGAGTGTTATGGATATGTATATATTATAGATGTGTATATATTGATTATGTATATGGTTGGTGTTGGGGTTGTCTATTGAGGTAACAGAATAGTTGGATTTTATGTCGGTAAAAAAAATTCAAAAAATCAAGTAGTTGGAGTCTTTGAATTGCATTTTTTATGGTGGAAATGGATTCAGGGCCATCAAAAACCCTTAAAGCACCCAAAACACTGAAGTTTAACTAATCTAATCCAGATTTTCAAAAATCTTTGCTGAAATTTTTCATAATCTTACAGGAATTTCTAGGTTATTCTGTGGAATTTTTAGACCACTGCATTGATTTTTTGGGTTTTGATAAATTTTGGAGTAAAGTTTATATATGATATTATGTAATGTGTTATTGAATTTTATGATTTTGGCATAAAAATGACTTGGAGTGTGAGAGTTTCAAGGCAATAGAGTGTTATGGATATGTATATATTGAAGATGTGTATATATTGATTATGTATATGGTTGGTTTTTGGGGTTTTATAAATTTTAAGGTTTAGAGGATGTTATGTAATAATTTGTGATGTGTTGGGAAATTTGAAGTTTTATTATGTTTGAATTTTTTTTAGTTAAGGTTGAAAGGTGAGGAGAAAGAGAAAAAGTGTTTGAATTTTTTTTAATTTAAAATGTATTTTAAATATAAATTTATAAAAATATTTAATTTTACAAATTAAACAATTTACATGTATAATCTTTTAAAAAATTTATAAAATTTTAAGGAAATAAAAAAATAAAAAAATTACTTTTAAAAACTATTTCATTTATTAATTAAACCAAAAAATTAAAATTTAAACTAATAAATTACATTCGTTTATTAAATTTTTCACAATAATATTTTACATGTAAAAAAGTAAATTATAATGGTAATGTGCCATCATCTTAAATTTTTTGTTTCGTAATAATAATTCACATGTTAGGATTTTGCCTCGATATTCGTAAATAATATTTTTATATATGAAAAGTAAATTGTATTATATAATATTTACTATCATGCTCGAAGACATTTGAGCGGACCTATATAATATTTACTATCATGCTCGAAGACATTTGAGCGGACGAATGTTGTCCTGCAAAACTAGTTATATTCTAAACTTTTCCAGGAAGCAAAGTGTTCCGCAAGCCATTTTTTAATATTATTTTAGTTTTTTATTTATTTTTCAAGTTGTTTTTAATGCGTATAAAAAAAATGTAGTTGATAATTATATCTAAGAATATTTTGTCTACGCATTTGGAACCAGCTAGTATGGTTCATTATGCAATTTTTTAAAATGTTTTTTCAGTTATTTTTTCAATAGAATTTGTCTAAAATCTGGTAATTCATTGAAATCACAGTTTTAATTGGTAAACTCTGCACAATCGAAGTGCTCTTGGTGTTATTCAAGGTGTTGAATCCATATATGCAGTCCAAAAACCAGTGTAAATAACACAAATCAATATTTCACCTAGAACTTTTTTCTAGTCTAAAATCTGGCAAAAATTTATCGAAATCACAATTTTGATGGGTAAATTCCGCAATCGAAGTGCCCTTGGTGTTTTTCAAGGTGTTGAATCCATATATGCAATCCAAAAACCAGTTTAAATAACACAAATCAAGATTTCACCTCAAACTTTTTTCTAGTCTAAAATCTGGCAAGAATTCATTGAAATCACAATTTTGATGGGTAAATTCTGCACAATCAAAGTGTCTTTGGTGTTTTTCAAGGTGTTGAATCCATATATGCAGTCAAAAAACCAGTTTAAATAACACAAATCAAGATTTCACCTCAAACTTTTTTCTAGTCTAAAATCTGGCAAGAATTCATTGAAATCACAATTTTGATGGATAGACTCTATACAATCGAAGTGCCCTTGGTGTTTTTCAAGGTGTTGAATCCATATATGCAATCAAAAAACCACTTTAAATAGCACAAATCAAGATTTCACCTCAAACTTTTCTAGTCTAAAATCTGGCAAGAATTCATTGAAATCACAATTTTGATGGGTAAACTCTGCACAATGGAAGTGCCCTTGGTGTTTTTCAAAGTGTTGAATCCATATATACAGCCAAAAAAAACTAGTTTAAATAACACAAATCAAGATTTCACCTCAATTTTTTTTTCTAGAAAATCCACTCTAAACTCCAAAAAATAACATTAAAGACAACTCCATTATTTTTGTTAAGAAGTTATATAGAATATATTAAAAAAATAGAATTTTTAGTTTTAAAAATAAGACATTGTTTTATGGTTATGAAATTTGAAGGCTCTAAAATTATTTAAAAATAAAAATAAAAGTCTTTTAAAATTATAATTAGGATATTTTATTTTTTAAGTGAGTTTTTTTATTAAAAATATTATTATATAAATATTTAATATATAAGTAATATAGAAAAATAATGGATTTCTCAAGATTACATCAAAATCTAGTTGTCTTTAATGTGATTTTTTGAAAAGTTTTCCAATTTATTTTTTAGATCTAATTTGTCTAAAATCTGGCACGAATTCATTGAAATCTTAAGTTTGATGGGTAAACTTTGCACAATCTCAGTGCATTAAGGTTTTTCAGGGTGTTGAATCTATATTGCAGTAAAAAAACCAGTTTAAATAACACAAATCAAGATCCCATCAAAATAGTCAAAATCACTTCTGCCTCAAGTAAGGTTGTCATAAAAATGTAAAATCCTAGCTACACAAATCAAGATCGCATCAAAATAGCTCAACCATATAGATTAAATAGTTAGTAAAAGTGATAAGCATCTCATATAAATTAAATGACTAGTAAATGTCTAAAGGCATAATAAATATCAAATCACTTCCTTCATCATACATTTCAAGTTGTTAAAAAAATCATTAAAAAATAATTAAATTATAACTTTATTTAAAGTAATTATTATTATTGTTATTAAAGAAAAAGAAAAAAAAATATTTAAGTTGAACATATATACATTTAAAAAATCATGTAACAAGATTTTTAACCATAGAGATTCACCCTACAATATCATGGAAATATCTAATTTGTAAAAAGGCTTTCTTACAATAACATGGTTATAAATACCACATGCCCAAAAAATAATAACTCATTTCATATGACACTTGTTTGTATAGCATTATTTTTAATCAATGAATTTAATTAGAAGAGTACAAAAAGCATAACTAGTTTGGAAATGAATCATTAATTAAAAGGGTAAAAAAAACATAACTACTTTGGAAATAAATTTCAGTCTTTAATTCGTGCATACTAGGGAGAATATTCTTCTGAGGTTAAATTCCTACCATCCAGTTAATAATTATTGATAATTAAATTAAACTTCTGAAAACTCTAACTTTATTTTAAATTCTTATTATTATTATTATCATAAGAAAAAATTAATAGGTTTGGCAAGAGGGGAAGGGGTGCTCTATGGCCTCGAGGAAGTTAAAATTGCAGAGTATTCATGGGGTTTAAGATGCATGAAAAAACAACCCGGCTTGAGATTATGCCCTTTACTAGGGCATTCAATTGGCCAAAGAAAAACAAGTATCTTCTCTCACTATTTTGGGAGACTTCCTTATTCTTATTCAACATTTGGTGAAGGACTCCTCTCCAAGGGAAAAACCTTAGAAAGCCTTATGAAAATAATTAGGAAAATAGTGGAAGGGTTCTCTTCAATAAATCATTTCCATGTTCTCCTTGATCTCAATAAAGATGTGAACCTATGTGCTAATGAAGGTTGTAGATTAAGATTGGGAGATTTAAAAATCAATGGCCTAATTAGGCCATCTCATATTCCTTGGAGTTAAATGGGTTGGCATTACACATTTATGAATGATTGCATTGTCAATCAGTTATAATATGACATGTAAATTTTCTTTTTTGGTGGCTCATTTTTGTAAGGTATATACCTACAAAACCCAATTTTTTGTTGTCCAATGTGGAGTCCCTTGGGAAAAATGTGTAGTTTTTTTGGATGAGTGAGCTCAAGTAAAATTTTTGAAGATATAGTTATGTACTACCTAATGTATTTGTTGTTATCTAGGCACAAACTTGCATATAAATACATAATTTTCACTCTTATTATATATATATATATATATATATATATATATATATATATATCATGGTGGAGTGGGGCTTTTATGTTGTGACAGTTAGGGTTTGGCCCTAGCCGACCGCTTCTCCACCCTCTCTCTCATAGATTTGCAAATGGGGGACTCCTCTTCCATTACAATAGTGTCTCATTCTTGTTTATCCATCGAAGACCTTGGTCTGCTCGTAGAATTTTTAACTTCCATGGCAACTGAAAACTTGAACTCCTTTCCGATTATGTCCTTTGTTAGGCTCACGTCCTCAGCCTTGCCTTCCTCAGCATCTGGAATTAAGATCACGTCCTTAGTTAAGGGCATGAGCTCGCCCTTCTCCATGGTGACAGGCCCATTTTGGCCCTCTATTACAATAAATATTGTTGTGAAGTATGTTGCTCTGTCCTTTGCATTCATGGTGGTCGACTTGAATACACCCTTTGCTTCTAAAATGTTGAAAATAGCTTCGTTCCTTCCTCAATCCCATAGGGCTTATTTTAGATTGCATTTCCCCCATATTTTTCGTAATGTTGTGATATATGGAACTAGCATTGCTTTCTCAAGGTTGTTAGTTCATTAAGCCCCTTTGTTTTAGGTTCCTTTGGTGGTTGAAGCATTCAAGGACGCAAATTTCTTCTCGAATTTTGGCTTGATATGCATATTTAATGGTTTATGGCCACGTCTAGTAGATCTCCACTCTTGGACTTTTGAGCATTGGAAACCATTAATTTTAGATGAGTGGAATATCCATCCTCTTGCCATTTGGTTTTTGTATCAATCTTTGATAAATTTGAACATTGGAATTGATCTTTAATTTTGGATCATGATTCTAGGGAAGTGCAAGGTCGTCTATGCAACGCTGGTTCCCCTCTTTCGACCCCCTTTTAACTTCAATTTCTACCACTCCAGTTTGGGTAAGGCTTCATAATCACCCTTTGCATATGTGGAATCTTCCATCATTGAAATTTATAGGAAACATTTTAGGTAGATCTTATTGTCATAGTGATGATAGAAAACAATATTTGAAACCCAAATATGCTTGCATTTCGATGGAAATGGACTTTAACAAAGGTTTTCCTACATAAATGAAACTGACAAGGCCATATTATCTATGGGTGCAAAAGTTGGATTATGAAAATATTTATTTCCGTTGTAGAGCTTGTTACAAAACAGGGAATCCCTTCAAAAATTTCCCTAAAGCGAGGAAGATAGAAGTTAGGAAAAATAGTCGCAAGGGAAGATGGTGGGATGGTACCAAGTTAGAAAATTATATGATCGTTAAAGATGAACTCCCCCTAGATCTCAACAATGAGGCAAATGAGCAAGAGACATTAGAATCAAAGGAAGACTCCCACCGGGTTCATGGAAACTCAGCAACAAGCCAAGTTGAGATGGAATGTATAAAGGAGACCTATGATAATCCTAAGAACTTTGGTTCCCCAAATTCTTCTCTTGGAAAAACAAACATTTAATAATAATAATAATAAATAGATACTCCTTGGGTTAATATTCCAAAAGTGATCAAGGTCAAGTCAAATATTTTTGGTGATTCATTTGTCTCTTCATAGATCGTGACTAAATAGCCAACTTCTTAGGAAAATCAGGCAGAAGAGAAAGAACCGCATAAGAATCTTAAAGGTGCATACAAGATTCGAGATAACGAACAGAAAAATGATCCTCCGAATATAGTAGATAACATAGGTTGGATCCAAGTGGTGAAAAAGGATAGATATACTTCACCAAGGAAAACAAAAAGTCAAACGAAGCTAAATAAAAACAGTAAACTAGTCAAAGTTAAAATGACAAACAATTAAGGATGGGATGCAAATGTATATGGATATTAGGGTTCTTTTGGAAAACATTTAGCTTAAATGGGAACAAACAAGGATTTGGATGAATCATGTGTGTTAAATCTCAAATCCTCAAGGAATTTTGGCAACACCTTTTTTAGAAGAATTGTAACGATTCTTGGGTTTTATTATATTTAAAAAACACCACCATCTATCTTTCCATACATGTGTGTGTGTGTGTGTCATTTCTAAAATTCATCCACTAATGTTGATTTACACATAATGTTATAAAGAGGAAAAATATACCAGTTGAATTTATCCATTAATGGTGCTTAAGTGGGCAAGATTTCAGTGTTGCCAAATGCACCTGGGTCTTGATTCATAAACTGGTTTCGTTAAATCAAACTTTTATAATTTTATTATAATAATAAAATTAAATATTCAGATCCTTGGATCTGGGTTTCCTCACATCGACCAAGGCACGGTATAATTCATGTTCCAACGATGCATGAATCATTAATGAGAAGGGTGACCATTCTCAGTGAAAGAGGTCGAGCCAAGAGAGGTGGCAGAGGACGCGGGCGTCAACCTCTCCCTCCCTGACATGGTCAAGGTGAAGAGTAATTCGACAAATAATTGTCAATGCACGTCCTTCTCTTAGTCACAACCATGGAGGCACAGGAGCAAATAAATATTGGCAGATAGACATCTTTAGGAATACGAAGAAGCTAAGGAGGGGGAGGAATGTTGAATCACAAAAATCAACTCCTATCTAGTTCATACGTGCACAACCTTGCAGAATTTGTCCAAAGCATTGGGAATTCCTTTTCCCCCTCCTCCGGCTTCCTAAAATTCACATGATATGACAGAAGCCATTGATTTCACTAATCAGGGACACAGACCCTCGAGTCCTGCTCACCTAGTGTCTTAGGAAACAAAACAAAAGTTTGCTAGTAGCCACAACTCCCCAGAAAAAGCAGAGCAAGCGCAAAACTTGGCCAAATAGACTGATGTTGAGTGCCAAACCAAGGATGAAACCTCACAGAAGGAGACAGACACCTACACCACAATTGTGTATGTTGAGTGGGACCGCCCTTCTTGGCTTCTTGAAAGATTTGATGACCTCTTCCTCTACCTTGACCAATAGGAACAGGCTCAAAGGGATCAAGCTCAACACAACCAAATCAAGCATGACCAGGAAATGAACCAACTCAACTAGGATCGCTAAATTTCCAAGAAAGGCTTACTCAACCTCTATCGCTTCCTAGTTTTCCATGATGCTTTGTTGTTCTTGTTTCTTTAGTGTTAGTAATCTCTACTTTTCTATGGACCAATATTGTTTTAATTTGCGCTCATAACTCTTTGAGAGACCACCTGGTTTCCCTCTCATGGGAATTTGGTCTCTCTTACACTCTCCTCAAGACATAAATGCATTTTTCACAAGCAACACCACATCCTGGATATTGTCTAATCTAGTTTTTTCCATGACTAAACTTTATGTAAATTTCTAAAAATATAAAGAATTTTGGATTGCTTCCAATATATATATAAATATATAATTTATTGGAATTAAGGCAAACACAATCGAGAAAATAAAATGTAAAGTTTATAATATGAAGAAATCATTTTCTTTCTAATAGCTTCATTGGTTTACTAACAATTTGAAAAATATAAAAATTTGTGTTATATCTCACACACACATTCAATTACTTACTTATATAGTTGTATGATATTTGATTGCATAAATAATTCATTTAGACATTCGAATTTGGTGCACTCTAATTAATATATGAAATTGTGAATCAAAAACACTTTGTAGGTTACACAATTTATAATTGTGTTTTTTTAAATTCTCTACCCAATTTTAGACAATGTTACTAATTTAAAAAAATAAACAATATATAAATTAAACAATTTAAAATTATAATTTTTAAATTTCTCAACAAAAATTTCAATCAAAATTGACTAATAAAAAAAAAAAAAAAAAGCAAAAACATATAATTGGAAAACAAATTTAATAACTCAAAATTAAAATAATGAATTGTATTCATTTACCACACTTACAATTCATTTACCACACTCATGATCACTAGACTCTTATAATTTTGTAAGCTAAATATAAAAAGGAAACAAATACCTCAACGCAAATCTTAAATCAAACTAAATAACTCTTTTCTTTAGGTCTGATAGACCAAAGGTTGGTCTCAGTGGACGTTAACCATCATCATCATCATCATCATAAATTAGGCACCACACACACACACACACACACACACACACATATATATATATATATTAAAAAAAAAATCCCATAAATATTCAACTATTACCATAGGCATATCTTAAAATTTTAATTAAACATAAATAGTAACCATAATCACAGAAACCAAGCTCTTTTTTTTTTTTTTTTTTCCCTCTACCTAGCCATTGTTAAACACTAATTTGTTTTCGACCCAATGTTTCTCAAAGAAAATTGTTGGAACAGGGTTTCCGGCAAGCTGCGAAATTGGTCCAATGTTGCATATTTTTTATTATATTTAGTCTAACGCAGGGGTTTTGGGGTGGGTCAAAGCCCCGAAAGCATTGTAATAGGGTAGAGGGTAGACCTGGGGTCCGAAAACCACGGTTTGCGGACCATAGGAAAGATTATGAAAGATGGTTATAAATAGAGGGACATTTTGGATTGTAGGTAGAAGAAAATGAAGAGCTCTTGATGCGAATTGTGGTTTAGTAGATCTGATTGGGTTTTTGGGGAAAGACTCCTGCTGGCTGTGTGCGCGAAGATCCAGAGTCCTGCTGTGTGCGGACCCTGCTGCTGTGTGCGCAGGGCGGGACAGGTATTGCAAGAGGGAATTGATGAATTGATGAATAAGAAAGGCTGATTGAGAACTGAATCTATGTGTATTGTTTATGCCAATCATTGGTAATTGTTGTATTATGCGTATTCTGTATTCAGCTGCGAAAGTTCTGTGTAAGTGTGTTTACTGCATCTGGATCTGTTCTGTTCTGTTTTATACAATACTGTGCTATTTTCATAGAAGTATATAATTATCAAACACTGTAGTATAGTTGACCTTGCGTACGTGGATCCGAAAAGAGACCTATAGATCCTGCTAAAAAAGAGGCGATCTGGGTATCACAGGGCCAGACGTAGCTCTGCTTGCCTTACCTATCCTTTCTCAAGGTGCGAAAACCTGGTTCCAACACCCACCCATACTAATTCCGGTGAGACTTTGACCTGTGCAAGCGGGTCACTACCGAAAGGGCCAGTAGTATAGCAGTTTGTTGGCAAACCTTGAACTTTGAACCTGGGTCAAGACCCCTTGAGCCAACAAATGGTTCTGTTGCCAGGACCGGGAGCATGTTGAGAAGGGGACCAGGTAATGCCAAGAGAAGTATTGAAGGCCTGACAAGGGAGAAGAGCAGGTGCGATTGAATGATTTCCAAACTGGACGAAGGTACAACGCGGAGCGGTAAGTACTATCAAACCAATCAAGAAGGGGATAGATTTGTCTATAGCCCGCTGAGAGGAGCAGTTGCGCAAAGCCCGCCAGCTACACCGCCTTCAGAACCACGTAAGGGTAAAACCTCGCCCGAAATCCCTCCAGAAGAAGATTTGGCAGCGCACCTGAAATTACCTACCTTTAAAGGTGCAGGAGATGAGGACATGGACCAATTTTGGTTTGTTGCAGACTCAGTATGGACTGCGCAAGGTGTGGCGAGCAATACTGTGAAAAGGGCGCAACTGTCCCTGGCCTTCGAAGAGAGAGCGTTGGACTGGTATATCTGGTACATATCTCAAAACGGGAGCGCATCCATTCAAGATATTAAGGACGCCCTAAAACAACAGTTCCGAAAACCTAAGTCCTACTCTCAGATCGTAGCAGACGTGAAATATTTCAAGCAAGGAACAACTGAGTCTGTATGGGAAGATGATCAGATACTAAAGAAAGCAATCAGAGAGGGAGGCTTTAAGTATGACGACAGACAACATACTGAATGGTTCATCGCTATGTTGCTACCTCACTTGCGTGTATCTATGGGCCACCAAACCTTTGAATCACAGGAAAAATCTTTGGAAGTCGTCATGAAACTAGAAGCCTCGCCTAGAGAAGACACTTCGGTAGGAGTACAACAAATTCAGGAGCAGCTCGGAGCTATGCACATGGAGATTCAGAACCTACGGAAGGAACGGAGAAAATGAGCTAGTGCAGACCTATGGTGCATACGATGTTGGGCATCTGGACATACGAAGGATCAGTGCCCACTACTAGTAAATTACATGTAGGCAGGAGGCCCTAGTCCACTACGTCCGGGCTCAAGCAGATCTGCGTTGTGGTGCGATGACTGCCGGGGTAGCAGGACTGCACGATACAACCCAGTGCCCCCGGCTAAGTGCGAGCGAACTAAAGAAACAATGGTGTAGATTATGCCGGTCAATAGGACATGATGAGCAGAACTGTCGAACTTACAAGTTGGTGATAGATCGAGGAAACTTGTATAAGGTACAATCAGACCCTGCGTCGCCTAGATCTCCTGCGAGCTTTGGTGGCTCTCCAGCAAGGGGCAGGGGAGGTCAGGGAGGAAGCGCGGGACGAGGACGTGGGCAACTAATCCATTATAACTGTGGGGAAGTAGGACGCTTTGCAAGGGACTACCCAAATCCTGCCAAGAAATCCTGCAAATATTTTCGGCAGCTGGACCATGAGATTGAAGACTGCCTAATCTTTATAGCAAAAATGCAAGAAAAACAACCAACACCAATGCAGAATGTACAAAGAGTTAAGGCCGAACTAAGGGATAGAAATCCAAGTGCGAATGTTGCAACACGCAGTGGGATGGCCACCAGGGAGCCTACGAAGTAGGTTGCAAGGGGTCCTCCAATCCAACAGGCACCTGTCAACCAAGAAGGGTTGGACTGCGAACCAGGACAAGAAACAATTACCGCAGTCCACCAGGACAGTACTGAGACAAGAGACTCTACTATGCAGACTATGCAAACACCTGCGCACCTCAAAGTGGATGACGAGGTGAGACCATTCTTGCAGGCGTGTATAAAGTTATTATACCACCCACGAACCGAAGAAAACCTCCAGGCAGTGATAGATAGCTACGTAGGGCAGTCCCACCTATCTCCAGAAGTTCGAGACGTGCACAAGTTAGGCATATATAGGAAACGCACCAGTAGGGAGATGAGATTAACTGCCCAAATCGGTAATTATGAGATGGATCAGGTTGTCTTAGACTTGGGGTCAGATGCAAATGTGCTACCTGAGAAAACTTGGCAGCAAATGGGAGAACCCAAATTGGAGTGGTCCAATATCCAACTACGTATGGCCAACCAGTAGAATATTATACCTCTGGGGAGATTATAAAAAATCATGGTAGATATCGTTGGGGTCAGGGCCCAAGCTAATTTCGAAATAATTCAGATTGTAGAAGATGCAGACCCATACCCCGCGCTCTTAGGACTGGACTAGGCCATAGATATGGGTGGTATCATCAACCTCAAGAAAAGAAGCATGGTATTTGAAAATAATGGAACAAGGGTGATAATACCATTATATCCTACGGAAGTTGAACGCTACACAGAGCCAGTACGTGATGAAGGAGAGGTAGATCACATTTACAAGTTGACCGCGCGGAACGAAGATTGGATCAATCCCTCGGCGGAGGGGGTACTCTGTTTGGAGGTAGACAATGAATGTTTCTTTGACTCTAATGAGGAGATGGAGAATTGGAAAAACCGGTTGCATGATGTCTTGACGCTACGATGTCTTCGGGTCACAAGGGACCTTTGTTGCATTTCTTCATAGGTAAGAGATCTACCCCATTTTGATGAGTCTGGTAGCATCCAGGAATTCCTGAGAACACTGGAAGCTACGATTCCAAGAGAACGACGACTATGGGCCCTTAATCCAGCTATGCGCGGAACACCTACGCGATGGTGGGACACCCACAAGGAAGCATTCCAGGACTGGGAGACATGTCGGGATATGATGGTCCTGCGGTTCGCACCTCCAACTGACGTACGCACCAAGATATTCTTGGACCTGGAGACCCCCGCGCGCATCTGCTCACCTGGATGGACAAATGGTCTGACCGGACTATAGAAGAGTGGGTTCATCTATTTATTCATGCCTTGGGGCCTATCCCCATCGCATGGTATTTAGATGCGGAGCTACATCAACGCACCCGCCATTGGGGAATACTAAAAGATGACTTTATAGGAACGTTTGGGCTAATTGGGGGGACGGAGGTGCTCGACGAAGCTCTGCAGGACATCGACGCTTTTGTATTTAATGACTCGCGCCATCACGATGCACCAGAAGTCCTAACATAGGAAGCATAGCTGCAATACATAGTCAACTGTCGGAGCTTGGTGATAGAAGAAGAGGAAGATAATCCTTGGAACGTCTCTATCCCAGAATCCGAGGGGGAACGCAAAGTCATTGGACCTCCGCTGCAGAATATTGATGTGACTCAACCTCTCAAGCTATGCGAAATTAATATCGGGACGGAAGAACATCATAAGTTGGCCAAAATTGGGGACTATTGGGACGAAGGAACCGTAGGCGAAATTGCAGAGCTACTTACGAAATATTAGGACTTATTCCCGATAAATTTTTCTGAGCTCAAAGGAATCACGGGGGACTTAGGCGTTATGCACATCACTCTGAAACCAGAGTCGCACCTCGTAAAGCAGCGGCTTACCGAATGAACCCTAAATATAAGCAAAAGGTCAAAGAAGAACTGGACAAAATGCTTGCTGCAGGTATCATTGAACAAGTTGAACAATCAGATTGGGTAAGTCCGATGGTCATCCAGGAGAATAAAACAGAGGGGGACATACGAATCTGTGTAGAACTATGCAAGTTAAACGATGCCTATGTACATGACCCCTTCCCTACGCCTTTCTCAGACGAAATCCTTGATAGCGTGGGCGGACAGGAAGCCTATTCCTTCACCGATGGGTTCTCAGGGTACCACGAGATTCAAATTTTACCTGGAGATCACAGTAAGACTACATTTGCAACAAAATGGGGGTCCTTTCAGTAAACAGTCATGCCCTTTGGTCTCAAGAACGCACTCGCTATCTTCTCAAGAGTAGTAGTTTTTGTATTCAAGGAGTTTATCCATAAGTTCTTGGAGGTTTATTTCGATGATTGGACGATATTCGGCTTGGTAAAGGAGCATGCCTCCAACCTGTGCTTAATGTTGGATGCATGCCGAAAGCACCAGATTTCCTTGAATATCAAGAAGTGTATCTTCTGCGTGCCTTTTGGAATCTTTCTTGGGCACATAGTATGCCGGTAAGGGCTGATGGTTGATCCTGCGAAGGTAGCCGTAATTATAAACCTTGTAGTCCCAACGACGGAGAAACAACTGCGTTTGATTCTCGAACACAGGGGCTATTACAGAAAATTCATTCATGGGTACGCACTGATCACAGCACCCATGGAAAGAATTCTTAAAAAGGATGTTTCCTTTTTTTGGAACGATGAATGTCAGAAGAGTTTTTAGCTACTCAAAGAGAAGATGGTCTCTGCACCCATACTAATATTTCTTGTTTGGTCGAAGGAATTTCATGTACATGTGGATGCATCAGGCATCGCCTTGGGTGTTGTCTTAACTCAACCTAGGGAGGGAGATATTGATCACCCGGTTGCCTTTGCTAGTCGAAAGCTCTCAGGCGTAGAGCGCAACTACTCTACCACCGAATGAGAGGGACTGGCTATGGTATACGCATTTCAGAAATAACGACACTATCTGTTGGGCGGACACTTTAAGATGTTTACTGATCATTATTTGCCGATGGCTGTTGCTATTTCGGGAATATGATTTTGAAATCATCGTCAAGCCCGGAAGGCTGAATGTGGGTTCGGATCATCTGTCCCGCATTGAGATAGGGTAAGAACCCACTAACATGGAGGAAGGATTACCGGATGCGCAGTTGTTCGCCATTAAGGTTGTTGACGCACACTTCGCTGATATCATTCAGTTCCTGACACCTCGCAGAATATTCGGTGCAGCAGAAGAAGGATTTGGTTACTCGGGCGATGGACTTTAATATCATCGCCGGCTAGTTATACAAGCTAGGCGCTGATGAAGTACTATGCAGATACGTCCTGGAACATGAACGACATGCCGTTTTGGCGGAGGCGCACGAAAGCGTCGCAGGAGGCCACTATGCAGGAAAAGCAACGGCACAAAAGATCTTGAGATTTGGGTTATGGTGGCCTACCCTACATCATGATTCTCACACCTATTGTAAATCGTGCGATACGTGCCAGCGGACAGGACGACCCTCACGCAGAGATGAAATGCCATTGCAACCTCAAATAGCTTTGCAGGCTTTTGACAGATGGGCCATTGATTTTGTAGGACCCATCAATCCTCCAGGCAAGAAGACAGGTGCGCGCTACATTAGTATTTCCACTAACTATGTCACTCAATGGGTTGAAGCGCAAGTGGTGAAGGATTGTACTGCAGATACTGCTGCGCACTTCATCTTTGAGCAAATTCTGACCAGGTTTGGTTGCCCAAAGATCCTAATGAGCGATAAAGGCACACACTTCGTTGATGAAACAATACAAGCCCTGAATGAGGAATTCCGGATCCATCATGCGAAAAGTACACCGTACCATCCATAGGCAAACGAGGCGGTCGAGGCTTTCAACAAAATCTTAGAGCAGGCATTGACCAAGGTTTGCAATCCCGATCGTAGTGACTGGGATGTACGCATCCCCTCTGTTCTATGGACCTACCGGATGACTTGCAAGAAGCTAACAGGAAGGACCCCCTTTCGGATGGTCTACGGCAAGGAGGCCATTATGCCAATAGAATACATTGTTCCTAGCCTACGTATCGCAGCATTTACAAATATGGAAGAACCTGATATAATGGAGGAACGCCTTGCGCATATTTTGGCATTGGAGGAAGATCGGTTCATTGCTAACTTTCATCAGCAGGTTCAGAAGGCTCGCCATAAAGCTTGGCATGATCGACATATTCGCCAAAAGACATTCGTAGAAGGCGACCTAGTCCTCTTATACGATAGCCAATTTGTGAAACACTCAGGGAAATTTCAACATCACTGGCTTGGTCCCTACACTGTTAAGGAAATCACGGATGGTGGAGCAGTCTGGTTAGCTACCCTATGCGGTGACATGTTACAGGGCTATGTCAATGGTACTCGGCTCAAGCCATACAGGGCTAAATGACTATATGGCCGGAATAATTGGCTCAGGCAAGACCGATCCACCTGGGATAAGACGCTGACGCACAAACGAGATACGCATGCTGGTCATCAGACAGCTCCAGGGGCGATTGGCAGACCTGTGGCCACAGTGACTCGGGACGAGTCACAAGATTGTGTTGGGGGACTGTTGGAACAGGGTTTCCTGCAAGCTGCGAAATTGGTCCAATGTTGCATATTTTTTATTATATTTAGTCTAGTGCAGGGGTTTTGGGGTGGGTCAAAGCCCTGAAAGCATTGTAATAGAGTAGAGGGTAGACCTGGGGTCCGAAAACCACAGTTTGCGGACCATAGGAAAGATTAGGAAAGATGGTTATAAATAGAGGGACATTTTGGATTGTAGGTAGAAGACAATGAAGAGCTCTTGATGCGAATTGTGGTTTAGTAGATCTGTTTGGGTTTTTGGGGAAGGACTCTTACTGGCTGTGTGCGCAAAGATCCAGAGTTCTGCTGTGTGTGGACCTTGCTGCTGTGTGCGCAGGTCAGGACGGGTATTGTAAGAGGGAATTGATGAATTGATGAATAAGAAAGGCTGATTAAGAACTGAATCTATGTGTACTGTTTATGCCAATCATTGGTAATTGCTGTATTATGCGTATTCTGTATTCAGCTGCGAAAGTTCTGTGTAAGTGTGTTTACGGCATCTAGATCTGTTCTGTTCTGTTTTATACAATATTGTGCTACTGTCATAGAAGTATATAATTATCAAACATTGTAGTATAGTTAACCTTGCGCATGTGGATGCGAAAAGAGACCTATAGATCCTGCTCAGAAAAAGGTGATCTGGGTATCACATTACCATATTCCTTATGACTATTAAGATTTCATAGTTAAAAAAAAACAAATACCTAAATGCAAATCTTATTATATAAAGAGGTACAACATTTAAGTCAAATCAAACCCTCTATGCAACAAATATAAATCTTGAGTTCTACATCAACTATGAATAAAATTAACTCCATCTACACTAGATGATTTCAAGGGTATACAAAATAATTTCTAATAAATATTCCATTATTAACATAACTATAACTCTTAAATTTTAATTTAACAAATAAAACAACTTACAAAGATCATATAACTTATTTAACTCCCCTGCCTAGTGATTTTCTAAATCAACTCATTTTTCACTATAAACTCTTCCCTACAACCCCAAACAACATGAACTCACCCTTGAAAACTCTCCCCTAAAATCTCCACTTCCAATCTTACCACCCTAATATTTCACATCTTCTCTATCAAACTCTTATTCAGATTTCCCTCAATCTCCTTTATTTATTTTACTAGCAACTCCAGCTACTCCCCCAAGTCTCCGCCTCCGATTAACTTCCCATCTTTTCCATGCAAATTTCCAATTATTTTACACCTCATTCTTCATGTCATTTCCATTTTTTATTTATTTTTTATAATTTAAAATAAAACCATCATTTCTAAGGCTACAAGTATCTCATTCTTTCTTTATATATATATATATATATATATATATATATATATATATCCTCGTGCTTTTTTTAATTGATTAATTAACCACTATCTATAATTCTTTAAGGATTATTGGCTTTCTTATGTTTAGCTTAAGAGGTTCGTAATGGTAATTAGTTAGTTGTTAACTTTGGAAGATCATTTTGGCAAAACATAGGATCAAATCACAATGAATGTCACTATTCGCCTATTCAAATTAAGTTCAATTAGTAATTACCATTAGAGTTATTGTTCTTTGACATAAGATTGATAACTAATTGATAGGGATAAAGAGCCTTTTTTTTTTAATTGTATAAGTTCAATCTTACATTCTCACCTCAATATCAAGATATTCAAATTAAAATCAATTAGTAACTACCATTAGAGTTATTGTCCTTTGACATGAGATTGATAAATAATCATTGTGGGTAAAGAAACTCCTTTTTTTTAATTGTATAAGCTTGATCTTACATTCTCTTTTACAAGTGATCAATTTTCATAAGCACATTGCTTTCTCCAAAGAGTTTTACTAGTACACATCACATTCACATACAAAACAATGTAATAAAAAATGGTGTTACCAAAGTACTTAGGGAACCCAACCCATAATGCTTTTTAATGGACAAAATCAAGCATAGAGGGGAATTCCATTTAATTCATCATCATTGTTTAAGGAAAATCACAACACCTCAAATAATTCATTGGAGGTCCTTGAAGACATAAACTTTCATTCTCATTAGATGTTTATAAATCTTAGGTCATTGAGATGTTTTTAGTTTAAGAAAGACAAATTCATACCTAATCAAGGATCCTTTTAAATCTCATTCCTAGATGATTCTCCTTATTTTTCAGGGAATATTTCTCAATCTAAAATCAAACAATTAACTTTATTCCTAGATGTTTTTTCAAATTTAAAAATATTAACAAAATTTGCAATAAGTTAAAGTTCAACTTTCCAAAATTCAATGCCGTAGTCTAACTAGACTGCTTTTTTGCCCTGAAAATCATGGAAATTTCGATAAGATTTTAAGAAATTCCCCGAGAGATTTAAATCCAGGTTACAACTATCAAACTTCAATATTTTGGGTGCCCTAGAGGTTTTTGATGGTGCTGAATTCATCTCCACCATAAAAAATATGATTCAAACACTACTACTGTAATATTTCTTAATTTTTTTACCTGGATTCCAGCCAATTTTTATTGTCTAAACAATTCCTCTCCAAATTCAATTTTTTATCTGCCTCCATAAACAACTCCAAATTCAATTAGTAACCTCAATTTCTTATATAATATCTCCAAAATACCTACAATCAGTTATAGTCCATCATCATTAAAATTAAATATAAATAATAACCTAGTTTCATATACAAAACTAAGATAAGATATCTATATTAAATATAAACGATAACCTAGTTTCATACATAAAACTAAGATAAGATATTATAGATAGATTATTAGAGTTGACGTGTGTAAATAGACGGAAACAACCAACATTTTAAGCAAACACTTTAATATAAATATTAACGTGTTTAAATATAAAAACAATTTCAAAAAAATACGAAAAATATTTTATCCCTTATTTATCCAAATTATAAAATTCCGATTTTGAAGAAAAGGAAATCATAAACGAAAATTATTTATGCCGTCAAGAGGAGATAAAACTTTTAATTTCTGCTTAAATTTAGTCGAAAATTGTGAATGTGATAGCGATCTTTCGGGCAAGAATGGGCCCCGCTCATTTAATAAAGGGAGAAATTTGATCTTAATAGTTGACTAAGGAATTGCTTTAAAAAAATTATAAATATTCTAACGAACTTCATTAGAAATTAACTTTCTTCATTTAATTTAAGCTTAACCTTTTATAATAATTATGAAGATTGCTAATCAACATTTTATTTTTATTTTTACTTGATTATTATTTTCCCATTCATTTTTATATTATTATTTCATTTATATTATTAATTTTAATTTTTCATAATATTATTTTTCAATCATAAATATTTCTATTTAACTTCTCTCAAAAAATAATTTTTTTCATTTATTAGATCCCTATCTTTATTTTTACTTCTCATTATTGTTATCCCGTTTATTTTTATATTATTATTCCACTTATTTTATTGATTTTATTTTATTTCTTTAAAATGTTTCACGTGTACTACTTTTCACTTCTGTCTATTCCTTACTCTGTCCTTATATTGCGGTGCATTTTCAAATTTTCAATATTTTTAACTATTTAATCCACATCAGACAGCGACGTGGGGATTATTACAATATCGATGTTTTAATTACCTTCGACAAAATTACGGGTTAAGTTAAAATACAATGGTAATTAAACTAGTTTTCATTGAGGGTGGAGACATTTTAATATTTAATCAGGATTTTTTTTTTTAAACCATGGTGAATATGGTAACTCTTTAGACTAATCTAAGGGAAGTCCCAAGAGTATATTTAGCAGCTTGCAAGGCAGACATACGAGAAAAAGAGAGAGCCTACTCCTAAATATTTTTAATAGTACACACAAATCAAAAGTTGAAATTTATTTTCAAAATAGTTCTTATTCTTTTTTCTTCTTTCTTTTTAATTAAATTAATTAATTAAAAAAATTATATAAGCAAGTGTCATCTAAAATTCCTTATAGTTTTTTGGGCATGCGGTGTTGATAAAGCTATGGTATTGACACATAGTATTATAACAAAGCCTATTTACAAATTAAGAATCTCCATAATAAAGTGAAGCTAAAGCTCCATGGTAAAAAGTTTTGTTACATGTTTTTTTTTAATGTATATATGTTTAACTTATATATTAATTATTTTTATCATTAATATAGTATAATTATTATTTTAAAATAAAGATATAGTTTATTAATTCTTATATCATTTTTTGTTTTTTGTTTGTAACAAAGTCTATTCACAAGTTAATAATATTCATGGTAAAGTGGGGTGAATATTCATGCATGGTTTTTAACTATTTGTGTAGTTATTTTTTAATCCAAAAATAAAATCCTTTAAAACAACTCATATTCACCTAAATAACACATTTACCATCAATTACTTCCCACCATAATTTAATCAAGTCTTTACATTAAAAAATGGATAGAAATAACATGTAAATAAATATAAATTCAACATGTTGAGCCTGGATTTAAAAAAAATTGTGATACCATATTTCTTACATTATGCCTAATCCCTACACATCTCCCATATACTAGATTGTAGAGGACTTTCGACACAATAAATCCTAGTTCTACATCAATTATGAGCAAAAAAAATACCATCTATACTAGATAATTCCAAGAGTGTACAAAATAATTTCACATAAATATTTTACTTTTGACATAACTATACCTCAAAAGCTTAATTAAACTTATGTTTAATTAAGATTTTGAGAGGAGCATTGCATACGTGTTTCACCCCTCTACCTATTGATTGTTGAACATCAACTCATTTTTCACCCAAACTTTGTCATGATAAACTCTTCTCTAAAACCATAAACCATATGAGCTCACCCTCACTGAAAACCTTCCCCTAAAACCTCCACCTTAGTCTTACAACACCAATATTTCACAACACTTCTGTGGTATTCTTAATCATATTTCTCTCAATCTCCCTTCTTTGTTTAGCTACCACTTTTCCTCCTCTCCCCCTCTATTATTGTATTTATAGAACCACCCAAAATTAACACCTCACATTTTCCATGCAAATTTCTATTTATTCTACACATCATTTTTCATGTTATTTTCAATTTTTTTTTTTTACTTAAAATAAAACCAACTTGCTAAAACACACTAATATACCGTATTCTTTATTTACTCAAGTCAATAAAATAAAATATGCAAATTTCTATTTATTCTACACATCATTTTTCATGTTATTTTCAATTTTTTTTTTTTACTTAAAATAAAACCAACTTGCTAAAACACACTAATATACCGTATTCTTTATTTACTCAAGTCAATAAAATAAAATAAAATTATATATATGAA
The DNA here is from genome assembly GCA_034641835.2 of Pinus albicaulis. NCBI lineage: Eukaryota > Viridiplantae > Streptophyta > Pinopsida > Pinales > Pinaceae > Pinus > Pinus albicaulis. The sequence continues at coordinate 57,047 of JAXQQM020068081.1, forward strand.
CCAATTACACCTTCCAATACTTTCCAAATAATTAATTATATAATCCAATTACGCCTTCATACCCGTTCCAAATGATTAATTAATCAGTATCCAAGGATTTTTGGCTTCACCTTGTCTAGCTTTCGCTTGGGAGACTCGTAAAGATTGTCCTTTGTATAAGCTCAATCCTACATTCGCTTATGCACTCTACCATTTTTATAATTAGGGATTGTATTTAACACCATATCAATTGTCCATGTGATTCATTATCGCATTCACATAAGAAACAATTTAATCAAAAATAATATTACCAAAGTATTTAGTCACCCTTCGCATTAACCCTTAATAATATTTTTCAATAGACAAAATCATGAGTGGAGGGGCATTACATTTAAATCATCATTATTGTATGAGGAAAATCACAATACTTAAAATAATTCTTTGATTTGTCCCTGAAGATGCAACCTTTCACCTTTGCCACATATTGGTTTCTCAACAGGCCACAGCTTCCCAGCCTGCCCGATTTGGATATGCCAATGAGGCGTACCCATAATTTGTAGTAGTTCTACAAAACAGTTGTAAGCAGTTACTATTTTTATTTCAATGATTTGATCAGTACTGCTTTAGGCCATAAGGGGTCCTTTCTAGTTGCTCCTACTGTACCTTTGAACTGTGCAATTTTAATATCATAAAACTCCAATAAAATTATTACTCTTTCCCTGTTTCTTTTCTATATTTTCTAGCTTTATGGGTTTTTCTCTTCTGTTTTTAAAATTTTCTGTTTTGTATTTTAATATTTGTGTACTAGATATCATGTATGCAGTGAATGAATTGTATCGTGATTGAAAAATAGCATGTCCCTTTCCTTCACTTCCACTCTCTTTCGAATGCAGCCAAAATTCTTGAGCTATACCATAAATTATATTCAAAACCTCTTCACAACTTTACTTTATCTTAGCGAAGTGCTGGCTCTCAAAGTGACGGACTGGGATGTCGGGTCAATTTCAATGGATTAAAGGTAAACCCCAGCGCAAAGTAATAGTACTTTCCCTTCCCTATATATTTTGAACAAATCTTACTCCATCATAGCCAATTGAAAACACGGGATTGGGAGGCTTCTATCTAATCTCTGCACTTGACCCCTTAAAAATAGATAATTGGGTAGTATTCCTCAAATCTCCCTACTATTATTATTTGTTGGTTGAAACATTTGAATCATTAGAGACAACGGGTCAAATAGCCAGAGCAACCACCTTAGGAAGCTTGGACAAAATAGGATTCAAAGAAGTAGGGGACGATGCCACTCTTGTTTAGAGATTCACATGGTGTTGTGAGGACTCTTATAAAATACACGGACATGGAGTGTTAGCCAGCTTGGTTCACCTTATTCTTTTAGAGAAAAGACAATGTTGTGTGCCGCCTCGTTATCTTCTAGCATTTTTAGCTCCAGTGTAGTTATCTTATGCTTTTAAAAATACCTTAGCTTTGAATCCTCCCACATTGCCTCTTTCATATTGGCAGAAAACCCTTGATGCATTCGATGATTTTTCCATTTTGGGGATTTTTCCCAAGTATACCTTGGGTCGAATCCACAAGTTCTTGATGGTCCAAAATTTCCAAAGCGTTGTCTATTTCTAAATTTTGTAGAGACCATTTCTCTGCTTTTGCTTTATCTATAATAAATTCCCAAAAATAAGCCTTGTGACCACAAATTAAAACTATATTCCCTTTACCCAGTGTAACATGTAATATTTCTAAAAGGATGTTGTTACATATATTGAGAGGTCTCAAGTCATCTATTTCTTTAATTATTTGTTGTTTTCTCCGTTCCACATGGAAAGTCACTACGTTGTAACGATATTTCCGAAAGGATGTTGTTACATATATTGAGAGGTCTCAAGTCATATGTGCCTTTAATTATTTTTTGTTTTCTCCGTTCCACGTGGAAAGTCACTACGTTGTAATGATCGCCATCATATAATTGATTTTCCTAGTTAAATTTTCCATTTGAATATATTCCCTACCTTTCTTGGGCGGAATCCACAAGCTGTTGGTGGTCCAAAATTTCCTAAATGTGGTTTATGTCTAAATTTTGTAGAGTATCCCAACAGAAGAAAATGAATCATATAAAATAACAACAGAAAACACATAAATGATCAATATCAGAAAGGCAAGGCGACATTGTTTAAAGGATATGAATTGAAATTATATGATATCTTTCTTGAGTAGAAATATGGCCACAGTCATAGTTCATTCTCTGCTGTTGAATCCATTCCTATTCTTACCATGACTAATCAATTACATCTCTTCCTATAATGAGAATACGATGTGTTTTGCATTTATCGAAAGCTAGACTGTGCAACTAGCCACAAGATAAACAGGGTACAAGAACCCCAGAAGAATTCATATAATTAAAGATGCACTGGGCAAAGGCATGTAATCAAACTACATAGAAGAAGCACTTGATGCCTTGAAGAGTTGAAATGTTTAGACTCTTGTACATCTTGTGAGAACTCACCTCTAAATACATCATTTGCACTCAACACTCAACTTCAAGTGTTTGTGTCATTCTTAAATTTGCAACCTCCCATAAATACAGGATTTCCCACATTATCCTTAGGTTCAAGCAAATTTTGAAACAACTCAAAGCATATAATTTCAAGCGAGTATGCAGAAAATAAACAGTGAGGCCAATACAATCACCAAAAAAGTTGTTGGCCTTGCTGAAGGCAATCTCTTCCAAAATATTCAAGATAATTATCAAACAATCGCATGTTCCCCAATTCCACAAGCATGAAAAATCAATTATATGTACATTACAAGTAGGAGATAGCCGAAAGGTCAAATGAATGTCCCGAAGATAGCCAAATCCAATGGAGGTGACCTACCATGAAGAAAATGTCAGGGATTAAAGGAGATCTATTAGTGTCATAAAAATAAATATTCATGGAAATGAATAATCCATGTGGGGTTTATTTTTTGATATCTTTAGTTCTTTAATATGCTCATAGGTTCAGTAATGAAGAAGCCTTCAATCCTCACTATTATATGTCAAGAAGTTATTGTTTTGGGTAGGAAGCATGTAAGCAGTAACTTGCCACCAGATATAAAAATGTGTATACTAAGTAAAAAACAGAGTGTTAACATTTCTTTCACCTGAAAACTGTGATATAACATCAAAAGGCCATCTTTTTTGTACATTGCCAATCGTAAGCACGTTCCATTTGTCAGTTTCTTTGGTTGTTGATCTCTCTGTTTTGGACATAAATCATAATTAAGTAGTTAATAGAAGAGTGTTTTTTTTAAAAGGGGGTTTTGGGTTACCGAAGTATATAATACGAAAGTTTGTGTGTTTTCCCTTCCTCTCATCTTGATCCTTTCGTACTATAACTTTGACTACTGTTATGAATTTTTTCAAGAATAGTGTGGCTATAGCTTCCACTGTAGTTTGATAGACACTAGAGGGCACTATGACCCATGACAAGAATGATCAGATTGTGGTCTTGCTGCAACATCTTTTACCTTGAGGAGACCGTGCTTAAGCCTCAATCACCATTCCATTCCCATTTAATGACATTGTAATTGCACTGACCAACACTCTTCTTTCAACATTTCATTATACATATCACGTGTTGGATCCAACAATTTTGTTCTTAAGAAAGCATTAGTCAAAGTTGTATATGTCACCAAATCAGGAGAACACCCATTCTGTTTTATCTCCTTCAATAACCCAATAACAGAGAAGCCTTAGCCATTTAATTGTGAATTTAATGACAATTAAATGACACAGAATTTAAATTAATTAACAATGAAATGGCATATAATTTAATTGTGAAGGTAGGGCTCTAATATCACAAGAGTTTGATAGTATATATATGCACAGTATGAAGAATAAAATGATTTAGGTGGAAGGCTGCGTAATAAAATGGGATTTTGGAGCCACATAGAAAAATGGTTAACTAAGAATTTACGTGAAGATGTTGGAACTTGGACCCTCACTATTTTTATGAAAAGATGCTCCATAAGGAGGAATTTTGGAGGAAAAATGTAATGAATTATACTAATGACTTATAACTTAACCTAGAGAGAAAGACCAACCTACATTATTAAGGTGAGCCACTGAGCTATAATTGGAGTTGTGTTGTGTACATGGCACAAGTGTTTCAAAACAATTCAGAATACAATATTCAAACCCTAATATGAAAGTGGTATGAAAGCAATTGAAAATGCATGCAACAAATGTAATTGGTTATTACATTAATAAAGAGTTATTATTTTATTTCAAAGGAAAAAGGGGCAAAAAAGTTACTTTGTATATATCAATTATCTCAATAATTGAGATATGGTTATAACAAATTTAAATTTTAAACTATATACTAGATGGTTTCATGATAATAGATATAATAACTAAGTTTATAATATATTTTTTTTCATATTTAAGTTAAATTAGTAAATAAATATTATTTATTATTTTATTAAATATATCAAACATAAGTTCTAAGATTAATTACCAATATTATTCATAATTTTATGTTGTTTTAGTATATTTTAGTGATGTATAAATGGGTGATTTCTGTGGTAGACTCTTTGCACTTTTGAGATAATGGTTAGTGTCGCACCATATATTTCAATTATTGATAAGGCCTCATACGTTTCTTTTTTCCAGTTTTTATAACAGAGTATTGCACTTGTTGCATGCGATTTCTAGGTTTGATTTTTCATTGCTAGCAACTAATCTTGAAAAATAAATATTCGATATAGGGGTTCAGTTCTTTCCCATCCAAATTGTGTTTCCGCATCCCTACCAACAACTTGCAGGACTAGAAGCAATCAAGCACCAACTTCATGTAAAGTTTGTGGTGGCAAAGGTACTTTTATAATAGGCTCACTAGATGAAGGGCCTTCAAAGCTCACATGAAGAAGAATAAAACCGAATCTGCAAAAAATATGTCAAAAGATCACACAACTAGGCCTCCAAAGCCCGCACATGTTTCCTTGCATATCTCACTGAGTTTGAGATCCCAACATGCCAATACTACTTCACAGGATATTGCTCAAAGACTATTGAGATCAATAGAGTTTGGGATAGATTTTCAAAAAAAATTATATCTCAATGAAAGATTTGTGGATGTTCTTCTTGTAAAATTTATTCTTCTTCCTTTATATTTATTTTCAAAATTATGTCCAACTTTTATACGATCAATAGTAGCATTTTTGAGTGAATATTGTTTTTTTCCATCAAATTGAGTAGATGGCTTAATTTCTTTTTTACTTTTTTTTTTTAAAATTTAGAAAATAGGAAAATTAATATTTTTAAGTTATTTAATTTTTTTTGGGAATAAATTTTAAGTTAGTTGGCCTGAGGGATGGTGTAAAAAGATTAGAAAACTGATAAAAGTTAAAGTATTGAATAAAATACCAGAATGTAGCTTGATTTTAATACAAAATAAGGTGCACACACTTTCTGTAGAAAACATCACACTGAAAATTAATAATTTATGAGATCTCTCAGAACATGAGTTCAAAGAAAGGGATAAGGCGTGCTCATTGCATCAACTGTGTTCTTTCATGTGGAGGTGGAAAATGAAGCATTCATTTTTTAGGACATGTTGTAGGACACCAAATGTGATCACTAATCACACACAAGATCATTGCATCCAATGATTGCTACAATAACATCAATTTCATATAAAAGTTGTCAAATCATAAATATTTATGAAGATTCAAATCAACATTTGAATGAAATCCGTTGCTACGGTAATATCAATTTCATATAAAAGTTGTCAAATGATAAATATTTATGAAGGTTCAAATCAACATTTTAATGATGCATTTCAGGAAGGTATTCAAAATAAGGGATATATATATGAGTGAAAAAATTCTAATTGGTTTTAAAAACTTCAATTTTTTTTATTAACAACTCTAACATGAACATCTTTTAAGTGGTTATTGAAAGACCCATTTTACTGACTACACTTAAATGAAGAGGCAAGCAATATAGAACTCTCTTAGCCACTCTCCATTATTTTACATATGTAAATCCTTAAATTTTATCAGGTTGTCTCTGGTTGTCTCTTCCATAGAGATTGGATCATAGAAATTGCAATGGAAATTAACTGAGTTGAACTTATCTCATTGTCTCCACTTTATATTGTAGGGTAGCTACTAAGAAAGTAATCCGTCGGGAGAAGTTACATAGGATATGATGAACAATTCAATCATTTCCAGGCATCAAGGTAAAAAAAATTCAAATGTGATAACTATTCCTATTACCCTGGTATGGAGGGAACAATTTCACTAAACATAGGAAATTGAAATGGATGCATATGTGTTTCATCCTATGGAAAAATTACTATGAAGGACATATCTGAATTTCAGGCCTTATAATTTCCTATCGACATTTCAACCTTGCCTAGATAGATGAAATATTTGTAATACATTAAGAAATGAAAAGGCCAAATTGATACTTATAAGAAATTACACCTGTATAGTAATTGTATTTGTGTCAGCAGATGTTGGCTTGGATGCAAATAATTGCAAGGTCTCCGTGAACATTGAACAACAAAGCCCTGACATTGCACAGGGTGTCCAAGGCCATCTTACTAAGAAGCTTGAAGATATTGTTGTAGAAGATCATGGCAACATGTTTGGGTATGCTACAGATGACACCCTTGAGTTGATGCCTCTCACTCATGTGCTAGGAATGAAGCTTGGAGCATGATTGACTAAAGTAAGAAAGAATGGAACCTGCCATTGATTGACCAGATGGAAATACCCAAGTTACTGAGAAGTATAAAAATGAGCATGAGGCAATGGTCCCGTTAAGAGTTCAAATTGTTCCCATCTCTAATCACATATTATTCTCAATGATATCAATATTTACAATGCAAAGGAATATTTACAATGATGTCAATGATGTGATATTACCACATGTAATACCACATTGTATTTTTCTAAGTAGTAGGTTAAATTTTCATGTCAATTAGGTGTTATTACCAGAGACTGATATTCCACTAAATTAAAATTGTTTCTTGTATGTAATAAGTTTTTCAAATGAGCTCGTGATGCAATGGAAAGCAAAAGGACTTTTTCCTATCCCATTGCTTAAAAGTGTGCATAATCCATCTCAATTCACTTTTCAATTTAAAGTGGACCTTGATGTAGATTTAATGTGACAGTTGCTTCAAATGATCTAATCAAGCTCATTTTGTATGTAGAATGATATGTAGGTAAATGCACTTCAGTTTAGTTAAAAGCAAAAAATGGATCTTTTAGGGCTTGAAAATCCTAAACAATAAACTGATCAACTTTCCTTTCATTACTTCTGTGTTTGTAAAAATATGGGGATATGGGCATATATTTGACACGTTTTTACAAGCAGCTCTTCATTCCCTCGTGAGATTTCATCAATCACAGGGTATCATCATTCAAATGATGTAGTGATGTTAAGCTTTACAATAACTCTCTTTTTGCATGTCCCCATTGGCTGGGTAATGGTATTAAAAGTTGGATTAGGTAATAAAGGGGTTGCATTGGAAAAACAAATTTCCAATTGGATGAATGTAGCACTTCTCTTACTTTATGTTACATTTCCCTTGCACACCACAAGACATGTACATCCTTCGTAAGGGGAGATTTATATAATATCAATAGATTTCTCAACCTTGTTATTCCGTCTTCATTGATGATCTGGTATACGAGTCCGGTTCCTTTGGCTCTAAAGAGTAGTTAAATTTGAAAAATTAATGGATTGCTTCATTCTCGTTTTCCATTTTTGCTTATTCTACTACATTTTACCTGCTTCAGGGTATTTAAATTTTTAAAATTTATCCAATAGGAATCAATTTTATGTATGAAAATCTTTCCCATAGAGTTCTTCATTCACACTGCCAGACAACAAAATGGTCGAGTTGATTTATTGCATTATAAAATTATGGTCCAGAATCTTTATTTCAAAGTTTTAATATATGTTCTTGAGATTTTCAGTTATTAAGACAATCAATTTTTGGTTTTTATAATTGGTCCATTCATGGTCATACTTGAATATACTTCGAAATCCCAAATTTGCATCATTGTTTCACTCTTAAGAAATTTTGACATGCAAAAGATTGGGAAGTGGGAAATGGAGGTTGATTTCAATATAGAAATAATAAGCAGAAAACCTTTTACGCCTCGAGTCAGTCATGAATTGGAACCCTAAAATAACAAGGGAAACAAGGTTATTTGGACATTTGTAGTATAGCATATGGGATTTGCAGGCCTGAATTTCAACAGTCATCTTTTTCTGACATTCAATATTTTGTTAATGGATGCTTGATGGTATGTACATTGCAAATTAGTGGGTGTTTTCATTCGAAGCCTAAATTTGAGAGCCTAAGACATCCTGCTAGAAATATGTCCCATGGGTTACTGTTAAGTGAAGGGCACACTGATATCAAGGGATAGCTAAGGAAAAACACTTTATAAAAAGTGATTTAATCAATGTTTGAAAATGGGATATGACACCAACCAAAAAAAAGAAATTTATCCGATCTTCAGTGGGTCTATTTTTCACTTCACACAAATGAGGAATTGTTTCCAGGTATATATAAAGTTCATACAAATGTTATGACATCATTATTTGTTAATTGGAATATTTTTTGCAATGCATAAATCATCAATCATCTTTTTGTTTCAATCCAAACCAACACATTCACCATTTGTATATCATGATGAAAAAACCTATAAAATTTTATTGCAAAAACCATTATTCGATAAACATTGTAGCAACACCAAACCAACACATTTACAATAAATTGGAGATCATGATGAGAAAACCTATAAAATTTTATTGCAGAAAACATTATTCGATAAATAGTGTAGAAAAAGTGAGAAGTATACACAAATAAATTGGTAATTCCTTTGCTTAAGATTCCACATGACTTCTTTCGTTGGGTTGTTTTCCCATGCTTAAAAATCCACATGCCTTCACTCATTATAAGGATGCATTCCTTTGAGTGGGGCACCCATGAGATTCCTTCATACCTTCCTTTTCTATGGGTTGGGAACTTGGCATTTTTCCCTTTTGACACCACCACTACCCTACATAGTCCTTTTTCTATAAATATTTATTCCCTTCACTTTAGCTTATGCTTTGAATTAGGGGATTTTTCCAGCATGAGTCACATGCTATGGGTCTTTGGTTTGGGCTTGTGCTTTGAACTAGGGTATAATATTTCCAGCATGAGTCACATGCTATGGGACTTCGACTTGGCCTTTGAACTATAGGATTTTTCCAGCATGAGTCACATGCTATGGGACTTCGACTTGGCCTTTGAACTATAGGATTTTTCTAGCATCAATGACATGCTATGGGTGATTGAGGAAATTAATGAATTATTGTTAATAGGGTCCTTACAATATCAATATTAGTTCATATCCGTGACATGAAATGGGTTGGGCCTATGCAAATGCATCTCTCCCTTCCTTGTGGAATTTGTTCTCACTCACTTAGCCCTTGTGCTTTAGCTAAAGTTCTTTGGGTTCAGGTTCATGTAGGTAATGAAGGGATCCCTCTATCTTGTGAAGGGAAAGGATCCCATAGGAAGGTTATTTTATGTACTTGTTTCTTTAGGGCTTTGTGATCAAGGAATAACGACAATTATTTTATTTTTAATTTTTAATTTTTGGGTGATATATTTCATTCACCAATGGGCAGACTTCATTAAGTATACACACAACATATGCTCAAAGAAGAACATGAAAGTACAGTTTGTTTTATAAGCATGATAGTCCTTTAGCACAAAACAACGAAAATTATTTCAATCAATACTGTCCAATAATGGATATACTGCTAATTATATTCAATTTCACATTCAAAATACCATCAAAACAATGGAGAAATGATCCCCTCGAATGTATATTCCAATTACAAATTTTATGTGGGCAGTGTATGGAATTCCTAAAACATTTTCTTGGCCAAAATATCCATAAGGGGAAAGAATCATGACATTAAAGACCATAGGAATCCTTCCCGAAATGTTATTAAAGTCAATGGATTAGGGGCTTATAGAGTTTAAATTCAATGGATCAAGGACTTAAATAGTTTTAAAGTAAATGGATAAGGAGCTTAACAAGTCTCCAAGAGAAAATGAATCAAATCCAAGACATGCTCTGCATTGCCTCCCATCCTTTTTCCAATCCCATATCTTGGATTCTATCCTCCCATCCTATTTCCAATCTCATTTCTTGGAATATTTCCATACCAAAGTTGAAGGACGTGCAATATATCATGGCCCAACAATAAATTGTACTCATTTGACTTGTAGTTAAGCATTTCATGGTTTAAGGTAGTTCATGGCTTCAAGAGAAGACTTCATGTTTTTGGCACCTACCTATAGCTAAGGGTTGAATAACCCTAGCCAAGTCATAGGCTCATATCCCTAACAAGAATGATATAGATTCAAATGGCTTCAATAAAAGAGTCTAAGGATGATGGGATTTGGTCATGGGATAGAATAAATGCGGATGGGACTCAAACGAAGGTAGGTTAATAAGATTATGAATAAAACTCGCTAATAGATGTAGACTTATGAGACATAAATCACACGAGAAATAAAGTGGATGCTGATAGCCAAAAAGACTCCCAATTGACCTACAAGAATAAAAGTAAAGATAAAATAACTCACAATCTAAAGATAGAAGGGACATACTTATTTAGGAAATGGTGTGAGTAGTAATGAAACATGCAAACAAGGATTGCATAAACACTCTAGATTGTTGATCTAGCCATTAATTCTATGACCAAACTAAGATGGAGTACAATTGTACACATGTGACTTGTAGCTAATCATTTTATGGTTTGAGATAGTTTGTGGCATGAGGAGCAAACTTCATTTTTGGAGGAGCTAATCTATAGGTAAGGGTAGACCCAAATGGAAACAAAACAGACCATACATATTTACTAAGCATTAAGATGGAGTACAATTTTTATACACATGTGACTTGTAGCTAAGCATTTTATGGTTTGAGGTAGTTTGTGGCACGAAGAACAAACTTCATTTTTTGAGGAGCTAATCTATAGCTAAGGGTAGACCCACATGGAAACAACGCAGACCATACATATTTATTGAGCATTAGTACTCATTGATGTTGTTAACAAAGTATCATCATTGCCTATTTATCCTTGAGCCAACAATCTATTGCTACATCTCCACAAACTAATGGAATGTAGAAACAAATAGGTGGAAACATGGTGAAGGCCACTCAATTTTTGAAATTTATAATGCATTGTCTTGATTTACAACAATTATAGATAAATTTCTAAATGAAATAATCATCAATAATAGGGAATACAAATGAAAATAAGAATACAACATATATTTTGAATGCCACCATATCAAACATATGATTTTTTTTTTTTGGTTCAAACAAAATAGAATGCCCATTCTAGAAATTCAATATTTCTTCACAATGATTTTAGCCTTTTGTTGGTAAAATAAGTGGTAAATTATATCTTAGTCAACTTTCATCATCTCAATATTTCAATTATTGTTTTAACTGTTGAATACCAACTTAACACAAAAACACTAATCAACCCAAATCTAAAACAACAACTACTATTTAAAATCAAAGTACAACTTTAGCAATTAAACAATTCCAATTTAACAATCTATCGGCCTTTCTTTGTACCTCTTGAGGCAACTGCTAGTTATGTCTTGGGCATAAGTTTTTAGTTTGAGAAAAACAAGTTCACACTTGTCACATATTATAATGCTTGGTCATTGATATGTTTTTAGTTTGAGAAAGACAATTTCACATCTAATCAAAAACTTGTTTTAAGTCTTTTTCCAAGATGATCATCATTATTTCTTTTACTTTAATATTATTGAATATGAAGAATAAGAACGAAGTCAAATAATTGACTCCACTATCAATTACAATAAAATCAAATTCACCTTTCCAGAATTCAAATAGTGGTGTCAATCTCTTATATCGTAAATTTTCCAAAATACCTAAAATCATCTATAAATCATAACCTAAATGCGCATTGACACCTCTATATTGTCATTATATTTATATATCTTAAAATAATTATAAATTACAATTTAAATTAATTATAAATTACAATTTAACTTCTTATTAACACTACACCACTTTATCATTGTATTTATAGAATGACGTTGTCTAAACATGTTATGTTTTAGAATTTTTATTCAAAATCCAATGACTTTTTTAGCCCAAATTTTAATTTTTATTGTTTAAAATGAGCGTTTTACTGCATATATGGATTTAACAAACTGAAAACTCCTAGGCACTCAAATTGTGGAGAGTTTACAACTTAAACTTGTGATTCCAAGAAATCCATGTCAGATTTTCGATTAAATTAAACATGAAAATATGTCGGAAAACCCTCCAAATGTAGAATAGATAGACTACAACTTATAGAACCGCCCACAATTAAGACCTCATATTTTATATGCAAATTTCCAATTATTCTACACCTCATCTTTCATGTCATTTCCAATTTATTTCCTTCTTTTACATTTGAAATAAAAATTGCATTATAAGAAAAGGAAACATCTCAAGAAAAGGAAGTGGTCGTCTCAGACAATACCTCATGTTGGACAGACGTTCAGAAAAGAGATGAAAAGAAATACAAGCCAATGTAAAATCCTAGAACCTAAGTCCTAGAAGAAAAAATGTAATGTTATGTAGTGTGATTATATATATATATATATATATATATATATATATATATATATATATATATATATAACCAGTCTCTCAAGCTAAACAAGGTAAAGCAATAATCCAAATAATTTTTTAACCATTATCCATAATTGAATTACTGGCTTTACCTTGTTTACCTTGTTTATCTGGAAAAACTAGTCGTTAATCGTTGGGGATAAAGATTGTCCTTTGTATTAACTCAATTTTACATTCTCTTCTACACATGATCATTTTTAACCAGTGTCTCAAGCTAAACAAGGTAAAGCAATAATCCAAATAATTTTTTAACCATTATCCATAATTGAATTAGTGGCTTTACCTTGTTTACCTTGTTTATCTGGAAAAAATAAAATAGTAGTTAATCGTTGGGGATAAAGATTGTCCTTTGTATTAACTCAATTCTACATTCTCTTCTACACATGATCATTTTTATAAGTACATTACACAATATTAATACTCTATTTAATACCATATCAATTCTATATGATTACAAAAAGAATGTGAGTAAAATATACCATATAGTTATATCCAACACGTAATTCATCATCGCATTTAGTAGACAATATCAAGCGTGGAGGGGCAATGCATTTAATTCATCATTGTTGTTTAAGGAAGATCACAACACTTAACATAATTCATTGGTGGTCCTTGAAGACACAAATTTTTAGTCTTGTCAAATGTGGGTAAGTCTTGAACCATTGCCATGATTTTAGTTTGAGGAAGACAAGTTCACAGTGAATTGAATTGTTTTAAGTTTTATTTTAAGATGAGCCTCCTTATTTTTGGCGAATACTCTTGAATTTGAGGGGTAGAACAAAATCAAACTATTAACTTCACTTCTAATTTTTTTTTAGATTTAAAAATATTTCCAAAATTTACAATCAAGTTAAATTCAACTTTCTAAAACTCAAATAATGATCTTAATCTCTTATATTGTATCTCCAAAATACCTTAAATCATTTATGTCCATCATCATTAAAATTATATATAGATCATAATTTAACTTCGTACATAAAGCTAAGATGAAATGATGATGATGATGATTAACGTCCACTAAGACCAATTTGGTTTATCGAACCTTAAGAAAATAAGATATTAATTGAGTTTCTTTAACATTTTATTTCTATGATCGAAAAGCAGGGAGAGAAGTGTTCCTATATCATCATAGTTTTGCAAACTTAACAAGTTAAGAAGGTTGGTAGTGTGGCAAATATTTTGAAAATTAGAATAGATGTGAGTAAGAACGGGGCAATCCAAGAAACAGTTCTTTTCATCTTCAACCCTCTTAGTATCACAAAGGTGGTAGGCTCTTTCGTCCCAAGGTGTTTTGGGAATTGACCAATGCCTGATTTCACTTTGAAGCCCATGAGAATTAGTTTTTATCTTGGAAATGTTCATTTTCTTCTTAGCACTAATCAAGACAAAAAGATAATTCTAGTTTTCAAGATTAGGGTTGATCACCTCCTTCTAATACCTTAGCTTCCTTTTTCTTTCTAGCTCATTATCATCCCACAACTTATCCTCAAATTTGGAAGTAATAATAATTTTAATATTTTCCTTAATCTCCAAGATGATCTCCTCCTTTACCCCCTAATGGTCTCTCCAAGATTGGGCATCTCGATGTCAGTCTCGCTTGAGTCGGAGGTGAGGGTTTTGACTAGAGTTAGAATCAATTTCAAAGAACCTCTTGGGTTCCATGTTGTACAACTTCTTTTTATACATGAGATACCTAGTCATAGCCATGCTTTCAATGGGAGAAAGGCTAGGTTCAATCAAGAGGATAGGGTAGGGAGTATTTCTTTTAATATTGATGTTATAGGTTATAAATTGTTTTTGGATATGCTCAATCTTCCTCCATGATTCTCTAGATATACTGCGACCCCAAACTTCACATCCATATAAAACAATAAGTGTGACAATAGTTTCAAAGAGGAACTTTTTTTTTTTTTACTGCATACCCAAAGATTTGTCGACTTACAATTGTTTTCAAGCCCATAATAAGCTTTCTAGCCTCCAATTACCCTTTTCTCATTGTTATAATTCAAATTGAGTTGATGATGGATGTCGACTCCCAAATATTTGTATGAAGAAACTTGCCCCAAGTAGTTACTATCATAAAAAAAATTACCATAGTTGATATTTTTGGATTTAATTATCACAACTTTAGTCTTGTCAGTATTAAAAATCACACCCATCTTGGAGTAGTAATTTTGGAGGATTTTAAGCTGGTTGTTGAGATCATCATGGCTCCTAGCTAGAAGAAAGATATCGTCAACATAAAGGAAAAGAGTAATGACCATACCAGTTAGCCTGAGGCCATCACATTGCGTAGCTTCCAAACACTCTTCTAGATTATCAATGTAAATGCCAAAATGGGTGGGGGATAAGGGACATCCTTGCTTAACCCCAATATTGCATTTAATTTCTTCTAACCAACCCTTGGTGGTCCTAAGCTCGACAATAACATTCTTGTATAGCCTAGTTACAACAACCCTCAACTCAAGAAGAACCTTTATCTCTTCTAAACTCTTCCATAGTTTAACTCGAGGAACGATGTCGAGACATTTTCTAAAATCAACAAAACAAAAAAAAAGATTATTTTTATTATTGCGACATTCCTTTGCAATGATCCTAAGAGTAACAAGATGGTCTACAGTTAAGTGATGTCTCCTAAATCCAGTTTTCCCTTTAGCTCTTTTAGCATGACTTTCAAGCCAAAGGCTAATCTTCTTTTCCAAAATGAGACCATACCTAGCAACAATACAATTGCCTAGCCGGCCGGCCTGCCAGCCGAAAGCATGCTTGATACTATAGCAAGGCGACGGACCAACTGTTCGTCCAATTTCCCCTTTTGGAGCCGCCCATATCCAGGCTAAAATGTGCCTAATCATAATGGCCATGTAGTTAGAGGGAATGTTTTTATCCCCATTTTTAAATATTTGCACAATAAGGCTTTGCCTCCAACACTTAAGGAAGCCTTTTTTCTCTACCCAATTGAGGAGCTTGTGTATATGAGGCATGAGGACAAACCTTCCCATTTTGAACTTTCCAGCTTGGTAGCCTTCTATGTCCATAGCTCTCCCACTAGCCAGTTGCTTAATCCTGAACTCAACGTCTTCCAAATACAAGATATCCTCCTTAATAGGAGTGTTCAAGATGGTGCTGGCATCAGAGGAATCATAAAGACTCTTAAGATAGATATCCCAATTCTTTTACGGATCATATTATTTTCTTTCATTTTACGAATAATAAAGTTCCTCCAAAACTTTTTGGGCTCAACTTTAGAAACTTGACAAAGATGTTCTTGCTTCCTATTTATATAGGAAGTTTTCTTCCTTTTGATAAGAGTTTTGTACATACTTATTTTTTCAAGCTTTACCGTTAGTTAAGAGCATCTCCAATTGCTTTCCTAACAATTTTACAATCATTATCATATCACTTGAAAGTTCTATTGTCTTTTTTATAGAACACTGGTAATGGGAAAAGTGGTTTTAAAAATATAAACATAATTTCTACCGAAGGTTGTTATAAAAATATAAAAATAATTTATATCAATATAATATAATAGATGTAAAATATTTTATTTGTAATTTATCCCAATTATAAAACTACGATTTTGACTAAAAGGAAATCATAAAAAAAAAATTATTTACCGGTGCTAGTTGAGGAGATAAAACCCTTTTAACTTCCATTTAATAGAAATTTGTATATGTGATAGTGATATTGGAGGCAAGAATGGGCCCGGCTCACATTTATAAAGCGTGAATTTTGAACATAATATAAAGCGTGAAATTTGGTCGTAAAATTTGATCGTAATATTAAGCGTGAAGTTTGACGTAATATAAAGCGTGAAATTTGATCTTAATATTTGGAAAGGTTAGCTTTCAATATTATTAAAAAATTACAAAGATTTCTACCACAGTTAGAAAGTTAGAAAGGTATTATTTTTAATTAATTATAAAGATTTCTAGTCAATTTAGTTGAAAATATTTATTTATTTATTATGATTCTTAATTTTATTTGTACTTTATTTTTATTATTATTTTTTAAAATTATAACTTCATTTATTTTTTACATTTTAATTTTTCATAATATTATTTTTTAATTATAATATTATAACTTTATTAATAATATGATTAATATAAAAATAATTTATTTATTTATTATTATTATTTTTTTTTCCTAAAATCACAAAATTCTTAAATCTAGCTTAAAAAAAAAACATAATCTATTAGGGAATTACCATTACTTTTCTTTAACCAGTGGCCCACACGAGCTTCTTGCTTATATGGTATCTGCCATAAGTATAACCATAGTACACACTATTGTTTTTCAATTATAAAATTTTATAAATAACTTCTCTAAAAATAACTCTGCTTCATTTATTGCAATCCCTAGTTCTATTTTTATTTTTATATTATTATTTAATTTTATTTTATTGAAATTCTTTAATGTTGACCACTTTCCATTTCTCTTTATTCCTCGACCCTATCCCCTTTTTCCGCAGTCTTGGATATATTCTTACTTATATATCCTTAGGATTTTTTAATATTTTAAGTTTTATTTTTTTAATCCACTTCAAAAAGCGACGTGGGGATTATTATAGTATAAACTTTTAATTACACGGGTTAAGTTAATTCAATAATATACTAGTTTGTGGGATCTCTATGTATCGAATGCGTTATGATTCATTTTATTTATTTATATTATCATATTTATCTTTTAAGATAAAGAGGGGATGGGCTTATTTATTTCTTTTTTAAATATTAGGGTTAGGGTTAAGAGGAGATTGATATATAATATATTGTCTTGTGAAAATCCACTCTATTGAATGTGATTTTTACCCAAAATTTTTATATATAATATGGGAAGAGTTAATATATTTTTGTTTTATTATAATATTATTATATTTGTTGCAGGCATGGTATTATGTAGATATTACTTATTCAATTTTGTTTTTGATTGTATATTAGTTTTCTTTTAATAAAAAATTCATGTCCATGATCCATAATTTAACATTAAGATTTTTTTTTGTTATTTATTATTATTATTATTATTTAAATGTATTTATTTGTAAGGTAATTGTTGAGGTTTTATTATGGGTTGCTTAGTAATTTCCATTTCTATTAGTTACTAATTTTTTGTTTTAATTTTATTTATTTTTCATTTAACTTTTTTAATTTTATTTTTTTAATTGTTTTCATTTTCATGAATATAATTTTATTTCCTTTTCATTTAACTTTTTCATTTTTTTGTTATTTTCTTTTTTATATTGTTTCCATTTTCATGAATTATAATTTTTTCTCCCTATTTTAAATTTAAAGTGACTTATTATTAAATTAAAAACATAATTTAATAATTTAATTATAAAAAATTATATATTTTAATTAAAAAATAAAACATACATATATAAAATAAACATATATTAAAATGTACATATGTTAATATAAACAATATTATGTTTTTAGAATCTATGCTTCTGTGATCCATATAAAATTGTAAAATCTCTTTCGGTAATAATCACATATAATGGAACGTTGTCGACGTGTTGTCGACGTGTTTCGAACCAACCAGTGTGGTTCATATTTCTTAATTTTTGGTGATGATATTCAACAATACAATATTTTATTTGTTATTTTAATTTTGTTATTTGTTATGTATTTGGGATTTTTAAACTTATTTACAATAATTGTACATTCATGGTTGCATTCTTATATTGAGATCTTATAATTTTTTCTAAATATTAGTATATTAGAATTTTGTTTCCTATTATATATTTTTAATATTTATATTAAAAGTGGTTGAGAGTAAAAGTATTTGTGTTAAAAAATATATATTAGACTTTAAACTCTTTCATAAGAGAAGTGTTGAGCAAGACAATTTTTAATTATTATTTAAACATTTTCATTTTCATATATATATATATATGTGCCAATTTTTTCCCATTGATGAAGGAAAGAGATCTGAGACATATCTACTGTCGGTGAAAGTTCGTCGATGAAGGAAGAGATCTGAGACAGATCTACTGCCAGTGAAAGTTCGTCGATGAAGGAAGAGATACGAAACATACCTACAGCCTGTATCAGCTCACTAATGAAGGAAGAGATATGAAGCAGATATGTTGTCGGTGTAAGCTTGGTACAAAGGAGTAAGAGAGCTTGTGCTAAAGAAAGCGTCATGGTGGAGCCAGAGTGCTTGTGCTGAGAAACAGAAGAGGTCGTCGCAGAGGAGCCGAGAGCTTATGGCCCAGTGTGTAGAGAAACCTGCTGGATTGATCACATATCATGTAGATCTGGGGTAGATCCATTTTTTTTCTTGTCAATTACTCGAATTTTTTTTTAGAATCGTCAAGATGAACAATCAAATAATTGAGGCATACTTGAATGAGAGCAACAAGCTTGATGGTTCCAATTACTCTAATTGGAAGTTCAAGATGTAGATTGTGCTAGAAGCATAGGGTGCCTGGACGATTGCAAATGGGGATGAGCCAAAGGCATCAACAGGAGTCGGTGCAGGCACAATGATTCAAGACTGGGAGAAGAGAGAGAGCAAAGAAAAGACGTTGTTGAAGATGTCAGTAAGAGATTGCATCATACCTCATATCAGAGAATGCAAATCTGCAAGCGACATCTGGACGATGTTGAAGGATTTGTATGAGATCAGGAATACAAGTCGTCTCTTGTTCTTGAAGAGAAAGATTCTCTCCATAAAAATGGAGGAGAATGAAACAATTGATGCTTTCATATCTCAGATCAAGGATATTAAGAACAAATTGGCATATATCAGTGAGACAGTTGCAGACACAAATTTGGTCACGATTACCATGAATGGTATGACTGGAGATTACCAAATGTTTATCACTGGCATAAATGTGAGGGAGAAAGCCCCAAAATTTGAAGAATTGACAGGAATATTAATGCAAGAAGAAGAAAGAAGATCGACTCTAAAAACCCAGAGTGTATATCTTGCGTTAATGGCAAAGAAGAAATCCTTCAAAGCAGAAGGAAATTCATCACATCAAAGCGGAGGAAACCTGCAAAAAATACTGAATCAATCTCAAGGTATGTACCTGAATAGGAATGATTTAGTATTAAAATGTTTCTATTGTGGTAAAATCAGTCATATGGCTAAGCATTGCAAAAAGAAGAAATTTGATGAAGGACAACAGAGATATAAGAGACATGCAGGTCATTTCACAGATGATGACCATGTTCAGGATTTCAGATTGTTCATCGTTGAATCTGATGAAAATGTCGAAGCAAACATTTGGTATGTGGATTCAAGAGCGTCCACCCACATGACAGGGAACAGATAATGGTTCGAAGATTTCAAAGAAACCAACATCGGAGCGAAAATCTACCTCGACAACGATATAGGTTATCAGATCAAAGGGCACAGGAACATTCCCGTTATTTTGCTTGATGGTAATACTAGACACATTCAAAACGTGATGTATGTACCCGGAGTCACAAATAATCTGATTTCTATATCCATGATTACAGATCATAACCTCAAGGTATAATTCTTTAAATCTCATTGTTATATTAAATATTTGTTGGATGGTATGAAGACTATTGCTTCAGAATTTGAACAGGAGGTCTGTACAAATTAAATGTGAGGACAACACCACATCGAGCTTTGACATCATCAAGTTTGACTACAGAAGAGCTATGGCACCAGAGACTTGGTCACATCAACTTCAATGATCTGTTGTTACTCCAGAAAAAGGGAATGGTAAGAGGTCTTCCTGCTTTAAAACAAGTGCATAATGATTGTGAAGCTTGTGCATTAGGAAAGATGCATAGAGAAGAATTCCTTGTTCGAGTAGAAAAAAAAAAGAGAGATATACTTGAATTAGTGCATACTGACTTATGCGGACCTATGCAAACAAGGTCATTAGGAGGTGCACTGTATTTTCTACTGTTTGTTGATGATTGCACACAGTTTTCTTGGGTATACTTTCTTAGTAAGAAAAGCCATACATTTGAATATTTTAAGTAGTTCAGAACTATGATTGAAAAGAAAACATGGAAGTATATAAAGATTCTCTACTTCAATCAAGGGGGAGAATACAAGACGCTGAATTCACCAAGTATTATAAAGACCATGGAATATTGCAGCAATTCACAGTACCCCATACTCCTCAACAGAACAGAGTAGCGGAAAGGAAGAATAGAACATTGGTGGAGTGTGCTCGGAGCATGTTGAAAGGTAAGGATCTTTCAAATGGTTTTTGGGTTGAAGCATTGAAGACTGTAGTTTATTTGAAAAATAGGAGTCCTACAAAAAGTCTCGAGTTTAAAACTCCTTTTGAAGCATTGTTAGGATTCAAACCTACAGTAAAACATTTGAGAGTATTTGGCTCTAAAACCTTTGGCCATATTCCAAAGGAAGACAAAATAAAATTAGATTCAAAAACCATCAGATGCACCTTTGTAGGGTATTGTTCAGAATATAAAGCCTAGAGATTGTTTAATCCCTCTACTCACAAAATTTTTGTCAGTAGAGATGTCATGTTCCATGAGCAGGTTTATGATGAATCTGATAAAAGCAATGAGGAATGGGATATTCCTTTGTTGGTGGAAGGAAGTGAAGAAGCAGGTGACAGAGAAGCAAAAAATGGCAGAAGCAGAAAGTTCAAATACAGGAATTGAGTCGAGACCTTCAAAGGAAAATCAAAATAGGTTGGAAGCCGCACCAACGCTCAAAAGATCAGGTAGGCAGACTTAGTTGCCTGATAGATATAGGGAAAATGCCTTTATAACTAGTATGATGAATGTTGTAGAACCTTCTAGTTATAGAGAAGCCAATCAATGTAGTGAATGGAAAGAAGCTATGGAACAGGAATATGAATAAATTCTCAAAAACAACACTTGGGAGCTAGTTGAACTACCCGAATGGAAACAAACCATAGGTTGTAAATGGTTGTATAAACCTAAGTTTAATGCAGACAAAAGTATAAATAAACTAAAAGCTAGATTGGTAACAAAAGGGTATTCACAAAAAGAAGGAATTTATTATGAGGAAACCTTCACCCTATAGCTAAACTAAATACTACTAGAATGATGATTGCCTTAGCTACTAAAAATTACTAGATGATTTACCAACTAGATGTAAAGTCTATGTTTTTAAATGGGGAGTTAAAAGAGGAGTTTTACTTAGAGAAACCTGAGGGGTTTGTCCAGAAAGGGAAAGAACATTTAGTCTGCAAATTAAAGAAAGCCTTATATGGACTAAAACAAGCACCCAGATCATGGTATGAAAATATAGATTAATTTTTTTTCTGCAGCACAGTTACAATAGAAGTAAAAACGACTCTAATCTGTATACTATGAATGATGAAAATGGGCGTATAGTGTTGACTTCTTTGTATGTAGATGATATTACTATTACAGGAGATGTTGTTGATCTAATCAAAGAAATCAAGGCGAAAATGTCACAAATGTTTGAAATGAAAGACCTTGGTGAACTAAGATATTGTTTGGGTCTTGAGATCTGGAGAGATTCAAGACAAACTTTTCTATCCGAGGGTAAGTATGTCAAGGGTCTACTGGAAATATTAAGGAGGGATCAGTGTAAGGCTGCAGCAATACCATTACAACAAAACATTAAACTTCAGAGTGAGGATGGCTCTAAAGAGGCAGATGCGACACTCTATCAATAGTTGGTTGGGAGTTTAATTGAATTAACCACTACTAGACCAGATTTGGCTTATGCAGTTAGTGTGCTAAGTCAATTTAT
>JAXQQM020071808.1:0-88076 GCA_034641835.2 Pinus albicaulis
CAAAACAATGAATCTTTATTTCTAATTTTTTTTATTTCTATAAAAAGAAAAAGGGACCCTATTTCTAAATGAATTTTATTCTAAAATTAAGAAAAAAGGAGGGTTGTTGTATAGTACAACACAACCATACAAAATTTCTAAGAAAAGGAATTTTTGTTTTTAAATTAACTCTTGCCTATTGTGAAGAGGATTTGGGAAATAGGTAGATGTCTCACTATAAGAATTCACTTATAGCTTGATAGAAAATATGGGTGATATAATTAAAGCATATAAATTAGACATTTTTCATGTTTTATCTTAGCAATGTGATATAAACCATACTACATTGGATTGGAAATTCGAAATATAGAATACCTTTTTTCCAAATAGAGCTCATAAATCATCAAGGGAAATTTTGTTTAGCTAAGAGAAGGCCAAATAAAAATTAGAATACATGGGTGAGTTCAATATAAGTGCATTCTTGGGCATGTAGAAATAAAAAACATGAAGATTCAACCTATTTTCAAATCCCATAGGTTGGTTTTATGCACTTTTAATAATATGAGAAAATGGATGAAAAGTGGGTGGAGGAGGGGAGTCCAAAAATAACTTTAGATAGGTTTGGAATTACATTTTACAGAAGCATCAAAGTACCAAATATGGAGTGGAATATTAAATAGTAATAAAAAATAAACCCCTTTTTGTTAAATCAAAAGTTTAATATCTTATTCCAAAATTTAAAATAAAAATGTTGAATTGGAGAAAAAAAATGAATCTACATGGGTGCTAAGTGGTGATGGATTTTCAAGGATGATTTTTAAGACCGCTATAGAATTCCTTCTACTACTTATGTAGTAATAATGGGTGTGCAAGGGTTTGTTTTTTCTAATACAATGAGACTTGTAAAGCTCATTGATGCTTAAATTATATTTTTCACTTTTTTTTTTTACAGTGTGGATTTCATCCAATGCTAACTTTTCATGGTATGTAAAATAGTAGAGTTGTGAGGTGGTTATATTTTATGATATCAAAATATTTAACTCTTGGTGATCTATCACAAGTTAAAATTTTATGACACCTTTTTGAGTAATGAATTTTGAGGCACAACAGTGCACAACTCTCAAATTGAATTTTCTTTATGTTTATGGAATGCATCACAATAATTCAAAATCTATATCTTTTTCGAACATGTGATGGTTTTTATTAGATTATATATAATTTAAAAGGTCGTGACAATACCAATTGTTGAATAAATGTACAATAGTACCACATCACAAAATATTAAAATTACTAGATCCCACTTTGCATGGATGGTGGAAAGAATAAAATGTTGAGATGTTTGTTCAATGCATAACTTTTCCAAAAATTAAAAATTATATAAACTATGATACGAATCAAAATATTAACATATGAGATATTACAAAAATTAAATGACTACACAAAGAGAAAAAAATAAATTTTGAATACACATGATAAACATTTCAAAATTGTAAATAATGCACTTTAAAACATTTTATAATGGTAAACTCACTCAAAGAAAGAGATAGGAATAGGATAAGTGTGTGATTCAATATTATACATAAAATATACGTATAAATACATTTTGTGCAATCATTGGATTCAAATTCCAAGGTATCCTCGATTCCCCATGACGGTTCACATTCCTCCAAACTAGCACTAATACATGAGGAGTCCAACATTCTCCTCCTTAATTCAAAGGGATGTATATGAGTCCAAGAATAGAGTTCACATATAAAGGTGTATAATATCCAATGTATAGATTTTTTCTCTGAAACGATGGTTTAAGGAAGTGTTGAAGCCTCGAAATTTCATTGCAACAACGTGGGGGATAACCACCTAGTCTGGACCTTGGAAGTACTTCCTTTTTTGTTTCATATAGTGGCTCCAGCTGGGGATACTGAGACCAATTTCCCAACAAAGGTTTGATATGATGATTATGGGTTTTATATAAGGTGAAATGGATAATGATTTTAAACTAAAAGAAATGATCTATTTAAACAATCAAACACATGCATCTCTTTAATCCGATATCTATCTTAGTCTATACCTGGGAATAAATTAACTCATGCGATCTACAAAGATATCTTAAAGAAAAAGGTAATAAAGATAATTCAATTTCTATAAGAGATGAAAATGTTAAAGATAATTATTTTGACTAAATAGTTAGGCAAAATAATTGTGGAAACTATATTGCATATATCGCTTGATCATATACTAAATAAGGAATTACAACTAAAACATCATACAAAAGTGATTTAATGAAAAATTATAACTCATATCTCATACATAATACAATATAAGGAAGATTATTGCTAATACATAAACAACACTCAATCATAAATATAGAAGTACCAGATATGAAAGGTCCTACTCATGAAATTAGAAATGATGATATGCTTCTTTTCAACTAAATACACTATAAGAGTACAAAAATGAAAATCTAGTAGAGTATGCTTCAATATCTAAGAAAATCAAGATCTTGTTCCATATATTTCATAAAAGCAGTCACAAAAGTACAGAAGTGAAAGATTTTCCAGAGTGTTTTTGATAAAATCTTGGACTACTCTCTAAATGTATGAGAGGTTTAAATAATACTACATAGGTATCAAAAATAGATTACTACATAAAAATATGAGGAGGTTTCAAACAAACTTCCTCAGAATAAGAAAAATAAAAGGATAAAAACTAAAAAATATTATGATGTGATTTATCATGTTGAATGGTCGTTCCTAGCCATTGATATTTTGAATTAATAGATATCCAACATTGGCCTCACCTGGGATGGCTGGCCAAATTTGGATCTTATTTCTCCCATAAACACAACATCAGAGAGCAATGGTACCATCTTTTGAGTGGAATTCATTAGATAGTGTAAAGCCATCCATTGACTATATGGTTTTATTAGAAACTGCCAATAAGTTTCTCAGTTAATTTTAGATAGTTGTTTAACTACTTCAATTTGATTTTCAGCGGTCTCTTTCCATTATATCTCTAACTGTTTGATATCTCGGAAAACTCCTGGCTTGCATTCTTTAATCAGATTAATATTATTATGGTTTTCATTTACAACTTCAATTATATTACTTGCTATACTATCATCTCTAGTTGTTTCCCTTTCATCTTTCTTTAATTGCATATCTCAATCTGTAAATAAATATCTTTGTGTGATTCTTCAATCCTTGGTAGATCGAATTTTGTTCCTTCTTCAAATTCTTGCCAAGAAATAAAATCTGATTTTTTTTTATCAACCTCTTCATTTTCTAATCTCCGATCAACCACTTGATTGACTAATGTATCACTTGTTTAACAATATGGTTTGATCATTGAGATTATTTGACAAAATATTTATTGCTGTTTTGGAAATTGAGTGTTTAATTCAAGTGTCTCTTTGATGAATTATTTTGTTAGAGGATTATTTTTGAGTTATGCACATCAATCTATATTTGTTGAATCTGTGTATCTTTCTCTATGATTCTTGCCTGATGTTGTAACTTCATTTTCTCAAAATATTTCTGAAACTATACCATCTCCAGCTCTGCTTTCATATTGGTGTTATGTATTTCCTATTCAAGTTGTTACTCCAACAACTGAATTCTTTCATTTTTATGTTTAAGAAGAATACTAACCTCTGATGGCTTATCCATTATTGTTGTTGCATAAGCACCTCCAAATTATGACAGCCTTGTAAAGTTTTTTGATGGATCAATGGGGGTGTCTTCCATACCACCTCCGTTGATTCAATTTCTAGAGTTGTTGTTGATGAATCCAATTTTATTTTCTTTTTATGTCTCCTTACCATTGATTTATGTCTTGGAATATAGAATATATCTAGAGGGGGTATCTCATCAATTCTTAAAATTTTTTTTGAAGTTTGGTAGGCTGAGATGGTTTCAACATCTGCTTCTAGATTTGTAACCTATAGGGTCTTCTTAGGGGTCTGAAATCCAAAAGTTACTCCAATAATTGTTTCTATATGCTTTACTTGGAGCTTTTATCTAAATTTCTCCCATTATTTATCCAAATCATTGACTATGATCGCCTGTGTTTGAACTTGTGTAGAATAAATCTCTGATTGTTCTTCAATCAAGGTCTCTTTGGCCGCTTCTCCATTATTTTTCTCTGTATCCTTCTCAAGACCTTCCTTATGGTTTTCTTCATGATTCTAAGATTTATGTTCAAAATTTTATGAGCCTTGAATTAACTTATTTGGAGATTCTTGATTAGAATTGTGTTCAGAATTTTACTCTAGGCTTACAATGGGAGTAGGCTCTCTTGTTTCCTCAAATTGTAATAGGTCTAAAGGGACACTTGTCAATATTTTATTACTATATATATGAAAAAAATTGAGGACTACTGGGATTATTTTGGTTGATTCTAAATGTAAGACCTGTGAGAATGTCTCGGCATTTTTAAATGGATCATCAAATCATCTTTATCGTGAATGAAATATTTCATTTTAATCATAGCAGTAAAGTCTTGGGCGACTTTGTTTGGGTCATATTGTGTGTCTGGCATAGTAGCCAGATTCAAGCATGCAATATTATATATCTCTTTAACTACATTTCCAAAAATTGTAATTGAAAAGAACCAGATTGTACTGGAAAAATTGGCCGTATAGATTTCTTCATGTCTTTGAGGGTTTTGGTAATACGTTCACCCACTGTTGATAGGAAATATCTCTTACCAATAAATTATGAGAAACATTATAAGGAAGAATATGGGGAGTTGCAATACTCCCAAAAAATCTGGTATAATTAAATTATTTTTCACTAAACCATCCTGCCACCGACAAGATATCTATTTGTTGCTTCTTCTGAAAGCCTAGGGAAATTTTACATCAAAAATGGTTTGATATATTGGAAACATGATGCTTTGACAGAGCTTGTAAAAATGGGGATGAAACTGTGATTCCCATAAAATTTTATGATGCACATGGATGGGAGTAGGGTATTTTAGAGTCCAATTCCAACCCATGTTTGAAAATCGTGAACAAAAACAAATAGCATCCATTACATATGCACCCATAAAAAAGGGAGCGATAACCCAAGTAGAAACAAAATTTCTGTGCATGTACTGTCTAATGGCCATAGCCAAATTGTATAATAAAATATTAATCCAATTCATAATTGTGGCATTAACAGTCACATCAATCAATGGAACCCAGTCCATGGAAAACTTGGTACTATCAGATTTTCCAGACAACCTATACATTATCGCAGCTACATAACTATGTGGGGCTAATAAGGGTGCAATTGGTTACATACCAGATTTATCCCACTTGAATTTGTTAGAGCCAGACCTCTAATTCTGCATAACATCTATTGGGTCTTTGCTTTCTTTTGTGAACTGCTCAATGGAAGCTTTGTCATAGGGCTTTTGAGGTTCTGGCAGGTGATACATTTTACGTAAATTGTCTAAGGTAAATGACCCCATGACTTCCTATCTTGAATTTCTAAATGTTCTGTTCGAAATATCCACATTATCAATATTCCACTTCACCATATTCAACTATGGCAGGATTTTGGGCCTTGTAGCTATTCTGTGTAGGAAAGAACATGCTGCTTCAAAATAGGAGGCTTCAGATGAGATTTTAGCATCGATCGTTGCTTTGATTTCTAGTATTGTTGGATTTTCATCCTCTAATAGAATATACATAGCTTCCCATGGTGTAGTTCCACCATATTTGTTTAATGTAGTATCAGTAAAGAGTGGATGCATGTATGATTCTTTGAACATGATAGCCTCGACTATCTTTTTTCCTTTCGTAGTCATTTCCAAGTGTTTTTCCCTGAAATTCAGCAACGGAAAAAACAATATAAAACTAAAGCGAAAATGAAAGTGGAAAGTCAATTATCACAATAAATTCTATAAGGTCGGGAATTTTATTACAAACACGAGTAAACATATATAAATCTTCTCTATCCTTTAAAAGATAAAATTCGGTTGATCTTTATTGCTTATGCATTAAGGCCTACATGTGATTCCGTTCAAGTCTTGTCAAAACATCGTATCACAAATCCAGAATGATATTTCAAAATAATATGACTTAAGTTTGATGTTGATTTTGTGATTGCGATAAATCACAATATAATAAAGTTGCAAACATAATATCTCTCAATATCACAATATCACAATATAATATATCACAATGTCACAGCCTCGCAAGGTTACAAGGTGATGGATATGTTATTTCAAAAGTCATTTATGTTTTTGGATTTACGATGGGCGATATATTCATTGAATTTTTGAGTGGATTTTTCCTTATGCGAAAGATTTTTTTATTTAAGACAAGTGCTTTATAAACTTAAGGGAAAAGGCCTTTTAAGTTAGAAAAAGCTTAATGCTATGTTTAATCTTATAACAGGGTTTTATTGATCATGTTTCACAGACTTCTGACTTATGATTAATCTACGTTACTTTGGAATTTGTGCTTTGCAATAAAGCAAGAAGTGTTTGGTCCTAAGTGACTTAGCTCAATGAATTAATATTATTTAGGGAAAAACCCTTACTTGCTAAGACTTTTGGAAATTTTTTTTAAGGGTCCCCATTTATTATTACAATATTAATTTTTATAAAATTAAATGGGGTGGCGGGGCGGGGGTGGGGGGGTGTTGTTGAATAGTACAACAATTGGCGATTCACTATAAGAACTAGTTATCTCTGAAAATTATGAAATTTCTAAAACTTAAAAAAAAAAAATATTTAGGAAAACAGAAATAGAATGAAAGTTAAGATAAGTAATATTTCTCTAAACAATAAAGCAAACTCACCTACTTACAAGTCATTTGATATCCTCTTAAAGATGAAAATCCCTTTTCCTATATCAGACATTACTTAATTTAAAGATAAAGTAGGAGGATTTTGTAGATCATCTCTTAAATGTACTCATTTTTCACAGGTAGAGCCTCTACTGCGAGGAGGCATCCATAAACTCAACAGGGTTACCTTTTATCCAAAAATGATTCTGTGTCCCATCCATGTAAGAGTGCAGTTATTAGAGATAAATCCACAATTATATACTTATTCTCATTTTTTCTAAAATAGATCTTTTAACAAAATTTTGTTTTTTATTCCTTAAAATCCATTGTATTCGTGTGGTGCCCAAATAGTGACAATGCCATTCATTGGTTATAGTTCAACTAAACAAGCTGGCTTGTGATGAGACCCCTTGTCTTTTGATTAAAATAATCTCAAGCCATCACCTTGTTTTGGTATACAATTTTGGTAATGTCAGTCTAATTATTTCCTTATGAATATGGTAAGAAGGCTCTTGACGAGACCTCTTATATTTTAAGTTTTAGTACATTATTTAGGACTACACTTGAAAAAGAGAAAATTTTGTTGGATAGGGAGAATACCTGCCTCTTTAAGAGTTCTCGATGACAATTATAGAGTTAAATATGCTTATCTACAAAGAGTCTTTTACTTAGTTAAAAGATATTTTTCTTGACTGATAGTAGGATGAAAGTCTTTTATAAAGTTGGAGTTTCTCAAAGAAAAAATAATTTTGGTAGAAAAAATAAAACTTTAGAGAGACATAACTAAGTTAATTTTCAAATGTATTAACCATTTCCTTAAAAACCCCTACTTATAAAATTGAAAAATCAAAATATTTTAAGAGATTTTATTGCAAGGCCAACAGTTATGTTATTTGTTTTTTTATTTTCCTAGGAAAAGTAAAGGAAATAATGTACAAGGGGATATAAGAGATTATCTCTTATGAAAAATAGTTTTTCAAAATATTCCCATTCACAGACAAAGAATATTTCTTGCCTGATAAATATTGCAATATAAACGTTAATGGGTCGATTTTTTCTGCAATCTAAAATGGTTGAAGCCATATTCTTTGGCATTTGGTATTCTTACCTTTTTCCTCATGTGCTTTATCCCATTTCAATACAAGGTCTCCAAGTTGAAATGATTTTGTGTTAACAGAATTTGCATCAAGGGAATATTTAACTAATTATTGATGATGGGCATGTGTGATTTTGGCTTTCTCTCTCCCTTCTTCAAGTTTGATAATTTGTGATTGCCTTAATTACAGAGAAGAATAAAGAGCTTCTTCAATAAATTGAACCAGGGCTAAAGACGAAATAACTATATTTATAGGAAGAACAAATTCTTTCACATAGACCAGATTAAATGGAGAAGTACCTATTGAGGCTTTATGTGTTATCTGATCTGCCCATAGAGAAAATTTTAAATATTTATACGAGTTTCTTTGACTATGATTCTGCTAAACCATTTCCTTGGGGATAATAGTTAGTAAAATAATTAAGTTTTAAACCTCTTTTGAGAGAAAATTCTATCATATCATTTCCTGTGAAATAAGATGCATTTTCAAACATCAAGGTAGTTGGTAAACCAAATTTGGTAATGATAAATTGATCGATAAATTTACTTTGGCACCTTGTAGATTTGAACTAAAGAATGAGATGGGTGCTTCTATCTATTGATCATTGAGCTATGTCGAAATGACAACATATGCTGTTTCTCATGCAAATGTGTATAAAATAAAATGATTGGAAAAATTGGGGCTTGTTAGGGATGGAGCGATAATAATAGCTTGTTTGATTGAGTCAAATGCTTCTATTTCATTATGACCCCATTTGAAAACCAAATTTTTCCTAATCATAGTTTGTAAAGGTAAAACTATTTGTGAAAACTTAAAGGGACAAATCTCTTTAAAAAATTTATTTCTCCAAGGAAAGATTGCATTGATTTCTTATTATGGGGTAAAGAGATTTTCTCAATTTCCTTAACTCTTTTTGGATCAATATAAATACCCTTCTTTGATACGACAAATCCTAAAAGCTTACCTTTGCTTAAGGAAAAGTAAGACTTTTTTTTATTAAGAGATTTTCCATATTTCATACATCGTTCAAAGATTTGATTAAGGTCATTTAAATGGTTTTTTCTCTTCTTAGAATAGAACGAGATATCATCCAGGGAAATAACAACTAATTTATTAATGATTCCTTTAAAGTCTATATCCATAACTCTTTGAAATTTGGCATCTGCATTAATAAAAGGGAAAGGCAATTTTTTGATAAGAATATGTTCCCCATTTAGTTCTGAACGTGGTTTTTAATCTATCATTGGATGAAATAGGATTTGGTTATATACCTAAAATCCATCAAGAAAAGACATAAGCTCAGAACCAGCTACTGACTGCAGTACTTGTTCCATGGTTGGAAATGGAAAGTTGACTTTCTGACATGCTTTATTCAAATTTCTAAAATCTATGCAAATATGAAGGTAACCATTCTTTTTCCTAACAAGCACTAAATTGGATACCCATTTTGAATGCCTAACAAGAAATATGCTTTTGGCCTTAATGATTTTATTCAGCTCTGGTTTGATTTGGTTCTCGAGGTTTGGATGAATTTTACTTAGTTTTTGTTGCACTAGTTTATATTTATGGTGTGTTGTACAACAGAGGTATCATTAGTTTTGAGATCATAATAATCCCAAGAAAAGATACTTTTTTTATTTCTTTAACAATTGAATGAATGATAGTCTTTCATCAGAGGATAGACCAAGACCTAGATTGATATTCTGAGGCTTTTCATTAGTTCCAAGGTTTACTAATTAAAATTTCAGAGTTGAACTTTGGATTTTAGCATTAGTTACCTTTCTAAATATGTCTTTGAGATCATACAGATCTTCTAATTTGACTAGAACTTTGGGTATTGTATTTTCATCAATGTTCTACTTTAACTAAATGTCACACTCATTTTCATCTATGATTTGGTCATCGTATGACCCTTTTGATGTTATAAAATATACAATATCATAATCATCATCAAAGACTCGCAAATTAGTGACATTGTGAGGAATAGATGGAATAAAAATTAGCTCAATGGAAAATATATTGGGATTAAAATCCTCAAATGGTATGAGTTTTGATGCAACATTAGCTAACAGATCAACACTAGCATTTTGCAATCTATATACAGAATAAATATTAAATTCCAAAAAATGAGATGTAAGATCTAGGACTAATGATTGATAATGCTTAAGATGTCTAGGAAGGCAATGGATAGTATTTCTTACCTATCTAATGATAATTTTTGAGTCTCCAAAAACCTGGAGATATTTGATGTTGAGGTAAATTGCTTTGTATAATCCTTGAACCAATGCCTCATATTTTACAGTATTATTTGTACATTTGAATTCTAACCTGCAAGCTAACACGGTCTTTTCTCCTTGTGGGTTGATCAAAATGGAACCAACTCCTGCATGATCATTATATTTGGAACCATCAAAGTAAAATGTCCAAAATAAAGTTTTAACTAATGGTTTATTTACAAAAATTTTTGTTGACACCTAATCCTAAGGGGTTGGGTGAGATTGCATATTATTGTAATTTAGTAAATAAGGAAAGCCAAGAGTCATTAGGAAGTGAATCCCAATAGCCTCTATAAATACACACACAATCTCCATCTAATACACATTGAGTTTTTTCGGAGTTACCTCATAGTCTGACATGGTATCAGAGCCAGTCCCATTTTTGGCACTCTTGCCTTTGGTGTAACTCCCTTATGCTTTGCACTTCTACAGAATGTCATTGTGCATTCAGTTTTTTGCTCCTACCAATCTGAATTTTGTTAAATTATGATTTTTTTTTCTCTACACATTCTGCCTCTAATGTGTAATTTCTACTCAAATTCTGAGCACAGTTAAATTTATTGTAATTCCTATGCAAATTACAAATTTATGTACTTTTTTTTTATTGTTCTGTGTGAATTCCCATTCCCATTAACTCATTCCCACCCATGCTGCTCATCTCAAAGTCCCTGCTCACCCCACGCACCCCCTCAAATGCTCTCACCCCTCGGCCCCCTCGCACAGCTCATTGCACCCTCGCACCTTGCCCCTCACCTTACCCCACTCCCTCCCCTCCCCACTCATCCCTCTCCCCTCTCACAGCTCACTGCACACCACCCCTCACCCTGTTCACTGTTCCCTACCCACCCCACTCATCGCACCCTCCCCACCACCCCTCACCTCACCCCTTGCCCTCCCCACCCCGCTCCCTCACCCTCCCCAACCACCTGCTCACTGCACCCTCGCACCCTCAATCCCTCACTCCCTCCCCAACCAGCATGCCCCCTCATCCCTCACAGCCACCCTCCCCTCACGACCCCCGACCCCTCTCACAGCCACTCCCCCTCGCTCGGCCCTCCCCTCCCTTCTCATGATCGCTCGCCCCTCCTTCCCATCCCATGCAAACTCTGCGTTCCTTATTTTTAATTCGGCCAATGTTATAAGTTTTTTTTTTTTTTTTTTTAACAGATTGGCCTCCCCTAGAAATACCTTTCCCAGTAATCACCTCCCCTAGAAAATACCTTCCCTAGAAATCACCTCCCCTAGTAATCATCTCCCTTAGAAAATACCTTCCCTAGGAAACACCTCCCCCAGATAATACCTCTGTTTTCCCCAATTTCTTTACAACAAATTTTTTTTTTTTTTTTTGGCTGCAGAATTGAAACCAGAATTGAGTTTTTACCCAGAAAAGTGTTTTTTTTCCTTCAAAATAATGCATTCTCTCATATCTATTGTAGGAGTTGTTCTCTTCGGCAAGGATAACTATCATGAATGGTCTCAAAAAATCAAACACACACTCATTTTTAGTGAGTTGTGGAGAGGAATTTGTGAAGGGGAAGATGACCTTCCACCAGCAAAGCCCACTTCAAACAAGGAGATCACCATTTGGGAAAAAAAGAACTGCAAGGCCTATGCCTTGATTGCAGCTTCCGTAAATGAAGAGGTGAGTTGCCATATTACACCATTTTCAAATTCCTATGAAGCCTTGAGCAAGCTAAAAGAACTCTATGAATCACATTCAAAACTTGAAATTGTTCAATTAATGATTAAGTTGTTTAGTCTGGAATCGAAAAATGATGATCCTCTTGCTTTAGCTTCAGAAGTAAGATCTATTATGCATGAAATTAAGAGAACTAGTGAAGATGTTGACATATATCTCATAGCATATGTTAAGGCTTTGTATCCCACCTACTCAAATTATCTTGAGTCATTGCAAGCAAGTGGAAACCTTGTGAAAATCACTTTTGAGTCCCTTGAGAAAAAGTTTGTAGAAAAAGAGAAAGATTTTGGAAAGATGACCACTACTCTGACATCTGAAGAGGCTGTATGATTTGCACATAAAGAGAAGAGTCATACTCAAGATTCTTCCAAAGGAAGAGGTGGCCGAAGAGGAAGAGGAAGAAGAAATTTTATAGGAAGGGGGGCACACAAACTCAAACTGAAAAATCTGATCTTAATTGCATACGCTGCAATAAAGACTGGCAGATGCATCTACATGTAAGATACCTTGGGATAAATTTGAGCAGCAAAGGAATCAAGAAAAAGGTAAAACTAATGACAGAGACAAAGGTAAAGCACCTGAATCTACTCATTTTGTTATAGCACATTGTAACAATGGAGTAACTGAAGACTTATTTGATGCTTCATTTACTTCTTGGAGAAATGATTGGTTGCTAGATTCAGGAGAAACATGTCACATGACATTTAGAAAAGATTTTTTTGAAGAATTTACTGACAAAGTTGATGGAGCAGTATACTTCGCAGATAAATCCAAACTCAAGCCATTAGGGCTTGGCACAATCATGCTTAAGTTGCCTAGTCTTCTAGATCATCTTTTACATGAGGTTCTATACCTCCCTAAGTTGAGGATAAACTTGTTGTCCTTGGTCTAGAGCCACCAGAAAGGACACTCCATTCACATGTTTGATGTCAAGGCTGAGGTCAGAAAAGCATCAGATCGCTCACTTGTCATGGAGGGAATAGAAGAAGGAAGACTCTTGAAGCTGCAAGGTTCCTCTGCTCATGCAAAAAACTTTGCATTCAGTTCACATAATGATGAAGGTACATTCCCATCAAGTCCTTTATGCCATGATATATTTGGACACTTAAACTATGACGGCCTTCGATTGTTGAAGAAAAATGGTGTTAATGGACTGACTACAATTCCTAGGAAACTTAAGCAATGTGATGCTTGTATTCTAGGAAAGCATAGCAAACAGCCATTTCATGATTCACATTCTAGAGCACATAGAAAAATTGAGCTTATTCATATAGATTTATGTGGCCCTATGCCTGTTGCTTCTGCAAATGGAAATAAATATATGATGACATTTATTGATGATTACACAAGAATATGTTGGGTTTACTTATTGAAGAACAAGTTTGCCACTTTTCAAACATTCAAGAATTTTCATGCATTGATTGAAAATGATGCACAAACTCATATTGTCTCTTTACGTACTGATAATAGAAAATAATACACTTGAAACGAATTTGGAAATTATCTTCGTCAACATGGGATCAAACATCAAACAACTGTGCCCTATAATCCCCAACAAAACGATGTAGATGAAATAATGAACAGGAAAATTTTAAATATGGTTTGCTCCATGATGTTTTTTAAGAATGTAAAATTGATGTTTTGGGCTGATGCAGTTATATGTGCTATATACATAAAGAATAGGTGTCCTTCAAATTCAATCAGGAACAAAACTCCTTATGAAATGTGGCATGGCCACATTCCTTCGGTAAAGCATTTGAGGGTCTTTGGTTCCACTTGTTATGCTTTGATACCCAAGGTACAAAGGAATAAACTTGGTGCTAGAAGTCGAAAATGTATCTTCTTGGGGTATTCCAATACTTCCAAAGGATATCGTCTCTATGAGGAAGTCAATAAGAAGTTTGTAATAGAAAGAGATGTCATATTCCTTGAATCTTCCAAGACTGACAATGTTATTGAGCAACAACTTGATCGCCTGGATAGATTCACACATGCAAATTATTTTCAAGAATTTGATAATCAGATTCCACATCTTGAAGGGGGGATTCCTATATTGGATCAATCTGTGGAATCATTTCCCGAAGCACTTTCTCCCCCACCTGATGAACCAACCACGGATGACACCTTGAACGATGTGATTGATAGAATTAAGAGATTGAATCTTGATTCAATTCCAACTCAGTCAAATGAGCAGCTTGGGAAATCTCAGAAATGTCCCCCCAAATGGCTGACAAAGACACTAGAAAACGTTCATCCCGATGAGGTTGGAAATACAGGAACAAGAAATTCCACTAGACAAAACGAAGGTGATGTGGATAATTCAGATTCACCTGTTGATATGGATATTGCTTATAACTGTGAATTGAGTTTGTCTACAGATTCTGAACCAACTTCCTTAAAAGAAGCTGCTTCTAATGATTAATGGAATGAAGCGATGCAAAAGGAGTATGATTCCCTGATAAAGAATGGCACTTGGAAGCTGGTTGATCCTCCTTTGGGAACCAAACCAATTGGCTGTAAGTGTGTCTACAATAAAAATTGCAAAGCAGATGGCTAAATTGACAAGCACAAAGCTAGGCTTGTGGAAAAAGGTTTTGCACAGAAAGAAGGGGTCGATTATGAAGAAGATTTTTCTCCCACAGCAAAATGGTCCACCATCCAGACTCTCTTTTCCCTAGTAGCAAAGAAGGGATGGAAAGTCCATCAGATGGATGTAAAAACTGCCTTTTTGAATGGAGATCTAAAGGAGAAATATTTTATATCCTAGCCAGAAGGATTTGTTGTGAAGGGCCAAGAACACAAAGTATGCAAGCTTATAAAATCCTTGTATGGCCTCAAGCAAGCACCGCGGGCCTGGTATGAGAAATTAATTGAGCATCTTCTGAAACTTGACTTCAAACATGTTGATCTTGATGATGCAACCTTGTTTGTTAAGAAAGTTGGAAAAATAGTTGTATATCTTGTGGTGTATGTAGATGATATTTTGATGACATGGAATAATGAAAGTTATATTGCATCCATAAAGAAAGAATTGAAGAAAGGTTTTGAAATGAATGATTTGGGTTATGTTCATTACTATTTGGGTATTTAAATAACTCAACATCCTAAATTTATATTTCTTTCTCAAAAGAAGTACATTGGAGATCTTTTGAACAAGTTTGGCATGGATGAATGCAATCCCTTAACCACTCCAATGGAAGAAAACTTGAAGCTCACATCCATTGAAGGGAAGGAATTCGAGGATGCAATGAAGTATAGACAACTTGTTGGAATTCTTATCTACCTAACTACCACCAGACCAAACATCTCATTTGTTGTTGGGATCCTCTCTAGGTTTATGAAAAAACCTTATGAAGGACATTGGTTTGCTGTAAAAAGAGTTCTAAAGTACTTGAAGGGGACTCAAGACTTTGGACTCAAATATACACAGGTAGGTGATTTCATCTTGATCGGATACTCTGATTCAGACTTTGATGGGGACAAGGAAGCAGGGGTGTCTTCTTCAGGTTATACCATGAGTCTTGGATTAGGAGATGTCTCATGGAGATCATGCAAACATTCAGCTCCAGAAGATTCCACAACCGAGGTGGAATATGTGGCAGCAGCTGAAGCAATAAAGGAAA
Source organism: Pinus albicaulis (assembly GCA_034641835.2). Lineage (NCBI taxonomy): Eukaryota > Viridiplantae > Streptophyta > Pinopsida > Pinales > Pinaceae > Pinus > Pinus albicaulis. The sequence goes on from JAXQQM020071808.1 coordinate 15,454, forward strand.
TTGTGTGGCTCAGGAAAATCCTTGAATATTGGCAGATGAAACAAATGCATTCAACACCACTCATGATCGACAACACTTCTGCAATAAAGTTGGCCAAGAACCCAAAGTTACATGATCAAACAAAGCACATCAATACAAAATAACATCTGATTCAACATCATGTTCAGGCCAAAACCATCCATCTACATCATTGTTCCACAAATGAGCAGACCATAGACGTCTTCACCAAAGCACTTGGAAGAGAAAAGTTTGAAAAGTTCAGAATGATGCTTGGACTCACTAACATTCCTTCAGATTAAAGGGGGGAATGTTGACACCTAATCCTAAGGGGTTGGGTGAGATTGTTTATTATTGTAATTTAGTAAATAAGGAAGGCCAAGAGTCATTGGGAAGTGAATCCCAATAGCCTCACCTCCATCTATAAATACACACACAATCTCCATCTAATACACATTGAGTTTTGTGGAGTTACCTCTTGGTTTGACAGTTTTTTTCTTGGAAGCATCTGTTTGTGAGAAATTTTCAATCTGTGAGATGACAACATTATCAGAAAGGGAGACTTTTATGCAATAAAATTCCCTAAAAAATTATTCAGCCGAATAATTCCCAATAATGTTGTTATTGAATGCTATTGGCTCAGTATCATGTTCAAATTTAGTCACTGTATGTTTTAGGTGTTTCTCTCGATCAACTTGAATTTAATTTGGCTTCCCATTGTAAGGAAGCCACATGTGAGACTAATCTGTAGAAAATATCCATGGAGTTTCTCAGACCAATATTTACTTAGAATTAGATCGTGAAATTCAGGAATGTCCATGACTAATATATCTATTATTTGACAGACTTTTGGATTTGATGAAAGTCTAATGCTAACTGAATTTATTTCCCCTAAGACCTCTACTTTAGTTCTGTCAAGTTGTACTATGTTGATGAAATAATTTTGAGGAGTGATGTTTAGCTTAGAACATACTGTTGTTTCCATTATATTTGAAGAGGCTCCTGAGTCAATCAAATAATTATGAAGGTTTTTATTGAAAATTTCGTAAGATAAGAGGAGAGAAGTTGTATGTGAATTAGATATCTCACTAATCAAGATGACATCTATACGATAGATTTTATTTGAATAAGTTGGGCATTTTCTCATGCCTTTAGCAGCCTTAGATACAACAATAGTCGGTAAGGGCAACACAGGAACTACATTCAGTTCTCTAAGTAGCATTTTATTTTGTTGTTTCAATTTACTAAGATCATGTAATGAAATATTTTCCCTAGTTTCTTCATATCTTCCACAATATTATATTTCATGGTATTAGTGACTATCGGGGTCTTTTATGTAGATGGAAGATTTGATGGAGATGGATTTGGCTATGAAGTTTTGGGAGAGGACATTTTACTGATTGCTTTTTCCTTAGCAGGAAGATTTTTTTTTCTGCTTTTGATTTGATTGAGTTGTATCAATAGGGCCTTTGCTTCTGGTGCTAATAGGAAAATATTTTTGTTCTTCTTCACTTGGAAGGATAAAGTCCTGCATCCCATTTAGTTCAACTATTTCTTCATATCCATTTTCTTCCTCTTCAATTTCTTCCTCCTCTTATTCAAAGTTAGACTCGTCATTATATATTTGGTGGCTAATAATTAGAAGACTGGTTTCTCCTACAAGGTCTAAAAGGCTTTTTGCAGTTGCTTATTCAACAACTTGTTTCTTCATTTCAACCATTTCGTTCGACATGTTTTTTAGCACTTTCTGTTGAAAATGCAACAATATGATGGAGCTTAGTGAAAAGAAGTCTCCTTCACTAAGTGGGCTCGCAGACTATTTTTGGCGCAAAGTCTATTTTTAGACTATGTCTATTTTTAGACATATGGATCATGGTCTATGAGTTGCAGGATGCTATTTATGAATGATTGGTCAAGTTGGTAAAAATAGATGGACCTCTATTTTTAGACATTAAGGAATCTACTTAGACCCACAACAAAACAGACTGGCCGAATATTATTAGTCTAATAATATTTGGACTATAAACATTATCTTATCCTCGAGGAGCACTTCAGTGCTGCTGCATGGGAAATGGCACCATTGAAGGAATTACGCTATTCCTAGGGTTTAGTTGAGCTATTTCATGGCTGACTCGCTTAGAACTCATGTAAGTAGTTTGGTGGAGTTGATGAGATGTATTGGTGGAGCAGAATGTTTAACATAGTTGAGCTAGTTGTATCTAGTCTAACTGATTGATACACTAGTGAGAGTGGTGTGAATTAATTATTAATTAATTTACTAATTATTAACTCATTAATCAACTAAAGAATACATCAGTTAACTACAGTGCATGGACAGTTTCAGTGGAGACCAGTGAAGAGGTAGGTGAAAGAGCAGTGTGACTATCAGTTGTGACTATACTATTGCATGAGATTTGCACAATCATTGATTGAGATTGCCAATGAGGATTGCACAGTACAAGAGGGTGGGATTCGAACTTGGATCTCATTAATTCTCATCTTGGATTGTGCAGTAGAGGCAGGCAAACAGTGGAAGAGATTTGAACCCGTGACTTGTTCAGATCTGATTTATTTTTGTGTGTAACTATTGGAGATAGTACTGAGTACTTGTGAGGAGTATTGTGCTATGTATTGTTACATGTTCTCTTTCATTATAATATAAGCGATAACCGTGGTTTCAACAAGTTTTCTCTCATTACACATCGTAGTTATATGTGCTTGATTATGTTTTAACAAAAGGACAAGTGATCGCCTTAATTCCGCAAATTGATGATCAATTGTAGAAGAGGTTATGTATTATGCATGAAGCTCAAATAGTGTGTAATCAGGATAATCTCGGTGAATAATTTAGGTATTATTCAAATTTCTACACTTTCTAAAGGCCTTCAAGATCAAAACGATCTTTTGGGAATTTATTTTTAGAGTAATCTTTGAAAGACATTTTATTTGATTTTCTGTCTTCTTGAGAGATTTTCTTTTCAAGAGAAACTATGTGTTTTTCTACAGATAAATCTTCCTTCATGTTCTCTGATTAGGTGACTAACTACACTCTATCAAAAAAAATGGCTATATTAGAGGGAAGAGAAGATATGTACCACTAAATTTTAACATCAGCGCCATGGGCTGACGCAGATTGAATTTTATTGAGTAGTTTATTGAACCTAGAATAAAAATCTTTGATCTTTTCTCTCATTTTAGCCTTCAAATTGGAAAATTCATTGATGAGTGATGCAATAGTTCTATCATCTCCAAAATTAAATAAGAACTATTGTTCAAACATACCCAAACTAGTTATGGAGCGATGGGGTAATGAATAGTACCAAGATCCTATAGATCATATAATAGTATATGGAAGTAATCTGACTATGCGGTCTTCTACAGTAGCTTCATTTAAATTGATTGCCAACATATAGTTATGGAGATGTTCTTCCACTTGTATGCCATCATTAGGATTAAATTTAGGAAACCATATTTTAGGATGTTTAGGAAGAGGGTGAAGAGGAATTCCAATCTTCTCACTTACAGAATAAGTCAAGATTCGTCTCGGTTGTAAAAAAGATGAAACACTTCCTTTCGGATGACTGAAATGTTACAGGATTTTCAGCTGAACTAGAGATTTTCTCTAAATTCTCTATCAAAGTTTGAACTTCTGGTGATTCAAATTTGTAATTTGAAGAAAGTAATTTATGAGTTTTACTAGGAGATTTAGGAGAGGTTTGTTCAAATTCTGATCTTAAAATGGTAGTTCCAGATGGGGATCCAGAAGTTGGAGGAGATATAGAGTGAGAACGACTATTAGGATGGTTTCTTGATTATGATCTGTTTACTTTGTCATTTACGGTTGGCCCTCCTTGTAGTGCCAAAATGTTCAAGCCCTGGAATTCTGTTACAACAAAATGGGGGATAACCACCCAGTCCGGACCTTGGAAGTAGTTCCTTTTCTGTTTTCTATAGTGGCTTTGACTAGGGATAATGGGACTAATTTCCCAGCAAAGGTTTGATATGATGATGATGTGTTTGATATAAGATGAAATGGAAAATGATTTTAAACTAAAATAAATGACTTATTTAAAGAATGAAACATATCAATATACTTAATCTGATATCTATCTTAATCTATACCCAGGAATAACTTAACTCATGCGATCTACAAAGATATCTTAAAGAAAAAGGCAATAAAGATTATTTAATTGCTATAATAGATGAAGTTGTTAAAGATAATTATTTTGACTAAATAGTTAGGCAAAATAATTCTGGAAACTATATTGCATATATCGATTGATCATATACTCAATAAGGAATTACAGCTGAAACATCATATAAAAGTGCTTTAATGAAAATTTGTAACTCATATCTCATAAATAATACAATATAAGGAACATTATTGCTAATACATAAACAAAACTCAATCATAAATATAGAAGTATTAGATATAAAAGGTCCTACTCATGAAATCAACAGCATTGATCTACTTCTTTTCAACCAAATACACTCTAAGAGTACATAAATGAAAATTCAGTAGAGCATGCTTCAATATCCAATAAAATCAAGAAATTGTTTCATATATTTCATCAAAACAGACATAAAAGTATAGAAGTGCAAGCTTTTTCAAAGTGTTTTTGATAAAATCCCGGACCCCTCTCTACATTGATGAGAGAGGTTTAAATAATACTACATATTGTTTTCAAGCTTCTATGGTTGTCATTAATTGGAGAAATCTCCGGATTATCCACAGTATTGTAAAACAATGGTTGAAATTTCGAATCCCAATGAGGATCCATCTTCAAGACAAGATGACAATGAAGATGGATCCTCGTTGGGATTTGAAACATTGACCATTATTTTATGATACCGTGGATAATCCAGTGTAATGTTCCAAATTTTTCTTCAATAAATTGGAACATTAAATTTTGTCTAAACTCATTTAGGAGATGAATAATTGGGTAAGGAGGCCCAAGGATAATAAAAACACAAATAAAATCTCTCTAGAATGAAAAGGAATCAGCCATGGAACCAGATTTCACACCCTCATGTGTGAAAGGAGATATTTGCAAAGAGGTTTGACCAAGTCAACCAGTACAGGGTATGAGTTGGAAAGCACTACATGACAACGTAGGAGGGAAGCTTCTAGAGGAAGGGAAGCTTCTAGAGGAAGGGCCCATGAGGAGTCTCCAATTGCTATATAAATGGAGGGGAGGAGATCTATTGCCATTCATGCATATGCTTATGATATTGAGTTGGTCATCTTGACTTCTTGAGCACGCTGGTTGTTTAACTAGTCTGCAGCACTATTTAGTGCACCGAGTGTCTCTTTTCGGAGATCTCACCCTCAGCCCCAAGGGACTTTGAGTGCCTGCTCGCGTGAGGTTGTCCCATTATTATTTTGGTTCGAGACTGAAGAATCATCCTCCAGGAAAAAATTATTGCTGCAAAAACATAATACTGTGTTGTAGGGTGTTGTCGTGGAGACTCCACAACACCTCTTCCATTGCTTGTTTTTCAGAGGGGGAGTCTTTCTTGCCTTTGGAGGATCAGTTTGGAAGCTTGAGATCTTATTTGCAGATCTTGGCATCCAACCAACACTTATTCTTTCCCCTACTGCACATTTTTCTCCAATAGCTGCGTTATTTTCATAGTGCATTTGCTGCGGGGTTTTGCAGATTGATTGGAGGGTGGGATCTCAAGTGTAAGGACCAGCCTTCCACTTTGGAGATCCATTGGAGGAGGTTTAATTCAGATATTTTCATCTTATTCAACCTTCTCTACGTATTTCTAGTTCCAGAGTTGCCGTAGCTGCCCAGCTACTCTGGCATTTTTTCCATTTTGTATGTTTTAGCCAATCCTTTGGAGGATTAATGTATTTTTGCTTATAAGGGTTAGAAATTTGCTCCCCTCATTTATCTGAGATGATATTGTCATATTCAGTAATTTCTAATGCATATTTGCAGTATACTGAATTATTTTATGCAGTCCTACTTTTGGTCATTCTCTTGTCTTGCAACACCTCAATCTTGAGGGATTTTCTATGTAAAACTATTGTTTAACCTTGCTTAATGCCTATGACATGTTTCTAAACTCATTATATGATTTTTCATACTTTTTAAATCTTATACCTTCATAAAATATGCTGCCCTTGCTTTAGTAAATTTTTGCATACTCAAAGTCATGGGAAATCAGGGTTTTTCTTGACTAGTCGGGAAGGAGGAACTATTTAACTTAGTAAAACGAACCTTTTTTTTCTGAAATTCGACATTCATATCCCTCTTGACCCAATATAACATATTCCATAACCTTGACCCTTAAATTTACACAGAGTTTCTTATACACTCATTTTAGGGCCAAAATCCTCACTTTTCCCCACCTTTTTGCCCATAAAATCTGAGTAAAGGTTTATGAAGTATTTGGAGTGGGTTTCTGAGTGATTTTAAACACTTTTTGTGATATATAAATCACACATTCTGGAAGCATTCGTTTTTCAGGCATGATTTACTGAGAAATCCATTTTCGGGATATTACAGTGGTATCCGAGCTTTTGAGAGGGATTATTAAAGCAGCTCTATAGAAAGAGTATGGAAAGGACCAGATAACCTTTGGATCTCATCCTCTTTTAGAGGCGTAATATCTGGTAAATTCCCTCCCAGTCTATCTCTAGTTGGAGTTTGCCGTGTTTTAAAGATATCCTCAAAACTAGATATTGCAGTGGTATCAGAGCATAGCTCTGGCTCAGCCTGTGGAGAGAAACCATGGGGACATTTTTATTACCCACTAGAGGCCGTAGAGGTGAAAAATATGGGGATCTCACAACAGTGTAACCTGCATTCACCAGCCTTCAGTAGGCCAACCAGGATCACAATGCCTACATTCTTACTTCCAGTACCGAGTGAGAGATAGCATGATCATATACCCTTTGGAGACTATTTTTGTAAATGGCAGTCCATGGGGGAAGACTTCAGAACAGCTTTTCCTTTCAAAGATTACTGTCAGCTCAGGCAGGATGAAAATGAATGGAACAATGGGGGATCTAGCATGCAGAGTTCAAAGTTGCAGCATACCACTGGGAGGTCACCTTTTCCCATGTATGAGGGATCCACTGATCCCTGTGAGTCTAAGACTAAGAAGGTCAAAACATTGAAAAATATGAGTTTATTCTCATATATTTTCAAATCCAGAGGGAATGCATCCACCTTTGAGGAGGTCAAGAAGATTGAAGAAAAAGAAGAGGAAGTACCATGCACTTCCTATTCTCATCAAGAAGAAGGTATTGAGCATGGAAGAGATTTGGATCATCAGATTTTCAGTGATTACCTTGTTGAGTACAGATCTCAACCTAGAGCCTTCAGGAAGACTCTAGATTTTCCTCATTTCATCCAGCTGAAGGAAGATAAGAGGCCATGCAGCAGAAAAGAAATCAAAGGAGATAGATTTTTGTTGTCTACCTTTGATGGGTCATCTAATGCAAGAACTTGGGTGAGAAAGTTGGAGGCATTTTTCCTACTACATCCTGTAGCAGGTAAAGAAGCTGTTGAAATCTTAGCGCTACATTTGGACGGTGAAGCCTATGATTGGTGGTGCAGCCACTTGAGCCATGCAAGGGTGAATAATTTTGTAGAGTTCACTCAAAGTTTGATCCAAACCTTTGATGGAGAAAGAACAAAGAAAGAAGAGATCTCATCACCTCTTGAGGAGGCTTGTGATAACGCTGTCCCACTCATGCAGGAGCAGCGACATGCATCAACAGTTGGGGCAGCCAACACTTTTGCGGAAGTGACTCTTGTAGCCCTACAAGAAATTCCAAATGCACACCAAGGTATGAAAATATTTCCACATTCCATTGTTGCAGCAAATTCTTTTGATCAATGTGGGGATTTACTTTTGCATGACCAAGAGTCAAATCTCATTACTACTATAGAGCGGCTTGGTTGCATTGCACTGTGCGACATGGAAACACTCAAGAAGGAATAAAACCATCATTCTCATGAGCCATTGTTGGATTGTACATCACATTGGAGGTTGGGGTTTGAAGCCTTGAAGATTGATGGTAGACATCTTTGAGTTAGGAACCTTTTCTCCCTTCAAGATGACACTTTCTCAATGAGCTCTTCTCAGCTCAAAGAGGAACTTCTACTTTCAGATCCAAGACCTCATTGGTTTTGGAAGACTATGGATGGAAGGGAGGTCTTAAGGAGAGATCTCATTGGAGATACACTTCGACACACCATGGAATGCAATGCTTTTCTTCCCTTATCACAAGAGCAGATATAAGATGGAGGGAATCTTAGGATGGATAACATCTCTCATGCTTGTGTTGGACATCCCTTGAGCCATACACATCATGATGGGAGGTTTTTTCCTACCACCTATTTGATTCTTGATAGGGTCTCATTGATCCTTGAGAAGCTTACATTTCAAAATCCCATAAAGTGTAAAGACAGGAATTTGATTTGGGAGGATGGTAGCCCTCATGGGAGTAGTACCAGGATGAGGAGAAGAAGGAGGCATCCACAAGTGATTGAGTGGATGTGGTTGATGAGCAAGGAGCTAGGAGGCTACTTGCAGATCTATGATACCGGGCAGTAGGAGGCTTGGCTGCGCTAGTTACTCTTGAAAGAGTTTGGCCATCTCTTGGAAAACACTCTTCCTAAGAGTGGGAGGATGGAGAAAAGATGGCAGGATACTTGCATCAATGAGCAGCATAGAGAATGAATGCATGATGTTTATGTGTCTTCATGACATGAGTTGTATGATGGAAGTATGAGGAGGCAACAAAATACTTTGTTGCTTTGCTTGGGAGAGCAAGGGAAGATTTTCTCTCACACTTTGTATGATTTTCCAGGAGGAGGGGATGGCACTATCTCCTTGGTCCTTGATGATGATTGGGAAGCACTTCCATCTTGGGAAGTATTCCACATTTTTTGCAGCATTATTGGAAGAATATTTGATAAGAAGCATGTCAAAGAACATAGTTTTGTATTGACATGAGCTTATTTGCATAAGCTCACAACGTTGTCACCTTGGAGTAAAGACTTATGGATGAAGTGTGCCCAGAAGAGATATGGTGGATCCATAACCCATAGGTCCCAGGACCACTTCATATTTGTTGCACTTGATTAACAAAGAGGAGGTAATAGAGACATCTATGGCATATTCTTCTTGACTTAGGTTTTCAAGCATAAGGAGGATTATCTTTTTGCAACACATGGTTCATTCTTCTTCATAGCATGCCAAAATACTATGAAGGACTCATGTATGGACCCATGTACCATCTTACTTCCGGCATATGGTGAGAAGATTGTTTATCCATTCATTGATTTGCATACTCTTACCATTCCTATGCAGTGCATTGCTTCACAAGAGGGCAAGCTCGTCAAATTGCTCCATGAATTGTATTGGGCCAATCTACATGATGGAGGCAGCCATATATTTTGTGGCTTTGGGAAAATGTTTTATCACCACATGTATGTTCATTTTCTGCACTATAGCATGTATCATATAAAGACATGCATGATTAACCGTGTGAAAAGAAACATTTTTCCATGTACTCTTATCAAGCATCAACTTGCAAAACTGCGCTGTCACTACTGGGAAAGATGTTGGTACCTTCTTGCATCCCTTGTAACCTTTAGCATTTTCTTCATTTTTCTGCTGATCATGCCTTCATTTTCTGATATAGATTAGATTTTTATGGGAGGCTTGATCATGAGGGAGACACATGAGCTGGATGTGTCCTTGAGTGGGAAGAATCCTCACAATTTCTACACTACATGTTCTAATGGGGGCATGAGAAGAGATATGGCCACCACAGCCAAATGTTTGTTCTCTTTTGAGGTGGGCCATAAGATTGATATTCATCCATTTTATAGCCATGGGCAAGTGCTTGATCATGTATTATTGTTGTTACATCCATCCATTTACTATCCTTTAGTAGATGTGATGAATCATGGACATTGCTTGCCATGTAATTTTATGAAGTTCTAGTGGATGAGACTGCGTTGTATCCTTGTGAGAAATTGTTTGCATCATGTATCATCATGTAAAACCTTCAGAAAACCTCTCATTAGGACGTTCCATGATGACCATGTCCTATTCTTCATGGATGGATTGTTTTGGGCCAGCTTGTTCTTCATTGTTGGAGGAGCCTTCTTTGGAGGATTTTTCTTCACTTTTCCATTGGAGGGAAATAATTTTGCAGCCTGAGATCAAAATACACTCTAAAATTGTCATGAGTGGAGAGGAGGACAGCATGGGGTAAGCTATGATGCTTGCCAAGTTCAGATTTTCAGCCCACCTTTAATACCGGAGCTTGAGGTGGAAGGAGATTTTCAGGAGTTGCCTTGTTGGGAGGTGGTTCATTTTGTTTGGATGATTGCTTGGGGATGGAGGATCCACATGAGGGAGATGTTCCTCATTATATTCCAGACTCCATGCCTTGAGTGGAGATTCTTCAGTTCTATCCTTGCAGTTGCTTGGGGACAAGCAACATTTGGGAGGGGAGGATTGTAATGTTCCAAATTTTTCTTCAATAAAATGGAACATTAAATTTTGTCTAAACTCATTTAGGAGATGAATAATTGGGTAAGGAGGCCCAAGGATAATAAAAACATAAATAAAACCCTCTAGTATGAAAAGGGATCAGCCATGGAACCAGATTTCACACCCTCATGTGTGGAAGGAGATATTTTCAAAGAGGTTTGACCAAGTCAACCAGCGTTGGGTATGAGTTGGAAAGCACTACATGACAACGTAGGAGGGAAGCTTCTAGAGGAAGGGAAGCTTCTAGAGGAAGGGACCATGAGGAGTCTCCAATTGCTATATAAATGGAGGGGAGGAGAGCTATTGCCATTCATGCATATGTTTATGATATTGATTTGGTCATCTTGACTTCTTGAGCACACTGGTTGTTTAACTAGTCTGTAGCAATGTTTAGTGCACCGAGTGTCTCCGTTCAGAGATCTCACCCTCAGCCCCGGGGGACTTCGAGTGCCTGCTCGAGTGAGGTTGTCCCATCATTATTTTGGTTCGAGACCGAAGCATCATCCTCTAGGACAACGTTATTGCTGCAACAGCATAATACTGTGTTGTAGGGTGTTGTAGTGGAGACTCCACAACACCTCTTCCATTGCTTGTTTTTCAGAGGGGGAGTATTTCTTGCCTTTGGAGGATCAGTTTGGAAGCTTGAGAGCTTATTTACAGATATTTGCATCAGGCCAACACTTATTCTTTCCCATAATACGCAGTTTGCTCCAATAGCTATGTTATTTTCATAGTGCATTTGCTGCGGGGTTTTGCAGATTGATTGGAGGGTGGGATCTCAAGTGTAAGGATCAGCCTTCCACTTTGGAGATCCATTGGAGGAGGTTTACTTCAGATATTTTCATATTATTCAGCCTTATCTACATATTTCTAGTTCCAAAGTTGCCGTAGTTGCCCAGCTACTCTGGCATTTTTGCCATTTTGTATGTTTTAGCCAATCCTTTGGAGGATTGATGTATTTTTGCTTATAAGGGTTAGAGCTTTGCTCCCAGAATTTATCTGAGATGATATTGTCATATTAATTCATTTATATTTTATATTTGCAGTAGATTGTGTTATTTTCTGCAGTCCTAATTTTGGTCATTCTCTTGTCTTGCAGCACCTCGATCTTGAGGGATTTTCTATGTAAAACTGTTGTTTAACCTTTATTAATGCCTATGAAATGTTAATAAACTAATTATTTGATTTTTAATACTTTTTAAATCTTATACCTTCAGAAAATATGCTTCCCTTGCTTCAGTAAATTTCTACATACTCAAAGTCATGGGAAATCAGGGTTTTTCTTGACTAGTCGGGAAGGAGGAACTGTTTAACTTAGTAAAACGCCTTTTTTTTTGATAAAATTCGACATTCATATCCCTATTGACCCAATATAACATATTACAGAACATTGACCCTTAATTTTACGCATATTTTCTTATACACTCATTTTAGGTCCAAAATCCTCACTTTTCCCCACCTTTTTGCCCATAAAAGCTGAGTAAAGGTTGTTGAAGTATTTGGAGTGGGTTTATAAGTGAATTTAAACATGTTTTATGATAGATGAAGGACACATTCCTGAAGAATGCGTTTTTCAGGCATGATTTGCTGAGAAATCCATTTTTGGGATATTAAAGTGGTATCCGAGCTTTTGAGAGGGATTATTCAAGAAGATATATAGAAAGAGTCTGGAAAGGGCTAGATAGACTCCAGATCTCATCCTCTTTCAGAGGAAAAATATCCGGTAAATTCCCCCCCCGTCTATCTCTGGTTGGAGTTTGCCGTGTTTTAAAAATATCCTCAAAACGGGATATTACATTCGGAGATTTCTGAAAATACTATATATGTATCAAAAATATATTATTACATAAAAAACTGAGGCTGTTTCAAACAAACATCCTCAGAATATGAAAAATAAATAGATAAAAACTAAAAAATATAATGACGTGCTTTATCATGTTGAACAATCCTTCCTAGCCATTGAGATTTTGAGTTCAAAAATATCCAACGTTGGCTTCACGTGGGATGGCTGGCCGAATTTGGATCTTAGTTGTCCCGTAAACAAAACATCATAGAGTGGTGGCACAATATTTTGAGTGGAATTCGTTAGACAGCGCATAGCCATCCATTGACTATATGGTTTTACTAGAAACTGCCAATATGTTTCTCAGTCAGGTTTAGATAGTTGCTTTAATGCTTCAATTTTATTTTCGGTGGTCTCTTCCACTATCTCTCTAAATGTTTGATGTCTGGGAAAAATCTTGGCTTGCATTCTTTAAGTAGATTGAGATTATGAAAGTTTTCATTTACAAATTAAATTATATTACTTGCTATACTATGTGCTCTAGTTGTTGCCCTTTCTGCTTGCCTTAATTGCATATCCCAATCTATAAATAAAATATCTTTGTGTGATTCTTCAATCTTTGGAAGATCGAATTTTGTTCCTTCTTTAGATTCTTGCCAAGAAATAAACTCTGAAATATTTTTATCAACCTTTTCATATTCTAATCTCTTATCAACCACATCATTGACTAAGGTATCACTTGTTTCACAATTTGGTTTGATCATTGATATTCTTTGATAAAATAATTCATGTTGTTTTGACAATTGCGTGTTTAATTCAAGTCTCTTTCATGAATTCTTCTGTTTGAGGACGATTCCTAATTTTATCCACTTCAATTTGTATTTGCTAAATATTTGTATCTTTCTCTGTGATGATTTCCTGATGTTGCAACATCATTTTCTCAAAATATTTCTAAAACTATACCATCTGCAGTTGTGCTTGCTTATTAGAATTATGTTTTTCCTGTTCAAGTTGGTGCTCCAACAGCTGAATTCTTTCATCTTTATCTTTAAGAAGAAGACTAACCTCTGTTTCCTTTTCCATTGTTGTTGTTTCATAAGCACCTGCAAACTGTGACAGCATTGTAAGGTTTTTTGATGGATCAATGGGGATGTCTTTCCATACCACCTCCATTGATTTTTTTTCTAGAGTTGCTGCTGATGAATCCAATTTTATTTTCATTTTATCTCTCCTTACCATTTCTTTATGTGTTGGACTATAGAATATATCTAGAGGGGGTATCTCTTCAATTCTTAAAAAAATTTGTGAAGTTGGGTAGGTCAGGATGATTCAACATATTCTTCTGGATTTGTAACCGGTAGGGTCTACTTAGGGTTCTAAAATCCAGAAGTTCCTTCAATACTTGTTTATGTCTGCTGTACTTGGAGATTTTCTCTAAATTACTCCCATTATTTATCCAGATCATTGAATATGATCATATGTGCTTGAACCTGTGTAGAATCAATTCCAATTGTTCTTCACCCGAGGTCTCTTTGGTCGTTTCTCCATTATTTTTCTCTGTATCCTTCTCAAGACCTTTCTTAGGGTTTTCTTCATGATTCTGAGATTGATGTTCAGAAAGTTTTAAACCTTGAATTGACTTCTCTGGATATTCTTGATTAGAATTTTGATTGGAATTTTCCTCCAGGCTTACACTGGGAGTAGGCTATCTTGTTTCCTCAATTTGAAATAGGTCTAAAGAGACCCTTGTCAGTATTTTATTCATGTATATATGAAAAATATTGAGGTCGGATGGGGTTAATTTCATTGATGCCAAATGTAAGAGTTGTGAGAAAGTCTCGGCCTTTTCAAATAGATCATCAAATTCATCTTTCTCGTGAATGGACTGTCTGATTTTAATAATAGTAGTAAAGTCTTGGGCGACTTTTTTGGGGTCATACTGTCTGCCTGGCATAGTAGCTAGATTCAAGCATGCCATACTCCGTATCTCTTTAACTGCATGTCCAAAATCAAATAATGAAAAAGAACCACATTGTACGGGAAAATTTGGCAAGATAGATTTCTTCATATCTTTGAGGGTTTTGGTAATACCTTCCCCTACTGTTTTATAGGTAATATCTCTTGCTAATAACTTATCAAGAACATAATAAGAAAGAACATGGGGAGATGCAATAATCCCAAAAACTCTGATATAAGTAAATGATTCTTCACCAAACCAACCTTCCACCGGAAGGATATTTATATTTGCTTATTCTGAAAGATGGGGGAATTTTACATCAAAAATGGTTTGATATATTGGCAACATGATGCTTTGACAAATCTTGTAAAAATGTGGATGAAAATGTCATTCCCAAAAAAAAATATGGTACACATGGATGGGAGTAGGTTCTTTTAGATTCCAATTCCAACCCATGTTTGGAAATTATGATAAAATGCAAACAACATCGATTATGTATGCACTCAAAGAAAAGGGAGGGATAACCCGAGTGGAAACAACTCTGTTGTGCATGTATTTTCTAATGGACATAGCCAAATTGTCTGAAAATATATTAATCCAATTCTTAATTGTCACATTAACAACCACATCAATCAATTTAACCCATTCCATGGCAAACTTGGTACTATCAGCTTTTCCAAACAGTCTACACATCATCGTAGCTACATAACTATGTGGGGCTGATAAGGGTGTAATTGGGTACATACGATATTTCTCCCGCTTGAATTTGCTGGAGCTAGACATCCAACTCTACATAACATCTATTGAGTCTTTGTTTTATTTTGTGAACTGCTCGATGAAATATTTGTCATGCGACTTTTGAGGTTCTGGTAGGTGATACATTCTGCGCAAATTGTCTGAGGTAAATGACCCCATGACTTCCTGCCTTGAATTTCTGAATTTCCTATCTAAAATATCCACATTTTGAATAATCCACTTCACTATATCCGTGTATGGAAGGATTTTGGACCTTGCAACTATTCTGTGCAGGAAAGAACATGTTGCTTCGAAATAGGAAGCTTCAGATGAGATTTTAGCATCAGTCGTTGCTTTCATTTCCAATACTGTTGGATTTTCATCCTCTAGTAGATTATACATAGCTTCCCATGATGTAGTTCCACCATATTTGTTGCATGAAGTATCATTAAAGAGTGGATGCATGTCTGAGGCTTTGAACGTGGTAGACTCGACTGTCTGTTTTACTTTATTAGTTATCTCCGAGTGTTGTTCCCTAAAATTGAGCAATGGAGAAAACATAATAAAAATGATAGCAAAAATGAAAGCGGAAACTCAATTATCATAGTAAATTCTATAAGGATGTGACTTTTATTACAAACATGAGTAAACATATATAAATATTCTCAAGCCTTTAAAAGAGTAAATGCGGTTGATCTCTATCGATTATGCATAAGGCATACATGTGATTCCTTTCAAGACTTGTCAAAACATCGCATCACATATCCCGAATGATATTTCAAATTAATGTGCCTTAATTGTGATGTCGATTTTGTGATTGTGATAAATCGCAATATCACAATATAATAAAGTAACAATCGTAATATCTCACAATATCGCAATAACACGGAATCACAATATCGCAATATAATATATCGCAATGGCGTAGCCTCAAAGGGTCGCAAGGTCAGGGATATGTTCTTTCAAAAGTCATTTATGTTTTACGATTTGTGATGCACGGTATATTTTTTGGCTTTTGAGTATCTTTTTCCTTATTTGAAAGATTGTTTTATTTAAGACAAGAACATTATAGACTTAAGGGAAAAGTCCTTTTAAGTTAGAAAATTCTCAACACTATGTTTAATTTTATAAAAGTGTTTTACTGATTATGTTTCTTGGATTTATAACTTATGATTAATCTACGTTACTTTGGATTTTGCACTTTGTGATAAAGAGATAAGTGTTCGGTCCTAAGTGAATTAGCTCAATGCCTTAATATTATCTAGGGAAAAACTCTTACTTGCTAATACTTTTGGAAAAAAATTTAAAGGGTCCCAATTTATTATTACAATATTAATTTTTATAAAATTAAATGGGGGGGGGGGGGGGTTGTTGCAGTACAACAAGAAGAAAAAAAACCAAATGAAGTAATAGAAACTGGTGTCTTCTACTCGTGGTTGTTAAGGACGACCACCAACTCTATTGGCCTGAAGCATTTCCTAGAACAATTATGAATCTAGGTAAAAGTAGAACTCTTATTTAAAGTGGGGGTTCTCCCTGATGATGGCTTAAAGTTGACCACAAAATCATGAAGCATTTAGCCGAAGATAAATTATTATATAGGTGGTGTTTTAGGGTTGATCACCAACCAAGTAATAGTCATGGAAAATGAGTTTGTATTTAACTAAAACTCTGACTTAGGATTTGGCTAACTCTAGCTCTAGGGTCTAATTGTTGGCTTTAGTTTAGGTTGTTGCTAAGGGTTGCTTGATATAACTTTGATTATAGTAATTAACCATTAATTCCCCCCATTTTGGATACAAGGTGAGAAGATGAAGATTTATCTAGTGTAAGATGTGTCAATAATTGAGAATGAAGTTTGAGGTATGACCAATATATCTTCTTGGTTGTTAAATACCATTTCCTAAAATTTATCCATCCAAGGTTAATCTTTGCTCTTGCAGGAGCCGTATATCTAGAAAATATATCTGAATGATGAGTAGGATTTCTAAAATTATCACAATGGTGAATATCAAAACATTGATATTTCACATGGCCAACTTGATCATAATGATGGCATCTATGAATTTTAAGTAGATGTGGAACATTTGAAGTTGGAATATCTTGAAGAAACCCAACGCTATGAAATTTGATTGGTTTGGAGTAGTTCGAAACATGACAATCCACTTCATTTGCATATACAAGACTAGTTATGTTTTTTTTTATGATGAATAATATGATCAAGTGCTAGCCATTGATAAGAATCAATTTCAAATAGAGAATTGTTATGAACAAGAACCATTTTAAAATGTTGATTCCTTTATTATAGTTCATCTTGTTGGAGTTGAGATTCAAGTTCTAGAAACTCAATCCTGTCTTGTGAATTTTGTAAATAGGTTTGAATATCATTGAGAGTAGCCTTTTTTATTTTGACTGTGTTATGAACAATATAGAGTATTATATCATTTAGTAACTCTAATAGTCCATCAAGTCTATCCATTTCTTCATGTTGATAAATAAAGGGTCTTAAATTCAACCAAAAATGCACCACTATAATTAATGAGTGATGTCCAAGCCTTTATACTCTCTTGAAGTTTATAATATTAAAAAAATATAACACAATGAGTTCATCCCTTTCACAATTTATTCTTCTAGTGTAATAGAGAGATAACTTCAGGGAAAATTTTAGGGGCTAATATTCGCACGTGGGCTAATTTTCCATGATTTTTCCCCAATAAAGATTCGCCAATTTCCATTTTTTTTTCCAAAATGATTCGCCCAAATTTTATAGTGCATCTTTATTTTACCTTAAAATCCCTAAAATATTATATCATAATATAAAATCATTGGAAATCTAAATATTTCATCAAAAATATCGCCAATTTTTTTACAATTTGCATAATAGGGACTCATAAGATTCTAAATATCAACATAACACCTATCTAGAATCCCAAAATTCTAGAGTCTCGTGCCATGTAAAATAATATAAGAAAAACTTTCCTTCACTCTTTTATCCTTCTTTGGTTGTGTTGTACATTAACATCAAAAAATAAATGACACAAATCAATAATAGAATGAATTAATGTTTTAAATATGAAAATATGTGTCCACAATTCATACTATGAAAATAAATAAAAATGACTATAGTTTACTCCAATCACCAAAATTATATACCAAATAAGTTTTCTATTAAAAATATAGCATCGATGTGCTCAAATTCAAACCTCTTCAACATCTCAATATGAGGCACCACTTAAAAGTGTTTGAGCATTCCTTAGCTTCCTTGGAGCAATTTGAGTTTCTCCCTCGTTTTTCATAGGTGCTTCCTTTTCAAAAGATATCAGTTGAATGCGACATGGTGATGACATATAACGATTGATTCTTCCACAGACAAGGTATTTTTTTCTCTATTGCTTCTCAACCTAGTTCACTTAAATGTGAGAAATATAACGTGTATTAACATCACACCCCTTTACCATAATGAGTATCAACATCACGACCCTTTTACCTTTTTCTCTACATTTTTAAGTAAACCTAACAAAAATTCAGCTTGCTTTACAAGCCAACAACCCTATCCATTAGAATTTTGAGACTTTTCTTGGGTAGTTATAGCAACACAAAAGTGGCAAAAGGGTATTGTTTGCTTGTGGAAAATTACATCCTTTGAATATCTCTTAGCCTTAACTATGTGTCTTAGTAATTTCCTCCGCAGATTCTCTTTTATTCATAAAATTAACATGTATGTCAGACCATATAACTATAGTTACCACCTACCGTCTCCATGATTTCCTTCAAAGAGAGCTTGAATTCTTTATAGAATTTCAAATTTTGATGCAAATTCCTTTTCTCCAAACCTTTGTGGTTTGTTTTATACTTCCCAAATAGATTTTTATAAGTTCCAACTCAGAAAAACACAAGGTACAATGAAAACTAAAACTACATTAGAGATGGTCACACTCTCCACACAATGGAACTCAAGGAATGTTAAGAATTCCTCTGAGGAACAATTGAAAGCCACACCAAAGTCAGAGAAGAAAAGGTAGAGGTGTGTTTGAGAGGTGAAGTGGAGCCTCATGAAGATTTGATATCTTTTCCTTTCAATAACATGAGGATTCCTTTACAATTTAATTTTCATTTCTGCTCATGATTGAAGACATGATGGTTCCCCATATTGATTTTTATTTGGTTCTCTTCTATGGTAGACCTAGTCACATACTTGATTATGGATAGTGAGATTGGATGACAACACTAATATGTGTAGAAAGTGTCTAGAATGGTAGAGCATTAGAGTTGAGAAATTCCCAACTTGATGAGGGAAAGTCTAATGAATTGAGAAGAGTCAAATTTCTTAGTAAGACCGACTGTCTTTTGATACCATGTGTTTCGATACCATGTTACACTCGCTCACAAAAATGGAAAAAAAATAAAATATATATATATATATATATATATATATATATATATATATATATATATATATATATATATATAACTCCCTATGATGATTCACATCCCTCCACACCAACACCAATCCTTAGAAATTAAGAGTCCAACATGTAATAACTTGAAACAAAACACATAAATTTTAAAATGTTCATTATGCATAATCATAAAGATTTTTGCATAATGCATAATGAGATAGTAGTGTAAAATATAGAATGTTTTAAAATTTGTGCAACATTTCAACTTTTTAATAAATAAAAATGATTGATAAATGAATTACGCATTGAGATTGTAAGGATTTTTAAAAAAAATTCTAAATTTATCATTTAAAAAAGCAATATGAACACGAAAACATTTGAATAAAATTAAGTGATATGAAATTTTTTAATATAAAAAAGAATACCAAATAATTCAAATTATCTTAAAAGCATGACATGTAATGATATTCATTTTAATTAAATAAATAAGGAAATTGAAATCTTACATTAAATTCACTTTACTACCAAAAAAAAATCAATTCACTTTACTACCCAAAAATAATCAACTTCGAAAATTAAAGAAAAAAAAAAGAAAAAACTTTTTTTATTATTTAAATTATTAAACTCAATGACATAATAGAGAAATATTTATGATAATATTCCATGTCATTTTTCCGCCTAATGATCCCCTTTTAAACATTATATAAAACTGCATCTCATACGCTACGCTATGAGATGTGTAACCTAAAATACAACAGAGGGAGAAGCAAATTTGAATGGAACTTTATCGAAATTAACCTGAACTCCAAGATATTTTTGAGGTTACCCGAATTTCAAACCTTAAACTCATCGAACCTTGTAACATTCGCCCTTTCAGAGCAAAAATAAAATTGAAGTTACTGCTTCCGCTAATTTTGCAAAGATTTGTTTTTGCATGTACTCACGGAAATTTATGTTTAATTAGTCATTTAGTTGGTTTATCCATAAACCAATAAACCAACAAACGAGGGATTTACGGAACATCTCACACGCAGAAACCCACAGAGCAGTGAACTTATTTTATATTAAAAGTGAGAGCACGAGAGCAAAAGCTGCAAGGACTCCAGTAAGTTGCATTGGCAGAGAAAAGCATTCGAAAAAGCAAAGGGCCCTTTAGTGACTGAGAGGTCGTAATAAGAGTTGCATATTTCCTGTAACAAGTCCTGTAAGTTGCATTGGCAGAGAAAGGCAAATGAAAAAAGGTCCTGTAAGTTGCCTTTTCGAAGGGTCCTTCAGTGATTGAGGGTAATCAACTTCAGACATGTCGAAGGTCAACAAGACATGACCCACAGAAAGCTTCAGTCTGTCAACTCTATGTGAAGGATACCCATGTAAATTGAAGGATACCCCATGAACAGGAAAAAAGTAACGATCATTCACATCAGGGAAGAGCAGAGATGGAATTTGACGGCCTGGCCGTTTAAAAATCTATGTTTATTTTTGAAATTATGAAGCTATACCCTAACACATACATCAATTTCAAGAAATAGCCTGTTTTGCAATTCCAACCCTGATACGATATAGGCAATATATTCCCTTTTAAGTTGCAATGAAGGTGAAATTGAAGCTATTCACGATATATGTGTGAAAATGGATAATCTTGTAATAAACTTCCCATGCGCTATTTAAGTTAATGTAATTAAAACTTTACAGTTTTCTTAATTTTTTTTTTATGCTCGGGATTAATTTAATTAAAATTAAAAATTCATAAATATTATTTTATCTAAAGTCACTTATATTATTAATGAATTTAATATAAAATTAATTTATAGTTATTAACTTAGTTTTTTATATTTATTAATAAATTTAATATAAAATTAATTTAACTTATTTTTTATATATATTAATAAATTTAATATAAAAATTAATTTATAAATTATTCTTTATATCTATTAATGAATTTAATATAAAATGAATTTATGTCTATTAACTTATTTTTAGGTTTTTTTTGTTATATCAAAACCCTTGAGCATTAATAAAATTTCTAAATCTTTATAATTCTCTTGGTTAGTTAGTCTCATGTTTCAAGATAGTCATTACTTCACTTAATTGATTTTTTATGAGTTGATTGTCACAATTACTACAACACTACGGGCAATTTGGAAATCAAACTTGGACGAAGACTCTAATCCATGTAGGAGTATTTGTATTACTCACTACATAAAATATCTCCATCGTATATCAATGGGGCTAATTAATGATTTATATAACAATGGGTAAAGAAATTTTGGAAAAGACCCAATTTAAGTGATAGAATCCAAATCTAACATAATAGATGCTATGGAGTTGTTTTTCTATCCCAAATTTTGACATTGTTGTAGTAGTCATATAGCTCTATATGCAATAATTTGTTTTAACTCTTATATATATATATAACCAAAAAAACCAATTGATAAAATTAGTATTGTTACTTTATATTTTGTTTAATATAGTATTTTATTTATTTTTAAAAAATAAAAAAATATAGGGAAATTAATAATATTTCTTAATAAGTTGAGAGGTTTATTTTACAACCTAGTAAGAGGGGAGACTCATTGATAAAATATTTTAATACAAATTAATATTGACACATAAAAATATGTTAATAATAAAAAAAAAATTAATTTCCCTCATAAAATGTTTAGTATACATGTTATGCAATATATTTTAATGTCAATTATATATATATATTATATATCATTTTAAAAACATCATGCATATATCATGAAAAATTAAGTTTTTATAGTTAAAACATTTATTTGGTCCTATATATAATCTATTTAGCATTCAAAACTACAATTTAAACACTCAAAAATAATACATTGTATTTTACATTCTAAATAAGTTTGCACCTGAAGATATTTGATCCATCTAGGCTCATGTTGATCCCTCATACATCATATGTATCTATGTTGGTTGAGGCTAGAGGATCATTATGAGGGGATGTGTAAATTTGTCCGTCCTTCTGTTTCCCTTTAAAATAAAAATAAAAATAAATTATGTTCTAAATAGAAAAATAAAGTCAACTATAATTAAAAAAATTGAATATGCTGTAAAATAATTAGAAGTAAAAAAAATGTGTGAAAGCTAAAGACATTGAAGGTTACCAGGTGGAAATCTTAAAAATTGGAGGTCCTGTCCTTATCCCCCACATCCACAAGCTTTTCAACCAAGCGGTCAAGCAAGGGTTCCCTAAACCTTGGACTCAGAGCCTCATTATCCCTATTTTTAAAAGTGGGGATACAAATAACCCCTCTAATTATCGAACAATTATGATCAGGCCTCTCTTAGCCAAGTTATAAGGTATTATTTTGGAAAAGAAGTTGAGCATTTGGCTTGAAAGTGAAGGTAAGTGGGCTAAAGGCCAAGCTGGTTTTAGAAGGCAACACTCAACAACAGACCACCTCGTTACACTTAATATCACTGTGGAGGAATGCCGCAATGATAAATCCAATCTCTTCTATTGCTTTGTGGACTTTAGAGAGGCTTTCGATACGGTTCCTAGAAATAACATATGGAATAGATTAGAAGAGCTAAATTTTCCTTTAAAGCTAAGAGCGGTCTCTATAATGTTATACGAGAATGTAATTGCCAAGTTAAAGAGCAATGAGGGGTATTTGAAAGATATTAAGTGTAATATCGGAGTTAAACAAGGTTTCCCCCTCTCGCCTACCCTATTTGGCATTTACATCGACAAGCTAGAAGGTTGTTTAGAAGAAGCAAGATGTGTTGGAACGATCTTAGCTGGGATAGTCATCATCCTTCTTCTCTATGCTGACGATATTGTTCTTCTAGCAAGGTGCCCATCTAATCTTGATAAGCAACTTAGAATTCTTAAGGATTTCTGCTCTACCATGGGTATGTCTGTTAACACTGACAAAACAAAAGTTATGATTATCAAATCCAAGAAGGACACTTACGCTAATTTTATGTATGACAATAGTAACTTGGAGGAAGTGTCTACTTACAAGTACCTAGGAATTGATATTCATCACAAGCTCAACTGGAACTATAGCATTCAGAAAAGGATTAATGGGGGGTGGAAAGCTTATTTTGGTCTTGAAAATAATTGTAAAACGACAAACGTCGTAATGTGGGATAGAAAGAAGTTCCTCTTCGAAACTTTAGTCACTCCTGTTATCTTATATGGATGTGAGGTTTTGGGTTGCAACATCTCTAGAGAATCCTGGAGAAATATTAAGAAAATCCAGAAGCGTTTTATAATGTATAACCTTAAAATTAAAAGCAATACACCCTATCCTATTCTCCTTATAGAAGTGGGTCTTTCCCCTATCGAGAGCCTAGCTATGACTAGGCCTCTATTGTACAAGCACAAGCTCAATAGCATAGGAGGCCATAGACTTCCTAAGCTAGCTTTAAATTCCAGCCAAAACCACCTAAGGCTTAAACGAGGTTGGTATAAAGACACCAGGGCCTGGTTAAACCATTGGGAGATCGACGAGAATGTTGCATTGCAAAACATCAATAAGATTAAGAAAATTTTTACTTCTAAGTTCAAAGAAAAAATGTGGTGTGAGAAAGATTTAGCAGCTAAAAGAAAGTTAAAATATTATAAGGAGGTCATCAACCCCACCTTAGAAGATCAAAAGTATCTCTCTGTTTTGACTAGCTCAACGAATAAAATTAATATAGCCAATATTAGAATGAACTGTCATGAGCTCCATAGTGAAACATGTCATTGGACAGTTCCTAAAACACCATGGATGGAAATGATATGCCATCTTTGTGAGAATACGAACATCGAGGATGAAAATCACTTCCTCTTAGAGTGCCCCGCGTACAACCACATTAGAGCTCAATTTCATAATCTTTGTTGCAATACTGACCTTCCTAGCCTGTTAAGATGTCAAAATTATAGTGAGCTTGGGAGGCTTCTCTCCAAGCTTTTTGAACATAGGAATAAAATCTTAAAGAAAATTAAATAACTCTTTTCTTTAGGTCCGATAGACTAAAGATTGGTCTCAGTTTTGATTTGGGTGATGTTAGATCTTACTTAAGATGGATCTATGTTGGTTCTACAACCTAGTATGAGGGGGATGTGTAAGATTGTCCATCTATCCGTTTCCCTTTAAAATAAAAATAAAAGTTAAAAAGTATGTTCTAAATAGAAATATAATATCGGTTATAACAAAAACAAAAAATGAATATGTTGTAAAATAATTAGAAATAAAAAAAATGTGAGTAAGATGTTTAAATCTTATAATTGGATTATTGATAAAATATTTTAATACTAATTATTATTGGCATATACTTAAAAATATGTTAATAATAATAAAAAATTTAATTTTTGTCATAAAGAAGTAAAATATTTTAATATCAATTTTGTATATATTATATATTATTTTAAGAAAATTATGTATATATCATGAAAAAATTAAGATTTTATGGTTAAAAGTTGATTCGGTCCTATATATATTTTATTTAGCATTCAAAAATACAATTTAAACAATGAAAATAACACATTATATTTTACATTTTAAAGAAATTTGCAAGTCAAAAAATTTGATCTCTCTCAACAAATACATCTATAATGGTATTTAATGAAACTATGTAATGTTAGGAGTTTATTGAGTAAACACGTTATATTTGAAAAAAAAGTTGTAATTGAAAACAATGTTGATGTCAAATTTCACTCCATAACACTTTTAATTAAAACCAACTTTAACTTAAGAAACTTCTTCTTGTTAATTCTATAATAATAATAATAAATTCATTTTTAATTTAAAAAAAATCCTTATCTTCCTTTTGAGTTTACTAATGAAAGTTTTTTATTCATTTGATTAAGAATTAAACATAGTTTCGAGAATGAGTAATAGTCCATGGTGCTCAAGTTTTTTATTCCTGATAAAAAGAGAAAAAAATTCTTTGGAAGTTGAAAAAATAAATACTTACTCTGTGTCCTTTGGCATTTACCAGATTTACCTATTAACCTAAACCAATGCCAAATTTACCTCTTAACCTAAACCCTATCTTAAGTAATGAAATACATATTTATAAAACAATAGCAGCTGTTAAGCTAAACCGTATCTTAAATAATAACTTTTCATGCCCCATAAAACCCTCGAAACCCTGCAGTTCTTTTTTGTATTAAATGAGGTACAAAACTTTACAAAAAAGCAATATAAAATTCAAAATGGAAGATTTTTTTTTAATAAGAAAATTGTTGAGAATAATTCTTAATTGCTGAAATTTGTCAGCAAATTTTGTGATTCTATGTTATTAAGAATTAGTGCAGCAAATTATTAGGATGGCCAGTGCTCAGAATCATTGGCAGTAGTCAGAATAAATAATTAGTATTTGATAAAATAGAATTAGTAATAGGTTTACTATATAAGAATGTATTTACATAGATGAAGCAATGTGAGATTTACAAGTTGAGCAGTGATTTCATTTGATCTGTGTTTTCTTTTCAGTTTTATTGTCTTTCATTGTTTTTTTATATCATATTTATTCTAGTTTATTAGTTGGCGTAGAGAGCAGTGGCCATTTCAGATTTTACAATTGGTATCAGAGCAGGTAAAATTGTTTTGGGTTAAATTTTTTAATTGTTGGAATTTCGCCAAAGTTAAAAATGTCAAATTCTAACTCTGTTTTGTTCCGGAGTGCAATTGAACGATTATGAATATTGGGCACGTTAAGATGCGCGGCTTTTGATTGGAAAATATTTGTGACCGATTGTTGAATCGAGTTATTGTGACGACCTCAATTCGAATTGAGTAGCATTAACTTAGTTTCCAACAATTGCTTCTTTTAATTCCATTAAAGAAGACTTAATGGTTATATGTTAAAAAAAAAATCCTATTTATTTTATTTTTGATTTATTTAAAAGAAAAACAATGAATGGAAGGGAAGCTGCTAAGCTGTTGGTATTAGTTTCCTAGAATAGATGGTGGTTGGGGACAGTTGGAAATAGTTACCCCTCCTCATGGGATAAAGTTGGAATCCAGAGGATGGAGGGGGGTTCTGGAAAATGGGCAAGAAAGGGAAAGTATTTTCTTGAGCTGGTATGAGACCAGTTGAAAATATCTTTGGAAACCCTTGTGCAAGCCAAAGTTTGACTGTTAGTGACTGGAATTGATATCCAGAGGTCACAGTAGGATAATCCACTGTTTTACCCAAGGCATCAATCAGTTTCTGGAGCTAGGGGGCAAGCGGAGGACGTGATAGCCTCCCTTGAAGGTTGGGTGGACAACAGCTTGGACAGACCTATCCCTACAGATAAGTACTAATGCGATAATCTGAGTTATTTCAATATAAGTAAATACAGATATGTACTTCAGTACTGTTATTTTATTGTCATATTGTAGAAGTATCAGTAGGGAAATGTACCATGCTTATAAATGAATGCAGAAGAAAACGAGTTTAATTCTAGCATTTATAGTCTATATTCATTTCTAGAATTACTGTTGAAAAACGCTGTAAATATTCAGTTTATAAATTCCCTGTCTAAGGGTTACATTCAAGTTTAAATTTCAGAAAAGGCACTAAAAGATTCTATTTAGGATGAAACCATAAGAAGGTACCTTATTTGGAATCCTTTCTTAATCATATCTGTTCTTACTCATTACATGCAAAACTGAAAAATAGTATACCGAGTGGAAGAAAACATATAGAAGTACAGGAAATGGAAAATAACGTTCGAATGCAGGGTAACTTCTATCTTGGAGGAGAACGAGTAGAAAAACTAAGAACTCCGTAAAGAACTGTAACGGCCTACTGAATATCCACATCATGATAAGATGTACAATGTCGACAAGACAGCAAGGGAAACTATAAAACCTTTCCAAAACTGTAATGCAAGATGCGGAAATGGAATAACCAGTGTACAGTAGTTATAATGTGAAAACTATTGCCAATTTAAAAATAAAACACCGCTTGAGCATGAAAGCTACGCATGCAAAACTGAGTACTGAATTAGATTTCCGTAACCCTGTGGTAAAGGGTCGGAATACAAATTCAGGCTGTGGCGTTTAGAATAACTTCGGAAGAACAAGAATAAACGCATACATAGCAAGATTCAAACCATATTGTGTAAATAAACCTCAGAAGATCACGAATCTTACATATAAATAACATCTATCATTCAAGAAGTACCGGCTATGTTCGCCAAAATATAGATAGACCGCCGAAAGGCCGTAGCAACAGTAAGTTAAACATGAACCCTGGCGCAAAGAAAAACTAGCGCTTCGTAAACACGGTCCAACATAACTTAAAAACCCTGGTGGAAGGAGTTAACCGCAAACACCAATTACATATAAACGGAGGAATTAAACTCTGTCACAAATATTCAACCCTAAACTAACAAGGACGGACGGAGGTCGAAAACTTGACAAGGGTTCGACCCAGAAATCATTTCCTCCGGCCAACAGAGGTAGTACCTGGAAGAATGGAGTTCCGACTGTTAGCTTGGGTCTTGGAATTTGAATGTATGTTAGTTGCAGTATAGAGAAAAGGGGCCGGTCTTACCTGCAATTTAACCACAATAGGAGTTAAATACCAAACCAAAACACGAGCTATCGTAATGGAAAACTTAAAGAATGAACTAGGAAGCTAAGCGGGAAAGTCATCGCACACAGTAGCTTACCTAAGAGTTGACAAGTCCGAAATCTGGCTGACCTGTGAATAGGCAGAGATTGGGACGGTCAATAACGTTCATTACAAGTTAAAGGTTCGAGAGAATGACTGTGTATGTAAACAAGATTGTGGTGGGTGGGTCTGAGCATAAAGAAGGAACTTACCAGCGCCTTCTGGAAGTTGAAATAATCCTTCTGAAGAGAGATGCGAACCCGAAGCAAAGGGCAGCTCAGGGTTTCAGGGACCCTGCCATAAACATACACAAGAAAAATGAAAACTGAACCTGCATAACGAAAGAGAGACGCACAAGTTAATAATCTGAGCAAATACCTAAAGAGTAAACGACGAAACCAGAAAGGAAATGCATTCCTCCTCACCAGGTGGCTATGCGCATCGACATTCTCTAAATTTAAAAGAGTCTGTGCTTTGGATATGAACCGGTTCTCCCTTGGCACCATGGGCGCCGATGATATTCGGAGCGCAAAACCTCCTTACCTTCTGTCAACTGAAAGAAGAACTCCAGAGAATGCGATAGGCAAAAATCGGCAAGTTAGAGTTGGAGAGCAGAACTTCGCGAAGAAGATTGGAGGGAAAGAGCCACCGGAAGGATAGTCATGCCAAGCCTGGCTGGCAGTACGCTAGAACATTAAATTGCATTTAAGGTGAAGCCACGAGGAGGGCTCACAATCAACCAAGTGTTAGAAACAATGCGATATCGGAGTTGACGCAAATAACACAAACCGGAAATTGCATAATTCACATTATCCAAAGATTAAACCCTCGGCGTATATCTCCAAGCGGAAAAGTGGACAAGTGGCGAGGTCACATAGTATAATACACAAGTTCATAACAGCAATTGATTATCAGTACATCTCATAACACCTTGCAATAAAGAATCACCGTAACGCCAAGTTTGATATACACCCCGGAACCATAAGATGACAGAAATTGGTACCAGTATATTAAACGATGAATGTTTGTGTATTGATAATCTTGTACCTAGCCCGTAACAAATATGTCATTGCATTTTAATTCCGTATGGTTTAATGTTCGAGTAATATAATCACTTCGATGATGATAGGTTATAATTTTATTTTTATTTTTTGTGGTAAGTTTTGGGTATGTATGTAGCCGGTTATGATGAGCCAGAAGATTGGAATGCCCTTATAGCCAATGAAAAAACAACAAGAAAGGAAGCAAGGAAGAAGAATGCTCAAGCATTGTTTCACATTCAGATAACTCTTGATAAGAGCTTATTTCCACGAATATCAGGAGCTACAACTGCCAAAGATGCCTCGAAGACTCTTCAAGAAGCTTACCAAGGTAGTGATCAAGTTAAGGTGGTCAAGCTTCAGACATTGAAGAGAGAGTTTGAGAATCTGAATATGCAAGAAGCTGAAAGTATAAGTGACTATTGTGTGAGAGTCAAAGATGTGGTCAATAAAATGGCTACACTTGGGGAAACAGTAAGTAATGAAGTTTTAATAAAAAAAGTATTGAGATCTTTAACACCTAGATGGAATAATGTTGCCATAATATTAGAAGAAAGAAAGGATTTGACACAATTAAAGTTTGATCAATTGGTTGGATCTCTCATGTCTCATGAAGAAAGATTGAAAGAAACTTTTGAAGTTGTTGAGAAAGCTTTTTCCTCTAAATTACAAATTACACATAATGAAGATGCAAGTAGCAGTAGTGCCAAAACCAATCAAGATCGAGGTAAATGGCAAAGCCAAAAATTTTCTAGAGGTAGAGGCAGAGGTAGTTTCAGAGGAAGAGGTAGATTTGATAAGAGAAATGTTCAATGTTACTATTGTAATAGATATGGCCACTTTGAAAGAGAATGCAGATTGAAAGTAGGTAAAAATGATAACTATGCTCAAGAAAGTAATGAGTATCCTCCAGATCACTTATTTTTATCTTATGCCAAAGGTGAAAATACTAGTAAAGATGTTTGGTACATAGATTCTGGATGCTCTAACCATATGACAGGGAATGAGAAATTGTTTTCAGCCAAGGATGGAAGTTTTAAATCTCAGGTCAAGCTTGGTGATGATAAATATTTGGAGGTTGCTGCCAAAGGAGCTGTGGAGATCCAGACAAAAGAAGGTATAAAGAGTATTCATGATATTTATTATACTCCACAATTGAAGCACAATTTGTTAAGTGTTGGGCAACTATGTGAGAAAAATTATAAAGTAGTCTTTGAAAATAAGACATGTACTATCTATGATAAGAATAAGGGAAATAGGGTGATCATTGTTGTGCCTATGACAAGAAATAGGATGTTTCCCTTAAGGTTTGATGAACATAGCAACACCCTTGCAAATATGGCTTATGAGGATTCAAGTTGGCTATGGCATCTCAGGTATGGGCATTTAAATTTTCACAGTTTGAAGCTTCTAACCTCAAATGCATTAGTTTCTGGTTTTCCCAAGGTAGAGGAGCATAAGGAGGTTTGTGAAGGATGTGCTAAAGGCAAGCATGCAAGGGAAAGGTTCCCAAAGGGAAGTGCATGGAGGGCTCATCATCCACTTCAGCTTGTTCATTCACACATCTGTGGTCCTATGCAAACTAATAGTTTGGGTAAGTCATCATATTTCATCACTTTTATTGATGATTACTCACGAAATTGTTGGGTATATTTTTTGAAGGCCAAAAGTGAAGCCTTGGATACATTCAAAAAGTTCAAGGCACTTGTAGAAAATGAGAAAGGGTCCAAGATCAAATGTTTGCGGACTGACCGTGGAGGAGAATTCTGCTCAAAAGCTTTCCAGAGTTATTGTGATATGAATGGCATCAGGAGGCAACATACTACAGCATACACACCCCAACAGAATGGTGTAGCTGAACGGAAGAATCGCACTGTGGTTGAAATGGCAAGGTGCATGTTACAAACTAAGGGATTGAGCAATTCTTATTGGGGAGATGCAGTTGCTACAGCAGTGTACATCCTCAATCGTAGCCCCACTAGTGCACTAGAGAAGATGACTCCTTATGAAGCTTGGTATGGAAAAAAGCCTAATGTTAATCATTTCAAAGTTTTTGGTTGTTTGGCTTATGTGCATGTACCTGATCAAAATAGGAAAAAGTTAGATGCAAAGAGTGAGTCATGCATTTTCATTGGGTATAGTGAGACAAGCAAGGCTTATAAATTGTATAATCCCCTCACTAAAAATATTATTGTATCAAGAGATGTAATTTTTGATGAAGGGGGAGTTTATGGTCATCAAAAAGGCCATGTTGAGAAGAAAAAATTTGTTTTGAATGATGATATAATTGCTGATATTGAGCAGCCAACTAATGCTTCTATATCTAGTAGTTTAACTCCACCAAGCAGTCCTTCATCAATTTCATCAGCATCAAGTTCAAGTCCAAATTCTTCTCCAAGTTCTACAAGGAAGGTAAGGAGATTGAGTGACATATATCACAGGACTGCAAATCAATCACATGATGAAAACCCAATAGGTGAGACAGTGAATTTTGCTTTATTAGCCAAGGCTGATTTTGAACCATCATGTTTTGAAGATGCATGTACTAATGAGGTTTGGGTGCAAGCTATGCAAGAAGAGATAGATTCCATTCATAGGAATGACACTTGGGAATTGACAGAGCTTCCGCATGACAAGAAAAAGATTGGCACCAAATGGGTCTACAAGACCAAATTTAACAGTGATGGTAGTGTTGAAAGACACAAGGCAAGATTAGTTGCCAAAGGATTCACACAAAAGTATGGAATTGATTATGAAGAGACATTTGCACCAGTAGCAAGACAAGAGACCATTAGAATGTTGATTTCATTAGCAGCTCAGAAAAGGTGGAGCGTACATCACATGGACGTGAAAAGTGCCTTCTTGAATGGGTACTTAGAAGAGGAAGTATATGTGGAGCAGCCACAAGGTTTTGAAGTGGAAGGAAAAGAGAATAATGTCTACAAGTTGAAGAAGGCTTTGTATGGTCTCAAGCAAGCACCAAGAGCGTGGTATGCTAGGATTGATGGATACTTTCAGGAGAAAGGCTTCGAGAGAAGTAAGAATGATCCTACCCTTTACTACAAATAAGAAGGTATTGATATTTTGATCATAAGTTTGTATGTTGATGATCTATTGTATATGGGTAGTAGTTCCAAAATGAATAATGAGTTCAAAGTTGCTATGATGAATGAATTTGAGATGAAAGATCTAGGTCTCATGAAATATTTTCTAGGAATGGAGGTTTATCAAACCAAGGATCAAATTTTCATTTGCCAGACAAAGTATGCACATGATATGTTGAAGAAATTTGATATGCTTGATTGTAATGGATCCCCTACTCCAAGTGCTCAAGGAATTGTATTATGTAGGGATGATGGTGCTGATTTAGTTGATGAGACAACTTACAGAAGTATTGTGGGGAGCTTGATGTTTCTAACCCACACAAGACCTGATATTGCATTTTTAGTTTCACTTGTTTCAAGGTATATGACAAATCCATCTCAAATACATATGAAGGCAGCTAAGAGAATTTTAAGGTATGTGAAAGACACTCTAAATTTTGGTATTCATTACTACTCTGCTGAAAAGTTCAATCTTGTTGGATTTAGTGATTCAGATTGGGGAGGTAGTGTGGATGACCGTAAGTCTACATCTGGAAATTGTTTCTCTTCTGGTTCTGGTTTGATTACTTGGAGCTCAAGAAAACAAAGCATTTTTGCCCTCTCATCCACAAAAGCAGAGTATGTTGCAATTACTTCAGCAGGTACACAAGCTCTTTGGCTCAGAAAATTTTTGGAAGAAATTGGAGAGAAGCAAATTCAGCCTACAATGATTTATTGTGATAATGTAAGTGCCATCAAGTTAGCAAAGAATCCAGTTCATCATAGCAGGACAAAGCATTTTGACATGAAATATCACTTCATTCGGGATTTGGTGCAAAAGAAAGATGGTGAATTGAAGCACATAAATACTAAGCATCAGCTAGCAGATATCTTCAACAAAGCAGTTGCAAAAGATCAGTTTTTGGCACTAAGAGATAAGTTAGTAAGCCCTCATTAAGCATTAAGGGGGAGTGTTGAGAATAATGCTTAATTGCTGAAATTTGTCAGCAAATTTTGTGATTCTATGTTATTAAGAATTAGTGCAGCAAATTATTAGGATGGCCAGTGCTCAGAATCATTGGCAGTAATCAGAATAAATAATTAGTATTTGATAAAATAGAATTAGTAATAGGTTTATTATATAAGAATGTATTTACATAGATGAAGCAATGTGAGATTTACAAGTTGAGCAGTGATTTCATTTGATCTGTGTTTTTTAGTTTTATTGTCTTTCATTTTTTTGTATGACATATTTATTCTAGTTTATTCGCTGGCTTAGAGAGCCATGGCCATTTCAGATTTTACAAAAATAATCTAAATTCAAAATTGAAGATTTTTTTAATTTATTTCAATAAATAGAAAATTTATAATGATTTAGTTATTAAATTAATATTAATAATACTTATTAGTGGGTACGTATTTATTATTATTCAACGAAAAATAAACCACTTTGTTATACTTTGTAGACTATGTTTTGTCTTTCCTACAACAAAATTCAATGTAAGTGTAGTTGCTGCCAGTCTTATTCATAGCGGTGGTTGAGAGTATTTCGCATAAAAGGTGCAACTAGCTAGTCAATATAAGCCAGCAGAATTGAATTGACATGCAAATTGTTATTCATGTGATGATTTGTGTGTCAAATATAGTTGGAAAATTTATAAACCAGTCCAAATTCTTTTTTGAAATTGTAAGGCCACATTAAAATTGTGAAAACTCTCAAATTTGTAAAATAAATCTGTTTTGAAATTAACACTGTATGTATTAGTGGTGGTGGGTGATGTTGCTACTCAGTCACAATCATAGGTCGCAATCGCATGCCTCACCGCTGTCCTTTTGTGTTTCAATTTGCCCAACTTTTTCATAATTTCATTCAATGAATGGGACAAAGTGAATGAATAGCCTTCTCTATATTTTGCGTTGCTGACTTTTGGCCTGAAAATCCTCCGTTGTCGTTTTACCCAACGTATTCACTCCATCCTCTGGACTAAGTGAATGCGTAGTTCGTTTGTTTTTGTTTTTTAAAAGGGTGTATAATTCCTTGTTGACCTTTGGCTTGATAACTCCTCAGCAAGGAAAGGTCCATTCAGTAGAGCTAGCAACTCATTCATGCTCTCTCACTTTCACTTTTAATACATGAAAAAAGAACTAGCAGGTTTTGATGGAGGTCAACGTCATTCCTGTGCTAAATTCCAGTTGATATTAAACATCTAATTCTTTCGAATGTAGGCAAAGGAAAATGTAAATTTAAATACTTGTTTACATGAAAGGTCATTTAGAAAAAAGGCAGAATGGTTCATGCTTCATATTTAGGAAAATATGAATTTAAATACTTGTTTACATCAAAGGTCATTTAATAAAAAGCAGAATGACCCATGCTTCAGATTTGGTTAAAGGCAAACCTAAAGGCATAACATTCGCACTGGCAAGAGAATAAGAACAATGGAGTGAACCAACCATTATTTAAATAATAATAATAATCATTAACAGCACGATGACAAAGGTTGCTTTCACATGGAACGCTGAATATAAAAATTAGTCTACCCAGGTGGCAATTTAGCCCGGAAATTGTTGCCAGTCCGAAAAATGTCTGTATTGTTCCCATTCCGAAGAAAGTTTAGTTTCATTGACGGAGAATGGTTGCCCATCCTAGGTTTAGCTAGGCAACCAGGTGTGGGTATTGTGTATTTTTAAGGAAACACAACCAGATTTTAATAGCACTCATACACGTTGAGAGTTGATTGAAATCTAATAAGGCAAACACTGAGTTAAAGAGAGAGGCCGGAGAAAATGAACCCAAACTTCGTTTACAGAATCCTTACCAAAAACATATGAAAATAATTAAAATCTGCTGTAAGTTATCAGTGGAATATGGTCACTTTCTGCAAGTCAATGTAAAGGAGGTTTATATGTTTTTGGTTTTATATTGTTTTAAATTTCATGAATGAACTGATATAATTTCTTTAAAAAAATTACATGGAAAAAGTATTTTATGATAGTAAAAGTTATTTGAATATCTATAATATAAATGTATTAATAAACTTGCAAAATGAAAAAATAAATAAAAATTGTTTCAAAGATCGAGGAAGCCAATGCACTTCTCTTACAATTTTTTTATAAAAAAGATAGAAAACTGTATTTCTCATAAAACATATGACCCAATATACTCACCTACTAACTAATCAATTAAAACCATTGTTCAATTAATCAATTAAAACCTAATGACCTAATATAAAACCTAATGACCCAATATACTTCTAACTACTCAATATAGGCAAATGTCAATTAATCAATCAACATATTAATACTAAAAATGACATTATCTATAAGTGAGACTTTTTGAAAAGTTTTTAGATTTATTTTCTGATTTAAATGATTTAAATTAGATCAGGATTCATTGAAATCACAAGTTTTCTAGATGAACAAGGATTCATTGAAATCACAAAACCTAATGACCCATTATATGCCTAACGACCCAATATAGATAGATAAATGTCAACTAATCAATCAACATATTGATAATAAACCTTAAAATATCCATTAAAAGGGTTTTAAAAATAAAATTATCTATAACTGAGACTTTTTGAAAATTGAATCACAAGTTCTCCAAGTGAACGGGGATTCATTGAAATCACAAGTTTGACTAATGAACTCTTCACAATAAAAGTTCCCTAAAATTTTTTGAGGTTGTTGAATCCATATATGTAGTAAAAAAAAACCAATTTAAAGAACACAAATCAAAATTTCTCAAGATTTCACCAAAATCGTTTTCCTCATATGAACTACAAAAAAGATCAAATATAGAAAATCCCTTAAATATATTACCTATAACTCATTTTCTAGCACATAAAAGCACTTTGAAGGGCACCCATAATAATATTATTGTCAAAAGTTTTTCTATCTTGTGTTTGCAATATATTTTTCATATTGAATTCTCTCAAAAATTGATGAAATCATAAGAAAAACTACAATTAAACTAAAATTTTTATTCACCAACCATTGGTATATAACCACCAATGTTGAAATGTGTAATATCTTCTTCTAACTAGTTAAATTCGATGTGACAATGTAAATAATTATTTAATTAAAAAAAATGGTTTTGTGAATTAATATTCTTGAAAATATATTAAAGGCTATCATGTGATATTAAACTCTTAATTGCAAGAAAAACTATTGGAATTGGTTATGCCTAAAAAGTGGCAAAAACAAAAAAGAAAAAAAATCTTCTTTGATAGTTGGAATTGTTGGCTGAAGTAGCCTACTAAGATTTCATGACTCGAGATAAATGTCATGAGTGGATATGTGTGAAGAGAGAACCACATGAGATAAAGGAAATCACTTTTAACAAATGCGAGTGTGAGAGAAAGACTAGACGTGAACACAGAAAAGTGGCATGGCATTGCTAAGGGGGTTAAGGAGGTGAAATTGAAGAAGAATTTCTATCCTATATTTGAGATGTTAATTTGTGGTGGTTGAGAAAGTCTCTCAACCTCTCTTTCTAACTTAGGAATAAGATAGATCTGAGAAACTCTATATATTAGAGTAATTTGAATGTAAAGAGTGTGTGTGTTTTGATTCATACACCTTTGTGTGAAATATATGAATGCATTTAGTCATTTTTTATCATGGTATTAGAGTCTATCTAGGTGAACCCCTTATTGGAAAGCCAAGAGACAGAGAGAGTGTATTTTTTTTTGCTGCATTGTAGTGTGTTAGTTTGTATACGGAAGAGTGAATTATTTTGAGTCATTTTTATGAGGAGGTAAATGGAATATCAATGGGCAATAATTTGAAACATATTTTTCATCCCTTCACATAGAATTCCATTGGCTAATACAGCTCCCGAGTGTAGAACATTGAGAGCTCGCCATTGGATTGATAAAAACTGAATATAAGCTAAATGGCTCTCGAGGTGAGAACCTGGAGAGTGTACACACTCATACACACTCTATTACATTGAATCGGATGAGCCTTAATTATATAGGCTTTCACACTAACGGGATGGTTTCAACACTCCCCCTTAATGGAGAAAGGGTACTGAACAATAACATATGTTTGTTGGTCTAGTCTTAGCTAGGCTTACAATAAAAAAACATGAAAAAAACTTGGTAATAGAGTTTTAATTTTTGTCTTTATGCTTGTGACTCCATACTTATTCATTCTGAGTCGAGGCTTCATCTTCACTTTCTTTGCCATGACATAGTGATGTATCTTTGCCTCATTTCTTCCCCTGTGAAGGAACACTTGAATTCTTGTTATCATCCTTCTCAGAATTATGGCAGGGGGTTAAGGAGGTGAAATTGAAGAAGAATTTCTATCCTATATTTGAGATGTTAATTTGTTGTGGTTGAGAAAGTCTATCAATCTCTTTTTCTAACTTAGGAATAAGATAGTTATGAGAAACTCTATATATTAGAGTAATTTGAATGTAAAGAGTGTGTGTCTTTTGATTCATACACCTTTGTGTGAAATATATGAATGAATTCAGTCATTTTTTATCATGGTATCAGAGTCTATCTAGGTGAACCCCTTATTGGAAAGCCAAGATACAGAGAGAGTGTATTTTTTTTTGCTGCATTGTAGTGTGTTAGTTTGTATATGGAAGAGTGAATTTATTTTCAGTCATTTGTATGAGGAGGTGAATGGAATATCATTGGTCAATGAATCGAAACATATTTTTCATCCCTTCGCATAGAATTCCATTGGCTAATACAGCTCCCGAGTGTAGAACATTGAGAGCTCGCCATTGGACTGATAAAAAATGAATATAAGCTAAATGGCTCTCGAGGTGAGAACCTGGAGAGTGTACACACTCATACACACTCTATTACATTGAATCAGATGAGCCTTAATTATATAGGCTTTCACACTAATGGGATGGTTTCAACCACTCCCTCGATATTAGGATTTGAGATCTAATCTTAGCATCTCAATCCTATCATCATCATAACAATAATCTAATTATGAATTTCTCCATTAATTCCAACACTCCCCCTTAATGGAGAAAGGGTACTGAACAATAACATATGTCTGCTGGTCTAGTCTTAGCTAGGCTTACAATAAAAAACATGAAAAAAACTTGGTAATAGAGTTTTACTTTTTTTCTTTATGCTTGTGAATCCATACTTATTCATTCTGAGTCCAGGCTTCATCTTCACTTTCTTTGCCATGACATAGTGATGTATCTTTGCCTCATTTCTTCCCTTGTGAAGGAACACTTGAATTCTTGTTATCATCCTTCTAATCATCTGAGCATCAGCGATGATATCTTCACCATTGATTACTACAATTTCTGTGTTAGATTTATAAAGATGACCATAATTACTTCCATCTTCCTGCTCTTTCTGAAGAGCTTTCATTTCACCATCTCTCCCTGCTTCATCCCTTTCTGCTGACATAATTATGCCTTCATCTTTGCATCCTTCATGAAGATCAACATGTGACTCTTCAATATCATGATCTTGCACATCAGATTGTGGCTCTTGTTTGTCGTGGTCATCAACAGAACCACATTGTTTTTCTGAAAAAATGCTACCCATGCTACCCAAGCTAATGCCTCCAAATGTCCACATGAGAAAATCATCATCATCATCAGAATCAAACATATCTAAAAATATAGACATGTTGTTAAAATTCCAGCTTATCTGGTTTTGTCTTGCTTCCAGATTTCGACTCCACTCGGTCCTCTACTGAGCTCCAACAACCCCATTAACACGCAGGCGGGAAACCTCCCTTTGGCAGCTCTTCAACAGTAGAACCTTGTAGACTATGGCTTTTATGCCACGCAGGTCTCAATGCCCTCGTCTCTTGCGACGAGCAACATAAAACCTCTCAAAAAGCTAGCAGTGATATCAATGTCTAATTTTGATGCATGTAATTAAAATTTCTCATATCACACATATTTCTGAAAGGATGCAACAAATAAATTAATATTTTTAAATGAATTCTTTCCACCCAACCAAACTGAGGAATTGGGCCTCAACATATAATTCGATTTAATTCATAATATTGAAGCACTCGGACTTGAACAATAGTCAAACCTTTGCAGCAATCGTAGATCTCTGCCACGACCTCTTCAAACTTTCACGAGGTATGCACAGGTCAATCAGCCTCTGCCATGATCTCTAACACATAAAAAATCCTTGAATGATGAGATTAAATGAACTTTATTTGGCTCCACATTATATGCATTGGAGAATCAGGTGGAGGATAAGGTGGTTATGTGGAAGAACAAGAGCCGTGTTTGTAGTCAAAGAGAACTGCAGTGGTAAAACGACATGTAATAATCCTAAAGGCGTCCAAAATGTTGCCGATATTCAGTGGAGGAGGATCAATCAGTGAGTCTCAATCCATTGATAGGGTAATAAATGGCTGTCAAAAGAGATTGCGATGGATGCGTGGTGAATAAACAAGGGCTGCTTCTTGACGACACATGCCCATATACACCTTCGCGGAGCCTCCCATGCCCAGCAGGTGACATTTGCTGAAATTTTCGGTCGCTCTATGGAGCTCGCGCTTCGTAAAATTATACAACCCTTCCGTTGGTAGCAGCTATCGTGCAACCGTCTCCGGCCTCTTGTCTCTGCCGATAAGGCTCTGTGTGAGAGCGGTCATCAAAGCGCTCTTGTGTGCGGAGATCAAAGGGTGCCAAGAGGTACATAGCATACGCTTCAATTCCAGCAAAGAACATGAGAGACGCAGCACATCTCCACTATCAGCAACCCTCTCAAATCCGTTCTTCCGGATGGTTGTTCACGTCCCACAAGCTGGACCTCCTCTGATCCTGCAGGAGATCACGAGGATCACCACAGCAATCCGTGGACACAGTGCCAAATCACTCACGGGCGTGCCATCTCACAGAGCACTCAAAGTCGCTCTCTAAGCTTGGCCTTCACAGCATGCACACAGTCACCGTGCCACACGCCGTCTCAACCAACCTGATGCTGCTAATGATTTTCTAGGGACTCGGATCTGTCGTAGGTTTGGTCTAACCATTCGAATGACCTGCGAGCAGTGATGTCTAGCTTCAGAAGAGCTTCGGCCTTGGGAGAAGAGGCAACCAGCCTCACAACTACCACCGATATGAGCAAATCAAACGCTTGCTTTCCACTTACAGGCGCAACGATCCACTTCGATCACAATAGGAAATAACGTTCAGTAGCCCAACATAACTTAGCTCTGATACCATGATAAAAACTAAATATAAGCTAAATGGATGTCCAGGTGAGAACCTGGAGAGTGTAGACACTCATACACACTCTATTACATTGAATCAGATGAGCCTTA
Source organism: Pinus albicaulis (assembly GCA_034641835.2). Lineage (NCBI taxonomy): Eukaryota > Viridiplantae > Streptophyta > Pinopsida > Pinales > Pinaceae > Pinus > Pinus albicaulis. The sequence goes on from JAXQQM020071808.1 coordinate 55,827, forward strand.
ATTATATAGGCTTTCACACTAATGAGATGGTTTCAACCACTCCCTGGATATTAGGATTTGAGATCTAATCTTAGCATCTCAATCCTATCATCATCATAACAATAATCTAATTAAGAATTTCTCCATTAATTCCAACATGGACACTATTGAGCCATAAGTAATTGGTTCTTATACTGATGCTGATATATGTATTTTCTCGTATAAGGAATTATATGGGGGAGGAATGACGGGAAATCAACTGCAAAAAACTGATAGCTTGCAAAAAGCTTGAGCAAAGGCATGTCGGGTGTTCAGTTGTTTATCTATAGCTAATTCATTTTTCTACAACTCCTGATCTATGCATTCTACTCTATATATAATTTATATGGTGAATAAAAGGGCGCTCAGTTGGAAAAGCCTCCAATTATTTCACATGCTCCAATGATACCTTGTAGGAACTTTGAGCAAAGACATGTCGGGGTTTTAGTTGTTTGGATTAAAAATGCTATAGCATTTCTTAGACAACTACAAACACAGACGGTATCAAATCTCAACAAACACATGCTGGGAGTTCTCTAGGTAATTCCCGTGGGTGTCTAGCTTTGAAAATAAGATATAATTCTCATATCGTAGGAAGCATTTATCAAGCCATAATCGATTGCTAATCTTGTTTTTACAAAGTTATAGAATTATATCATGTGCTTGATGTGAACAGATTGAACATTCTTGTTGAGATATGTTACATGTGTGCTGGAGGAGGACATATATTCTGTTGGGGATGACCACTGCGACATTTCCAAAGATGAATTCAAGTTTAAATAGATAGGTCAAAAAAGTTTCAGTGAAAAATCCCTGAGCATACATTTACAGGCGGATGAATTCTTCACCTTATAGAAAGGTGAAAACAAAATTAGAAGTATTTTAACTTCAAATTGACAAAATTACACAATGAAAATTGTGGTTATAATGATTTTTATTAATATGTATTAGTTTTTTTAAATTAAGTTCATGATGTAATAACCGATTCTAGATACATTCCGTATGTAGACGGTTTCCTTAGATAACTGGCGAATACAATGGTTAGCACTCATACATCTCGGTATATGGGAGCTCATATATAGAATGACCATTGATTCATCTATTGCAAACATATAATCAATTGTGTTTGAAGTCACTATTTAAGAGATCAAGAGGCACTAAGGCTCAATATGGATGGTTGTCGAGATAGTATGGTAGTTGCGGATCTAGGGAAGGATCTGTCATTCGTTGAAGACGTGGAGTGGTCTTCTAATGATGTTATTCAACGGTTTGAGATGTTGTCGAGTAATTGATTTCCGGAGGTCCTTGACTCGGGAGTTCACGAGAAGAACTCGGGAATCCAACTTGCTGGATACACCTTTACGAGGGTTATGAGGCAACTTGATGGAGGAGGTTATGAGGCAACTTGATGGAGCCTATTCTGATAAGCTAAATAATGATTTTATTTTCAATAAATTTATGTAATGTAAGCATTAAGATGGGATGTTGGAATTAATGCATACATCCTATATTTGAGATGTTAGTTTGTGATGGTTGAGAAATTCTCTCAACCTCTCCTTTTAACTTAGGAATAAGTTAGATATCATAAAATCTATATTTCACAGTAATTTGAATGTAAATAGTGTTTGTGTTTTGATTCATACACTTTTGTGTTAAATATATGAATGCATTTAATCATTTTTTATCAGAGCTCAGGGGGAGCCACTGAGAAACTTAGTTCATGGTTGGTAGAAATGTGGAAGCCTTTAATCTACTTCCTATAATACTCTAGATAAGTATATAAATGTTTGATTAATTATGTGAGGGTATTTTTCGTTTAGAAAAAATAGAATAGATTTTTATTAAATTGGAAGTCTTAATAATGTTCTGTAATTGAAAAAAATGTGTGTGAGTATGTGTGTTGTTTTGTTTTAGGTAAATGGAATATTTTAGGTACAAGGAGAATATTTCCTCTGTTGTCGAGGGTGGTAAGAAGTTGTACCTAGAAACTAACCCATACATCCTTTATGTGGGTGGATATGAACAAGAAAAAACAAAGAGTGTTGTGTAAGGAAACATATTTACCAGGTGGTAAGGATAATGTTATGCACAGAATCAATATCTACATATTAACCCCTTACTCCCGTTAAAATTCAATTATGATCATTGTAGAGTAAAATAACTATATGTGTATAATTATATACTCATGGAAACAAAAAGAGAAAAGTGTGCCCAAGTTACTTACTCCTTCATATAAACATTGTAATTTGTCCAACATTTTGTTTTTGTCTCATAGTGTCTCACTTTATCAGTATTTGACTTTGATAGCCCTTTCATGATAATCTCCTTGGATTTGTATTATATTCATTATCCTCTCCATATTCTACAGACAACCAAACATCTAAACCAATCGCCATTAAATGGTCTCTCATTCTAATCTTCCAAAGCACATAGTCTCCTCCATTGAAGAATAAAACTCCTTTTGGTGGAAGCCAAACTTGAATATTCATGTTTCCTTTTGATCTACCTTCAAGCGGTTAAGTTATTCCTGAAGGAATTTGATCTAATACCAATTTTTGGAAACCATATTTAATGTTGAGAGGTGGGGTGAATAAATATCAAGGGTAATTTTAACTTTTCATTCCAATTTATATTGTCTCCTTTAACTTGGAACTCATTCATGTATGTCATCATCATCGTATCATGTAAAAACAATATAAATCAACACATGAATACACACGCACCATGAGAAACATACAAAAATAACACAAATAATTTAACGTGGAAACCCAAAAGGGAAAAACCAACAATCCGTTTGTTATTATGATGTAATCTAAGATCCTATTTTGTTACATTATCTCTCTTTATCAGTACCTACTGACAGGAAGCACCAACTTCCTTAGATTGTTTGCTAGCACCCACTAGCAGGAAGTACCAACCCCCTTCTTCTATAGACACATGATCAACCTACTATAAGCACTAACTTCATGGATATATGCAAGCACCCAGTTGCAAGAGGCATCGAGATCTGACCTCCAAGCTCTCCTTTCGACATCCACTAATATGGAAGCACCAACTCCTTGTTTTCTAGGCTCCAACTCATAGTCCATAGGGAAATTAATACTCTCTATTATGACACCCACTTAGCCTAATTTCAACTTTACTTTCATCACGTATTGGCTCTCCGTTCTAGCAAGATCATGGACCAATAAGGTGTTAATAAATAAATCATTTTTTCTTAATATTGAGGAGAATATGAGCCATCAAATCACTTTATATCTAGAACATATTTTAATTGTTGGGTCACAATGCAAATAATACAAACTAAAATGGCACATTAAGAAACACACTTTACCTAAAAATACATTAGACCAATTTGAACTTAGCTTACATTAGACTATGTTGAACTTAACTAATTCACAAGCATATAAATATTATAACAATAAAATCACAATCATTTCTACACCTATTAAATCTAGACATTTTATTCTAGAAGTATTACTAAGAACACAAACATTTGAGTTGTGACTAATATATTTTTATACTTATAAAGACACATAGAAATCTAATAGAGCTCCATTTACTCTCGTCAAACACACAAGTTTGAGGGCAGTGGATGTCACTAGAGTTGTATCATTCTATTTGTTTCGACATATTATTCATTCTTTCAGTTACTAATTTTCTATTTTATTTCAATTTACTAAATCATATTATAAATATATGAAGTTGTAGGATAATAGTTTTAAATTTTAGTTAATTTATTTTGTTTATATATAATATAAAATAGATTTTGTTAATATAATTAAATTAATTGTTCCATTAACATGAATATAATTATTACAAGTTAAGTTGATTAAATATTTTTTTCTCATTAAATTCTATATATATATATAGATATATATAATTTCATTATTAAAAAGAAAAATTACTATACATTCTAGTAAAATAGATAATTTAAAAAATCAATTATTTAATATATTTATTTTATTTTTATATCAGTATAATTTGTTTTAATTTCAAATCTTGTGAAAAGAAACAAATTTTCAAATTACAACTCTATATATATTATTTCCAAAGATTTGTTCTATCTTCATATATAATAAATCTGAAATTATTAAAAATCTGTGCTTCTCTCTTAATACACATACACTGAATATGCACAAAAGAATAACACAGATCCATCAAATTTGGGTTCTTAAATCATTTTATATATATATATATATATATATATATATATATATATATATATATATATATAAAATTAAAAATTTACTTTTCAATAAAATAATTTTAAAAACTTTAAATAAATATATACAATTTCATTTTATATTAAGACATTTCAGGAAATTTAGAAAAGCGTTATTGACCTGCGCAATTGATGCATAAATGGACAATGATATTTATAGTAAATATTATTATTAAAAAATAAATTTAAATATACATAGAATTTTAATTAATTTAAATAATTATTACTAAATAATGTTATACCAAGTTTAGTTAATTAATTTAAATCTATTCATTTGAAAGATCTAGAAAATTATGAATTCAAATCTAAAATATATTCATTTCGAAAGACAAATATAATGCAAAACCTGGACCAACTTTAACAAATTTTCCCAAAAATATAACAATTTAAAAAAAAAAAACAAAACGCAACTAGCTTCGACGACGTTTCCCTCAGACTATAATAATCCTAAGACAGCGCCAATCCTTAATCTATAATAATACTGATTCAAATTAGATTTTGTTCGCTAGAAAGTGAAACAGTTTTTTCGAGTTAAGATTTCTTTTTTTTTAAATTTACGGCATGTTTTCGATGAAGAGTTCATGTTGTGAGTTTGTTATGTATAAATTTGTTTCAATAGGGTATCGTCATTGAAATGGGATTTAAATACAAGTGAATTAATAATTAAATTTATACAAATGGAATTAAATCTTATATTTTATATGAGTTATTTTTAGGTATTTTAATTGTTGGAACTATTGTTTTTATGTATTGTTATTGAGAATTTCTAAGTGTTAATCTAGAAGTTGTTTTATATGTATGAGTTGTAGTCATGATCTAGAAGTGTAAAAGTGAGAGATTTAAATGTCTAATATATGTGTAACTGTTATGATCAATAAATATATCACAATGTGTGTTTTGTGTGTGCAACCTGTATAGTCTCTCAACTTCTAATGTAGTATCTAGTATTGGCTTAACTCCTTCACAGGAGAGCTACGAAGATGTGAGAGAGTCTTGAGAGTCATTGATCCTCTGTAAATAGATTAAGGTAGGAGATTGTTTAGTCTATGAGTGATTAAGGTAGGAGATTGTTTAGTCTATGAGTGATTTTCGTGTGAGTGTTGGGTTCAAACCCTTCTTTAATCAGAACCCCTATTTTTGCAATTGAAGAGAGTTGTAGCTGAGTTGTAAGGAGTGAAGCTACCCGCATGCTATCAAAGGAGTGTTGGAAAATTAATCTCAACCACCACGTTAAATTCTTCTAACAACAACCACACCTCAGTAAATCAGTAAAATTTTTGTAGGTTGCGGATTTAAATGTTTTGCAGGTTGCAGATTTAGTTTGCACGGAAGGACATAGAAGATATGAATTTCTAGACAAGAGTATATAAACCATTCTGCAACAGATTAAATTGTTAATGTCAAATATAAATTTAATGCATGGTTAGTAAAAGACTATTGGAAAACATTTATTCTGCAAGTTATTTACTTCACACAACCACTGCAAGTTTAGAAAATGATGTTTTCCCATCCCTGTGTATTAAATTTTGTCGACATGTCTTAATGTCTTATATATTTGTGTTTTGAATTAACAAGCAAGAATGAGTTGAATGTAATGTGGCGATTCTGTGGAGAAAAGCGTGGAGCAAATTTTGTGCTTTTACTATGTATGTCTTAGATATTGATGTTTTGAATTAACAAGAAAGAATAGGTTGAATGTAATGTGGAAGTTTGTGGAGAAAATCATGGAGAAAATTTTGGGGTTTTATTGCGTGTTAATTCTGCAACCGTGGTGAATGGAAATCACAATAAGAACTCTTGTCCTCCATATGTGAATGTATTTCATGTTATGAAGTTATAATCTAAAGTCTGATTTTTTTTCGATCTGGAAATTTCAGGTGTGACTTTTACTGCAACCATTATGTGTTACTCTGTTCTAACGTGAGTAATTTGTTTGATTTCATTTGCTCCATTATAGTTTCTCATGTCAACTGATCCACTATGTATTAAAAGGAAGTCACATATGATTTGATTTCTGCAACCGTGTTGTCTAATAGTGGGAATGTTTTTACAGGGCGATAATATTTTTTTTTATATACTGAAAATGGAAGCAACGAGCACAAGCTTGGCTAATCCAAAAATACCTCATTTTAATGGAAAAAACTACGATTATTGGGCTATCACAATGAAGGCTCTATTTTCGTGACAAGACATTTGGGAATTGGTGGAGAATGTATTAGAAGCAATAGATGCAGTAGCATACAATGATTTGACACATGAAAAAAAGGATTTGTTGAGGGACAACAGAAAGAAGGAAGAAAAAACCCTCTTCTACATTTTTCAAGGAGTTCATGAAATTATTTTCCCCAGGCTTGCAGTGACAACGAAGTATAAGCAACCATGATATACCCTCCAGACATCCTACCAAGGCACGACAAAGGTGAAGACAACAAAACTACAAATGTTGAGAAGAGATTTTGAGACAATTTGTATGAAATATTCTGAGAATGTAGACTCATTTTTTACACATGTAATTGGGTTGGTTACCCAAATCAAGTCTCATGGTGAGACACTTGAGGAAAGGAGAATTTTTGAGAAATTTTTAAGAAGTCTGCCAGAAACATTTGATGCCATTGTTGTGGCAATAGAAGAGACAAAGTTTATATCACAATTTTCAGTGGATGAGATTCATGCATCATTGATCTCTCATGAACATAGATTGAACAAAGGAATGAACTCCTAATTAGAACATGCCTTCATGACACAAGTTTCATTTGCTCAAGGTAGATGTCAAGGAAAATAAAATTATAGAGGAAGAAGAATAAGCCCACATAGAGGTGGAAGAATAAGTCCTTCAATATCAAGTGGAAAGGGAAAAAATCAAAATTCAATTCAAGGCTGAAGCCAAAATCAAGCACAAGGTCATAGGTATGATGAATCACAAGTTCAATGTCATTATTGTAAGAGGTATGATCATTATGCAAATGGATGTAGAAAGAAGCAATATGACATAAGTAGAAAACTAGGTGCAAATTTCATAAAGGAAAATCAGAACCATGATAGCATGTTCTTATCTTGTAACGTAGCATAAGAAAAACAAGGAGATGTATGGTTTCTAGATTCAGGGTGTAGCAAACACATGATGGGGAACATAGAAATTTTTTCCAATTTAGATGAAAGTGTGAAATCTGAAGTGATATTGGGGACTGATAGAAAATTTTGTGTCATGGGAAAAGGTAGAGTCAACATTCTAACAAAGAAGGGAGAGAAGAAATATATTTCAGATGTTTACTTTGTCCCTGGTTTGAAGCATAACCTCATAAGCATTGGAAAAATCATGCAAAAGGGCTAAAATACCTTTTAAAAAAATGATGTTTGCACAATCTTGGATAAGTCTCCAAGTAGAAAGTTGATTTAAAAAGTTCAGATAAAAAAAAATATAATTTTTCCTCTCAAGCTAAAATCAGATTTGAAGAAAGAAGGTGCTCAAGCACAACTATCAATGAATTCACAAGAAAATGAAAGATAAGTTGTAGCTGTCATACAAGAAAACTTTCAAGCAGAAATTAAAGATGAAAATTGGTTATGGAATTTGAGATTTGGCCATGTCAACTTTGGAGGTTTGAACTTTTTGCATAGGAAAGGCATGGTAAAAGGATTGCCACTCATAGAAAAACCAGATAGCTTATGTGAAGGATGCATCTTGGGAAAACAACATAGAGAATCATTTTCACCAGGAAATTCAATAAGGGAAAAGGCACCCTTGGAGATTGTCCACTCATATTTATGTGGACCAATGCAAACACCATAAATTGGGGGAAGCTATTATATTTTGACCTTCATATATGATTACATAAGAAATACATGGGTCTACTTCAGAAAACATAAAAGTGAAGTTTTTGAGTGCTTCCACCAATACAAATCTCTTTTTGAGAATCAGAGTGGACACTACATCAAAGTGTTGAAGAGTGATAGAGGTGGTGAATACATCACACATGACTTCCTACATTTTTTCAGGGAGCATGGAATTCACAAGAGATTTACGACAAGGTATATACATCAGAAAAATGGTGTCGCGGAAATTAAAAATAGGACCATTATGGAAATGGAAAGGAGTATGTTGAAGGAAAATAATTTTCCAAATGATTATTGGGCCGAATTTGTCGCTTGTGCAACATATATTATTAATAGGCGTCCAACCAAAATTGTTATGAATATAGTTCCTGGAGATGCATGGAGTGGAAGAAAGAATAATGTCACTCATATGAGAGTGTTTGGATGTGTGGTGTATGAACATGTCCTGAATGAGATGAGGAGGAAGTTGGACAGCAAGGGGGAGAAATGTATATTTGTTGGATAAAGTGATGAATCCAAGGCATACAAGCCCTACAATCCATGAACCAAGAAGGTAATAATTAGTAGAAATGTTCATTTCATAGAAGAGGAAGCATGGGATGGAATTTTAGAGAAGATAGTCAATGTGAATACATGTATGCCACGTGAAGACACAGAGGAATTGGCCGCAATAAGTAATTCCTCAATGGTGACTCCTCCTACACCTACACAAGCTCAAAAAAGCAGTCAACTTGTGACACCATCAACAAATCATAGGATAGTGTTGTGCAACCAAGCAAGTGCTTCTCCAAGCACACCACAAAGATCCACAACTCCATCTAGTTCAAACACAATACCAAGCCCGTATTCTGCAAGAATAAGAGGACTCAAATTCAAAAATTTAAGTGAAATATAGCAGGAAAATGATGTTGATAGTAGTACTGGTATTAATTCTTTATTTGCATTATTTTGTCATGTAGATCCAATACACTTTGAAGATGTAGTGAAAGAAGAGAAATGGGTTGCAATAATGGATGAATAAATAGGAGCAATAGAAAAGAACGAAACATGGGAGTTAGTGAACCTTCTGCAAGGAAAATAAGTCATTAGAGTGAAGTGGGTCTATAAGACCAAGAGAAACATTGAAGGCAATATTGAAAGGCATAAAGCAAGGCTATTTTTCAAAGGTTATAAGAAGCAACATGGAAGAGACTATGCAGAAACATTTGTGCCAGTTGCAAGGATGGAGACAGTACATATAGTGTTGTCGATTGTCGTGCAACCTAAATATAAAGTGTATCAAATGGACGTAAAATTAAGTTCTTGAATGGAGTGCTGAAAGAGGAGGTGTATGTTGTGTAACCTCTGGGTTATGGGATAGAAGGCCAAGAGGACAAGGTGTATAAGTTTTGGAAAGCTATTTATGGGCTAAAGCAAGCACCGCATGCATGGTATAGAATGATAGATGCTTACTTGATGGACAATGGGTTCAACAAATGTGATGGTGAACCTAATCTCTACATCAAAGAAAGTGACAGTAAGCTTCTTATTGTTGTTTTGTATGCCGATGATTTTATTTTTACAGTGAGTGATGATTTCCTCATCGCTTATTTCAAATTAGTCTTGAAAAATGAGTTTGAAATGACTGACTTGGGGTTGTTAAGATATTTGTTGGGCATAGAAGTGAAGCAAAGAGAAAATAGCATTTTTATATCTCAAGCAAAGTATGTTGTTGATATTTTATATATGTTTAATATGCAGAATGAAAAGCCAACACCAACTCAAACTGTCATGGGGTTGAAGTTGAGAAAGGAAGATTGCAGCAGCAATGTCAATTTGACATTATAAAAAAGTATGGTGGGAAGCCTAATGTATTTGTCTGCAACAAGGCCATATATAATGTATGCAGTGTGTTTAGTGTCTAGGTTCATGGAGACACCCAAGGAGACACATTGGAAAGTAGCGAAAATAATTTTAAATAATTTCAATGGGACAAAGGAGTATGGAATTTTATACACCACAACAGAAAATTTTAGGCTATTTGGTTACACTGATAGTGATTGTGTAGGAAGTGTTGATGATAGAAAGAGCACAGCAAGATATGTTTTTCATTTGGGTTCGAGACCCATTTCATGGGCTTCCAAGAAGCAGTCGATAGTGTCATTTTCAACATCAGAAGTTGAATATGTCACCGTAACAGCAGTACCGTATCAAGAAGTTTGGATGAGAAGGTTGTTGCAGGATTTATGTCATGAACAAGAGGGAACAACCACTATTTTTTGTGACAAAAGTTCAACAATTACACTATTAAAGAATTTTTTCTTTCACAATGATCTAAAATCTTTTGTCCGATATGTGTTAAATAATTACATGTGAAAATTGCACCTTTAAACAATAAACTTTAAAGGCATAAACGTAAGAGAAGAAATTAACATCATGCAAGAAGACACAGAGTTGATATCAGAGTTCAACCAGAAGGGACTACGTCTCTGGGCCCTGCTCAAATAGTGCGGAGGACCTCTTTCATTAAATGGAAAAATTAAAGTACAAGTAAAAAATGAGGAATTATACCCTTATACCTTCCCAATCTGAAAGTGGACAAAAATTGTAGAATTGGGATGAATAAATGGACAAAACCATTGGATTCGTGGCGTTGAGTAGTGCAGAATCCATATAAAACTTTCCTTAACCTGATAAAGTGAAACTCTGGCTCCTCTAGAAAATGGCTCAGATCATGGTTCCGCCCTCCTCCTGCACACTGCTCAGGGTTCCACTGCCTTGGTTTCTGTGCCCACTCCTGTGTGCCCTGTGAACACTACAGAAATGAAGGTTTAAATACAAAAATCTTGGTGGACTTTCCAAAGAGGTCCGTTGGGCGGATGGTTAGGATCCGAATTAGGTGGGAGGAGGCTGGGTGTTCAAACCCCGACCCCTCCATAAATAGTCAGAATTCGTTTTTCTTTTTTTAAAACACATATTTAAATTTAAGAAATCCACACATTTAATTTGGTACCAAATGGTACGTTGGGGGGTCGTGCCCACATTGGGTGGCCCGCCCCACCTTTTCTGCTGGTCACACGGCATATATATAGTGGAATGGGTTGGTGGTGGGTTACAACCCCCGCCACCCGTATTGACATATACAGTGGACATAATATAAGGCCGAGAATCGTGGGGGCGGTGGGGTCATGGCCGCCGACCCCCATATTATAATAATATCTATTAATTCTATTGGGTAGGGCGGGGGTCATGGCTCGCCCTGCCCCTTTTTTTTATATTTTTCCATTTTTATAAAACAAGTTGTTGTTTTCAAATCTTCCAGATTTTTGACCGAAGGAGACATTTTAACCATCCCACAAATTTTCCTAGAATCCAGCCAAATTTAGCCAGAATCCGGTGGTCGGGTTTCAGAAAATGTTTTACCTCCTTAAGCTCCCACATCACCAAGTCAACCCTCGACCTTTGACCACTCCTAACTCCTTCATACAGACTTGGAATTGAGTGTCGTCTCCGTCGTTGGAATCAGAAGGACGAGATCTACAACTTAACATTAAGTTTTCCACATTCCATAAACTTTTATTTTTGAGCCTTTGTAATCAAGCCACTTTTACTTGTATTTGTTCGATCCACCTAGATCATTCCTCCCCACTGAAGAGATTTTGGATGCCAAAATCATTAAAACTCTTAGCACACTACTTGTGTCCTTTCCAAACCACACTTTGAATCCTTTGTATGCGAAACTGGTACATCATTTGCAATCATGCACACCACACATAACTCAAAAACCCCTTATTGACAAGATTTTATAGCACACACTCATTGGCCAAGGATTACATAAAATAAAAACAAAACAATCAATATCTCAACTACTCATAAGAAAGGCCAAAACATCATCGTTGTGTTTTTAAGTGATGGGAAACACGCCATCACGTTTACATTTACTTGCAACGCATGATTTAAAAATGTGGCCATCGCACTAAGACCCCTAAAAGAACCATATTTTACTTAATAAGGTAAATGGATCATCCCCCTATGGAGGATCTGCCTATGGAACAGCTTCGGGAACCAGAATCTGTATGGGTGTTTTTTGATCCTGACATGTTTCAAATGCGTGTTTCTGGGGTTCATTCTGGTTGTGATGATTCTTCCTCCTCCATACCTTTCATGTTGTCTTGGAATGCCTCCTCCCGATGTGCCTCCGAGGAGTGCCCATGAATCCATCACTATCACTGAGGTGTGAGGAGGTGCTCTAATCATCAGTTGTTGGTGCGTGGCTGGCTGTTTTGGAGCTTTCTCCCACTTCCTTCCTGGTGTGTCTGAGCCCTGCATGACGTCGAAATTCCTTGACTTTGACAAGGTTTACAATGACTTGGCCATTGGTACCGAGGCCCTTTCCTTGATACCCCATCTTCTTCAGCAATTTAGACTCGATCCCTGTAGTATGTTTTTCAAACGAAGTGAATTCATCATCATGAAAAATACATTAAATTGAAGTGTTTTTTTTTACCTCGGGTTCGTTATGTCACAATTTTTCCAAGGCCTCACCCTTAGCTTGTAACTGGCGTAGTAACCTTTGTTTTTCTTCCCTTTCTTCTTGTAGGAGCCTTCTTACCTCAACATTTTCTTCTTGGGTGCCTTGGTTAATTCCTTCAAGTTCTTGGAACTCTGCTGCAGTGAGTGTCCCTTACATCTTTGGTACATTATCTATTGATATTTTTTCTTCATAGCCTGAATCAGAACCCAAGTCTATGGGTCCTTCTGATTTGATCCCAAAGGCTGCAAGCTTCATTTCATCACCTGAATTAGACCCCAGGTTGATTGGTCTACCTCGTACAAATCCTGTAGCTGTGACCTTTTCATCTTCCTCAGATTTAGAACCTTCAGAATCATGGTTTTTTTGTATGGTGGTGTTGGTCTTTTCCTTCCCCTTTTTTTCATTTATCTCAGGTCTCAACTCAGGGTGCAGCTTCCAACAATTTTCTTCGCTATGTCCCTCTTTTTCACAATGTGTGAAAGAGGCCTTTGCTCCCCTTATTTTGGCTACGTTAGTCCTTTTTGGGTGGTCACTTTGTTCATGTTCCCCCTTTCTTTCTATGTGCATGGCCTTCACACTGGCCTCGTCGATGGTAGGAGGCTCAAACAACAATAATGAATGTCATATGTAACTATGTAATGACCCAATGTACTTAGTTACAACTTTAGGAGAATCTAATGAAATGCCCAAACTTAGTTCTTGTTTTCTAAATTCCTCAGTAAAGCTTTACGTGTTTTGTCCTTTACCTTGCCTTAGGTACTGCCACTCTATTAAGGTTTTTTTTTTATAACCCAAGGAACAGAATTGATCTTTAGCAGCAGTGAAATTTTACCACAAAGAAGGGAGGTTACCCAAATTAATGTTGCCTTGAAGTTTTCTCTCCCACCATATGAGAGCGGTGTCATTCAGTCGAAGAGAAGCCAACTAGATCTTTGCCTCGTCCTCCATAATCCGTTGAATCTTGCAGTATATTTCAAGCTACCTAATCCAGTTGTTAAGTTTCTCTATATCACTTTCACCGTTATACATGGGTAGATAAAATTTGACATATAACTTAAAGAAAGGTTTATTATATGCATTTCTAGGATTCCTATGATGATGGTGACAAGAGGAGGAAGAAATTTCACTCACTGAAGGAGAAGGAGTTGGATCTCCTCCATTATCTCCATGCCCTGAACCTTGTCCTTTTCCAACATTCTTCCCTGCTTTTTCTAGTCTCTCAAGTCTATAGAACAATTTCTCAACCGATCTGCCATGGTATAGAAGGTCTTGTGGAAGTTGAGCTCCTCCTCATTTCGAACATCGTCATCCACGTTCCTTCTCTGATGTGCACATCCTGCTTCGGGATCAAAAGATTGTAGCATCCCTTCGCCTCTTTGTAGCATGTTTCTAGTTAGCAAACAAGTATGTAATTCACATCTACACAAACCTACTTTGATACCACTTGATACAAAATATTTTGTTCGAGATGTGTTAAATAATTACATGTGAAAATTGCAGCTTTAAACAAGAAAATTTAAAGGCATAAACGTAAAAAGAGAGAAGAAATTAACATAATGCAAGAAGACACAGAGTTGATATCAGAGTTTGTCTAGGAGGGACTACGTCTCGTGGCCCTACTGAAATAGTGGGGAGGCCCTCTTTCATTAAATGGAAAAAATGAAAGTACAGGTGCAAAATGAGGAATTATACCCTTATACTTGCCCAATATGAAAGTGGCCAAAAATTGCAAAACTTAGATGAATAAATGAACAACACCATTGGATTCGTGGCATTGAGTAGCGTAGAATCCATATAAAACTTTCCTTAATCTGACAAAGTGAAAATCTGGGCCCTCTAGAAAATGGCTCAAATCATGGTTCTGCCCCCCTCCTACACATTGCTCAGGGTTCCACTGGATTGGTTTCCATGCCCCCTCCTTTCTATCCTAGGTGCACTGCAGAGATGAAGGTTTAAATACAAAAATCTTGGCAGACATTCCAAAGAGGTTCGTTGGGCATATGATTAGGATCCGAGTTAGGTGGGAGGTCGGGTGGTCAAACCCCGACCCCTCTGTAAATAGTCGGACTTCGTTTTTTTGTTAAAACCACATATTTAAAATTAATAAATCCACCGCATTTAATTTGGTACCAAATGGTACATTGGGGGGCCAGCCCCGCATTGGGTGACTTGCCCCACCTATTATGCCACCACATGGCATATATATAAGGGAATGGGTTGGCAGTGGGTTACAACCCTCGCCACCCGTATTGACATATATGGCCACCGACCCCCTTATAATAATAATATTTGTTAATTCCATTGGGTAGGGCGGGGGTCATGGCCCGCCCTGCCCATTTTTTTATATATTTTTTCATTTTTATAAAACAAGTTGTTGTTTTCAAATCTTCTGGATTTTTGATGGAAGGAGACATTTTAACCGTCCTAGAAATTTGCTCAGAATCCGGATAGAGTTTGCCAAAATATGGTGGCCGGGTTTCAGCAAAATTGTTGAATCCTTAAGCTACCACATCACTAAGTCAACCCTCAAACATTGAACGCTCCTAACTCTTGCATACAGACTCGAAATTGAGTGTCGTCTACGTCGATGGAATCAGAAGGAGGAGATCTACAAATTGAAATTAAGTTTGCCACATTCCAGACACTTTGATTTTTGAGCATTTGTACTCAAGCCACTTGTACTTGTATCTATTCGATCCACGTGGATCACACAAGAGGAAAAAGTACATTGATGCTAAATATCATTTCATAAGAGAATTATTTAACAATAGTGAGATTGTGTTGCAGCACTCCATGTCAAAAGAAAAATTTGTAGACATCTTCACAAAGCCATTGGCACGTGATGTTTTTTAAATCTTAGAGATTGTTTGGGAATGGCCAATGGAGGTAGTTGTAATTAAGGGGGAGTGTTGGAAAATTAATCTCAACCACCACGTTAAATTCTTATAACGACAACCATAACTCAGTAGATGTTTTGCAAATTGCAGATTTAGTTTGCACGAAGGACTTCGCATAAGTGAAGTTCTAAACATGAGTACATAACCCATTCCACAATAGATTAAACTATTAAAGTCAAATATAAATTTAATGCATGGTTAGTAAAAGTGTATGGGAAAACATTTATTCTCCAAGTGTAATTTACTTCACACAACCTGTGCAAGTTCAGAAAACGATGTTTTCCCATCCATGCGTATTAAATTTTGTCTGTCATGTATTAATGTCTTAGATATTTATGTTTTGAATTAACAAGAAAGAGTCGGTTGAATTGAATGTGGTTGATGTAAGTCTGAGAAGTCTGTGGAGAAAATCATGTTTGGTGGGCACATGAAAACAATATTTACAAGTTTTTATGTGTGCTAATTCTCCAATCCTAGTGAATGTAAATCTTAGTAAGAATTCTTGTTTTACTGGTGAAGGAGCCACAACCTCCATCGGAAGTCTTGTTTGTTGCGATATGGTTCTCGAAATTTCACATGTGACATTTACTGCAACCATTGTGTGTTACTCTGTTCTACCGTGAGTAATTTTCTTGATTTTTTTTGCCCATTATAGTTGCTCAAGTCAAGATATTTTAATCTTTGCCATTCTATATTAAAAGGAAGTTTCATATGATTTGATTTTAGCAAATGTGTTGTCTTGTTTAATACCTCTATGCAACTCTATGTGAACTCTATATGTTGAGGAAGCATCCTCCGCCTGTCTTTAAATTATAACAAGGAGTAGCCTCCACTGTGATTTAGTCGCTTCTCTGTTGGTGGAGAACAATACGAACCCTCCAAAAATATTTGGAGATGTTCTTTATTAGGATAATATGGTACCTTCTAAAAGCAATATTTTCCACCATGCAAAGCTCTACACACTCTCGATATTGAATGGTGGTTTGAATGCCCGCAATCCCCCCTTTGTAGACTCCAACCCAAATATGACAAAGGATCCAAAAATTTTCATTCTACGGAAAATCATTTGCATTGTTTGATAGGTCAGTGGTTGTTGTTTCTACTGGTTGTGCACAAAGACGATGAGGATGAGGACCAAAAACGTCAAGTTTTTGTTCTATCTTTCCACATCATTTCGATCACTCTAAGTTTGTTTATTACCATAAATTACATTAATTTGGAAACATTTTTTCCTCCAATTTACTACGTGCTAAGATCCATCAAACAAATTCGTCCAGTTTCCTACACCGTGTCTTCGCTATCATACCGAGAGGGATCTCTTCTTTATCAACACAAGACTAAAGGGAGAGAACACAATTTTCCTTGTTGAAGTCGTGCCAGAGCTTCCAATTGACGGATATTTTTCAAGCGTAGAGAGATACAGAAGGAAATCACCCAACCATTTGAAAAATAAGAACTAAATCGAGCGAAAGACCAGGGATAAAGGTTCTTCCTTAGATTTTCCTCTCTACAATGTTAGATTTGAAGGTGAATATTATGTTGTGTGGGTTCATGGATCAAGTCGCTAAAAAATGGTGAATATTCTGCTTCAGTTTTGGAATCTGCTGGAACTAAATGTTTGTGTGATCTCCAGGAGACAACTCCTGATCCAAGACTCATGGTATAACCTAAAGTAGATACCCCATTTTCTTTGTCCCCATCAAAGTATGAATCATAGTATCCAACCAAGCTGAATTCACCCACCTGTATATATTTGAGTCCAAAGTCTTGAGTCCCCTTCAAGTACTTTAAAACTATTTTGCAGTAGACCAATGTCCTTCAGAAGGTTTTGCATAAACTTGGAGAGGATTCCAACGGAAAATGAGATGTGCAGTGCAGAGAAGTAGTGTTACACGGTAATTTGTCACCGTCCCTACCATTCCCCGTCCCGCACAATGGAGGACCCATTTTGTGACCTGTGAACATTGTCATGCCTTGAAACCATCATCAAAGCATTCCTCTAAGCATGAGCTTTAATTGCCCTTAAGACATCTCCTTGCAAAAATCATGAAAAACATCTCCTTTTTCATTGGCGCGGGAAGACAGTTCAGCACTCGCGCCAATGGGGGAAATCCTGCAAAGAGGCCGCGCCACCTGGCGCTCTGTCCCAGAGCATTGGTCGCGCCAGCCAATTTAAGGAGTGTTTTTTAAATAAAGATGGCGGAAGTTGAGTTTCAACAAACTCAGAAACCATTGCCTATCTTGAGTTGGGAGGTTTGGTTGCGGGAGTTCTATGGAAGGGAAGTAGTTTTGCCACCTCCCATGGAACCTTCCTTGTTGATAGGGCCAATCCCACAATAATAGGGATCCAAACTCCCTCCTTCCCCATCTATAAAAGCCTGCTCAATCCCATGGCAAGCTAGTCTTGAAGTGCCTAAGCTTTGAATCTCCATATTCCCAAGAGCCTTTGTGCTGTAAAGAGCCCTCTTTTTCCCTTAAGGCCGACTCAAGTAAGGAGACTATTGTCGAGAGACTCTGGAGAGGTTTGCCCTTTCCCTGGCGAGCTTTACGAGACGTGAACGACTGGAGACCCATCCGAAGGAGACCACGACGTCAGAACTTGGTTGTAATCTCTCTTCGTTTGTTATTTAATAGATGATTACGATTATGGTTCCACTCTGTTTTCCATCATGTCAATATGAGTAATATCCTTTCTGACTGATATTTAGTTACGTATGCCGGATTCTATGCTCGTATCTGTTTGTTTCTTGCATGTGCAGGTGTTCATCCGCGGAGATCGTGGAGGGATCGTGATCTGCCGAGGCTGAGGAACGGGTACGCTCTCTTCTTCAGATCATAGCATTGGATTCCAGGTAGGCTTCCATCTTTAGTCTTTTCATTCGTAACTAGGAACTTGCGTCGTAACATTGTTTGATTGTTGCTAGACCCCTGCTGGGCTAGTAGGGATCGCCTCTGTCCGTAGAGGGGATTTACCTCCTCAACAATTTGGCGACTCCACTGGGGATCGTCCAGATTTCACTGTCTCGTTTGTGTTGTCTCGCTTTGATTATTTTATGTTTTTCCTTGCTTGATGAGCCTTCTGGGTTGGGTTCTTTTTGTTGTTTTTGCTTCTTGGTTTGCTTAGTTTGCATTGATCTGCTTCTGGAGTAGTTCTTTTTTAATTTTGGCTGAGAAACTCGGCTAGCGCGGTTTTTAACCCGACAGACGCGCCAATTGGCGCATGTTGCTTTTGTTTAGCCCACGCCAATTTCTTTCTGGCGCCAGTTTCAGCCTTACAGTCGCGCCACTCCTGTAAGGTTTTTGAGTTTCCTCATTTTTGAGCTCTCTAGGTTTGGTCAGTGTTTTTCTTCTTGATTTTCCGACTGCCTGAGTGTGTTGGAGTCCTGTTTGACTGGGAATTCACCTCTGTCCTTTGGTTGTTTGCTTTTATATATCGATTTCACGTTTTGGGCCCTAGGGCATCTAGTGGCTTAGTGTATCGAGCCCTCCTTGGGAGTGTTGGTGTTTTGATTGTCCTGTCAACTGTCTGATTGATTCTCCACATCCTCTAAGTAGTTGTTCATTGTTTTGTTGCGATTTTTGGGTGATTGTTCATTCCTTCATTCGAAATTCGTTTGGTCTTGCCTTGGACCTAGATCACACGGTCCATTGGAAGCTTTTGAGTCTTTTCCTTGTTTTGAGAGACTTTGGTCGATTTGGGATCTGATTGTTTGTGTTGTTGAGTGAAATTTGTTTGTTTTTCTCTCTCGAATATCGTTTCTCAAGTTGTTCCGTTTGTTTTCAAGTTTGTTTAGTGCATATTAGCTATTAAACATTGAAAATCAAAAAAAAAAATCTCTTTTGCTTTTGTTAATTAGTGCAAATTGTGATCTTTTCAATTTTGCTAGTGATTAGTGATTTGGAATGAAAAGTTTTCAATTTCATTAGTTGCATTAGAGGTCTCATTGTTTGTCTTCCGTTCATTTCGTTTGTGTAAAAGCTCTCAACTCTTCTCTAATTAGTTTTCATCGAACGAAATGTTGGACTGTGGCATGTAGCTTTGCATTTAAGAGTCTTTTAAGACACTACATACGATAGGGCCTGAAAATTGAAACTTAATTGAAGATCCACTGTAAAATTTATTCAATTAACCTAAGGCAGCATTGGAACTTAACGAAACATTTTTAGAAGGTCTAGGCTAAAGACGTGTTCCGACGTCGTTAAACCTAGCAGCTGTCGCTCGCCTTTTTGGCTTTAGACAGCGCTAGTACGGACTTGTGCTCCCCGTACTGTCGCGTATATAAAGGGAGAACCCTCTAGGTTTTCAATCCTTTATCCACAGGAAGCCGAGTCTGCCGCCCTATACCCGTGATACACCGAACACAGCATTCGGGGAGACTACCTGCACGTACGGAAAGTCCTTGGTCGATTTCTGTTTCATTTTTGAAACCAAGGTGTATATTGCAGTTCACAGATATTTGGTACACCCTTTGTGCCTAGTTTTTCCTGAGCAGTCATTTGGTCTTTTCTGACTCCCTAAACTTGAAAAGACCGTCAAGCGCTTGTCCTTTCACGCTTTTGTCAACTCTGAAAGAGATAGAGTCATCTTTTTATCGTTTCTCGACTCTTAAAATATGAAACGGTAGAATTTCTTACTTTCCAATGTGGTAAAATTAATCGCCCACGATTACACACCCGTTTAGACATTGCTTGTTGACCGTTTGATCGTGTGTCTTAACTCGTTTTCAGCCCGTGTGTGTGTTTGCTCTTTTTCTCTAGTCTTTTGCCACGGTGGCGGAACCTTCGGTTTCGTCTACTGGTAGTCCTTACACGGACAATTCTTCAGAAGCTTCTCAGCCTTCTGTTGAACCACAGCAGCCTGTTGTTTCCGAGTTTCCTGACGGGGGACCGGTTCTCGCCGAGCAACCCTTTGGAGGACCAGTTGAGTTCAATTGGCCCTTTTCGGACCCTGTGTCTGAATTGAGATTAGGAGTTGATTTCCTTTCTCTTACATCGGGTTCGCCGTTTGTTGCTGCTGTATTTCCTCCTAGTCCTCGCCGTCTTTTGCGTGATTTAACGGCAGGATCAACCATGAGTGATTCTGGTGAGGAAATTCCGACGTCTGGTGAAGACTATCAGCTCTTCCCGCGTAGATTGTTTGAGGGAGACAACTCTGAGCTGGCTACCATGTCGACAGCCAGTCCTTCTTTACCACAGGGATACAGATCTTTGGGTCAGATCATTTCAGCTGCAGCCTCTATGGGAATATCATCTCCTGCTTCGAGGCCAGCTGCTACTACACCCGGGGTGTCCCCTTCGACGCCTGTCACTTCTGTTCCCGTTCGGCCCACTGTTTGTGTGGCCGCCTCTTCTCCTGTTGTCTCAGCATCTGCTACTAGGGCTGGGCCAACTCCTGAAGATGTTTATCTAGCTACTGCTATACCGGAGAATATCTCTCCGGAGGAGTATCGGTTGTCTTTGCAACAGCCGAACGCCGAAGCTGGACAGTTTCCCCAAGATCCTTACCGATCTTTCTTTTCGCACTATGCACAGGATGGCACTCCCGTGTATGCTTTCCCAGGTCAGTTTGACGAGCACGGGGAGGTTTTGCGCCTTCCTGCTCCTGAGGCTTATCTGTATGCTCAAGGTTTACCATACAACCAGGCTTACAACCCGCAGGGACAACCCTTCCAGGGCCAACCTGCGGGCCAACCTGGCTATTTGTATGACCCACAGGGACAACCCATCCAAGGCTACCCTGCGGGCCAGCAAGGGCCATTGTACAATCCGCAAGGACCATATTATAGCCCTGCTGGTCAACCTGCTCAACCTCAGCTAGGGTATCAACCGGGACAGGCCTATGGTCCTGGGGGGCAAATCCAGCCGTCTTTACCAATGCAACCGCATTATCCTGTTGTTTCTAACATTGCATATCAACCGGGACGCACCATCTATGGTTGCGCAGTACATGTTCATTTTCAAACAAGCACACAGTCTGTTCTGCCAAGAATATATATAGGGTTCGGTACAACCAGTGGCATCATACCTCCGGGCCAACCGGCCCATCCAGTACAACACAGGGCTCACTTACAACCAGGTCTGACACTGCGCAGCCCAGGCGCCTTTGTTTATCCAGGAGTCGCTGGTCATTCGAATCCAGCCCTCTCATTGGGTCAACACAATTGTTCAGTGACCCTCTGTTGGTCACTGCTCGACGACTGTTCATTATTCGAAATGCCGCGGCCAAATCAACGAGGCTAGCCTCGTCCTCAGGCTCCCGCAGTTTCCACTTTTAATGACCTACTCACCCTCGGGGTGGATTTATTATCCTCATGGTCAGTCTCCATAGAACTATAACCACCCCCGAGAGGGCTCTCGATATTATGCGAAGGATGTCACCCGGTTTCACCTACGCTCAGCAGCCGAATCCAAACGCTGCTTATACGGGGCCGACGCCTAATCAGGGTCCGTATCCTGGTTATCAAGCCCCGCACTATGGTTACCAGCATCCAAATCAGTCTGGTTATACGACCTATGCCCCCTACGGTCAGAATCCTGCAGGACAGAACCCGTGGGGGCAGGGATATTCGCAACCATCGTGGAGTATGGGTACCGGACCTCATCCTGGGCCTGGCATGGTAGTTAACCCTCCATTGCCGTTCCTGGCTACCTTGGAACTGCCGGACGTTTCAAAGTTGACCAATGATCCGATTTTACATAATCCATATTGGCCTCCAGTTCCCACCAAGATACCAGGTGATTGTCCCAAGTTTGAGGGAAAAGCTGGCGAAGACCCCCAGGCGCATGTGATGACGTATCACCTCTGGTGTTCGTCTAACTCTTGGGTCGACGATTCAATCCGTTTGCGTCTCTTCCAGCGTACTTTAACAGGAGCTGCTGCTAAGTGGTACATAGAATTATCCCGTGGCATTTTCCAAGATTTCAACTCTTTAGCCATGGCTTTCCTCACGCATTTCCAGTTACCGGTCCGGTATGAGGCCGGGACGCACCTCCTGACTTCTCTGAAGCAGGACAAGGCCACTCACATCTCGGATCACATTCATGAGTGGCGGCGCCGTCGTCGACTGATCAAGTTTCACATACCTGATCAGATTTTGACTCACTGGTTCACCACCTCCTTTGTGAATAAAATCGCTTAGGATATCGCGATGGGAGCGTGTGTGACAGAGGAACAAGCTATCGCGCGTGCCCAGTACCTGGATCTTGTCTATTCGCAGTCTGGCACGCTTTATGACATCTTGACTGATGCTCCACGGCCCGGAACCTCTAAGGCTCCGCCTACCCCTGCGGTGGATGGTGTCATTGGTTCCGTCTCTCAAAATTCGAAGAAGTCTTCGAATGGGAAGCAGAAGGCTAATTCTTCCAACAATACCTCTGCTAATCCCGCCTCATCCGATTCCGGTAAAACCACGGAGGTGAATGCCATTCAGGCCAATCCTGCGGACAAATCCTCCAAGGGGAAGAAGAAGGGCAAAGGCAAATCAAAATCTGATGCCCCGAAACCAGAATCTAAATCTCGAACTGAGGATGGCTCCCAGCGCAAACCGAAGTTCCCTTGCCTCATCTGTGAAGGGGACCATTATACTAAGGATTGTCCACGACGATCCGAGGTTAGTCAACTTCTTAAGGGCCCTAAAGGGACTCCGACTGTTTTGAAAGAGCCATTTCCATCTCAGTAGACCCAGATGGTCAAACAGGCATCACCATCTGCACCGTTTGGGTCTCAGGTTTTCATGATGAAGAGTAATGCACCTATCTCTGTCGCTACGCGGTCGAAGGATTACAACGAACCGCGGCAGGCACCCGGGAAGGCAGTTGCGGATGGGCCGCCTCCCCCACCTGTCTCCGGTCCGTTGGAAATCGAGAAGCCTTCTCTGGAACCCATTGTGAAGCCACCTCCCAAAGGTGTCCTTCGAAGATCTTCTTATAATCCAAACGCTCGTGCCGCTCAACATTACAGTATTGTTGAGGATCTGGCATAGGCGCCATGTGCTATGTCTGCACTTGAGGTTCTTCAAAGTTGTCCTTCACAACGGAAGGCTTTACTGTCTGCAATTGGTGGCATCGATCCCGCCGACTCGAGCCTTCTCACCTTCGATCTGGAGAATTTCACTCCCCGGCTTCCACATCAAATCGCTTTGGTTATTCAAGTCGGGATTAACGGTCTGAACATTCATAGGGTCGTCGTAGATGAGGGTGCATCTACCTGCGTTATGTCCTCCGCTTGCTGGAAGGCCATCGGCTCTCCAGCCTTGTCGTCATCTCCCAATGCCCTTGAGGCATTTGATGGTCGGGAATCTAAACCCCTAGGCGTTCTCGAGAGTCTTGCGATCACATTACAGGGGAAAACTGTCAACGTAGAAGTGGAAGTGGTTGACGTTAAACTCAACTAAAATATACTTCTTGGCCGCAGCTGGACCCATGCCATGCTCTGCGTGCCATCTACCATCTTCCGATTCATTAAGTTCCCTCACGAGGGCAAGATTGTCACGGTGGATCAGTTGTCATTTTTCACCTCTAACTCTGAGAACAACGTGCCATACGTGGATCAAATTCCGAATCCCCCAGACAGTGTAGGACCTGGTCTCTTCAAAGACCTAGTCCTCATGGGTATATTTCCCGCACCGCCACCGCATACCGCTCAAGTCAACATGTTGTCCAGTGATTATGCTGATGCGATAGCACGACGGTGTATGAGTTGTCGAATCCATGCAGCTGGCATGGGTGAGATGAGCTCTTTAGCCCTACTGTTGCTCCGTGGGATCCTCGCTCCTCGGCATGCTGGAAGTGAGCATGGCTCTCGCTTGATCTACTCCCAATCCCCACAGCAGGCAGTGAGGTGCAGTTCTTTAGTCCTCTTAGAGAGACTTTTCCTTGAGATGAGGCTATCATTGAAACTATGTCTCTTGAGGAGCCACTTACAGGGCGATGGACATCATCGCTCCTCGTTTCATCTTGACTTAGGGGCAATGATTGATTATGCAGGCGTTATGCTACTCGGTTCCTTCCCCTCCTCTTCAAACACCGAGTCTTGGCGCGGGGTCTTTTCGGAGGGTGTCCCAGGTAACATTACAGTGCATCTTGCAAATATTCAATCAACATCTCTGATAGCCAAAGTTGCAGAGAATATTCATGTGGGTGTGACTTGTTCTCCCGACGAGATTCAAGTCTATACTGAGCTTTTCAAAGAATTCAGAGATGTTTTCGCATGGTCTTACGAGGAAATGTCGGGAATTGATCCTAGTATTGTTGTGCACGAGATTCCAACCTATCCAGGTGCAAAACCCGTGCGCCAATGCTTACGTCCCATTCATCCTCGGAAAGCCGCCGCTATCAAGGCAGAAGTTGAAAAACTTCTGAACGCGGGTTTTATTTATCCCATCCCCCTTACAGAATGGGTGTCCAACATTGTCCCTGTCGATAAGAAGCAGGGCACAATTAGAGTCTGTGTGGATTATCGCAACATCAATCGCGCCTGTCCAAAGGATAATTATCCCACTCCGTTTATAGACCAGATCATTGACGAATGTGCCGGGAGTGAGATCTATTCCTTAATGGACGGTTTCTCAGGATATAACCAAATCAATATTGCACCTGAGGATCAACACAAGACCACATTCATTTGTCCGCCGAGCACTGGCATTACAAAAAACTCACATTACAGAAGCAAGAAACATTTGAGCAGTTTATTTACGTGCGATGTCCTACGCTTTTCATGACATTTGCCATATCGTTCAGCCTTATCTGGACGACTTTCCAGCCCATTCGGGTAAGCGAGAGGACCATCCTGAGCATCTCCGCCAGATCTTTCTTCATTGCAGACGCTACAATATCAGGCTCAATCCTCATAAGTGCGTCTTCTGCGTTGATTCTGGCCGTCTTTTAGGCTTTATAGTCTCGAAAGACGGAATTCGCCTTGACCCTCTAAAGGTCGAGGCCATTGTAAATCTCCCATCACCCTCCTCCCTGTATCAGTTACAGAGTCTGCAAGGGAAAGCGAATTTTCTTAGGCGCTTTATCTCGAATTACGCCGAGGTGGCCAAAGGATTCACTCATTTGTTAAAGCAGAACGTTCCCTTTCACTGGGACGAAATTGCTCAGGAATCCTTTGAGAAGCTGAAGACATTGCTAGTCAATGCTCCGTTGCTTCGTCCTCCGGACTACCACCGCGACTTCACTTTGTATCTAGCCGCCGCATTTAGCACCATTGCCATGGTCTTGGTGCAGGATGATGATGACGGTGATGAACATGTCGTTTATTACCTGTCACGGAACCTTCTCGACCCGGAAACGCGTTATGCACATGTCGAGAAGTTGGCCTTAGCAGCAGTACACGCCGTACAACGCTTTCGCCATTACATCCTTTTGCGCACGATAACAGTGGTTTCAGACTGCAACCCTATGACGTATATTCTTTCCAGACAATTACTAGGGGGCAAGTACTCCAAATGGATTGTAATCCTGCAGGAGTTTGACTTGGAGTTCACCACTGCCAAGTCAACTAAATCACTGGTCTTCGCGGATTTGATATGTTCTCTCCCTACAGACTCTGTTCCCTCACACTCTGAAGACCATATACCGGACAAAACGCTTTTTCTCATCAGTACTCGTGATCCTTGGTACGGTGACATCATAGTGTATCTTCAGACCGCGACGTTTCGGTCTGAGTTGGATAAAACTGCCCGCCGTCGGATTCGGCACCAGTCCCAACCCTACCGCATAGTAGGAGATACCTTATATCGCATTGGAGTAGATTCGGTGCTCCGGCGATGCCTAACCTTGGAAGAGGCTGAGAAAGTCTTAAATGACTGTCACAGTGGCACCTGTGGCGGACATATGTCCGGGTATGCTACTGCCCAGAAGATTCTGCGGGCAGGTTATTTCTGGCCTTCCATATTCAAGGATTGTATCACTGCAGTCTGAAAATGTCATCCATGCCAGATTTTTCAGCGCAAGATGCGCGCGCCGCCGTTGCCATTGCATCTCGTTATTACCGTCGGCCCTTTTGCGAAATGGGGCGTGGATTTTATGACGTGTAACCCTCACTCGGCCGGGGGGCATGCGTATATCATTGTCGCCGTTGACTACTTCACTAAGTGGGCCGAGGCGATGCCTACACTAGCTGCTGACGGGAAAACGGCTGCTCAATTTATATTCAACCACGTTATTGCACGGTTCGGGGTTCCTCAAGCCATCGTCACTAATCACGGTACTCATTTCCGCGATTACATGATGGCGAAGCTGACTTCAACGTTGGGCTTGCGTCACGACAGCTCAACACCATACTACCCTCAAGCGAATGGTCAGGTTGAAGCGGTGAACAAGGTTTTGGTCACTATGCTTCAGTGAACAGTTGGGATTCATAAATCCAGTTGGCATCTCCAACTGTTCTCAGCTCTCTGGGCATACCGAACATCTGCTAAGAGTGCAACCGGATTCACACCATTCCAATTGGTGTACGGTCTGGAAGCTACTCTGCCGGTTGAATGCGAGATTCCTTCGCTAAAATTAGTTGTGGAGCTCTTACCGGATACTTCTGCTGAGGAAGAACGTCTTCTGTATCTCGAACGATTGGATGAAACCCGTCGTCTAGCTGCTTTGATCATCGAAGCACAAAAGAAGAGGGTCAAAACTCATTTTGATCAATCTGTTTCTCCCCGTTCTTTTATCGAAGGAGACCTCGTCCTCCTGTACGATCAAGCGCATGATAAGCTTGGAGCCGGTAAGCTCCAGCCTATGTGGCATGGGCCCTATATAGTAAAACGCGTTTTGAAAAATGGGGCCTACGAGCTTATAGATTATGAAGGAGTTCCGCTGGCGCAGCCCAGAAATGGGCTGTACCTTAAAAAGTACTATGCCTGAAGTAATTTCTTGGTGTGGTGTGTGTACATAGGTGTGTGATTGTCATTTGTGTGCATGTATAGTGTGGTGTGCTTTGTAAACATCTTTCTGCTGATCGGGTCTTCCTGGTTGTGCAGATGTCTATTCATCCATTTGTTGGTTTCGCGAATGGTGCCTCCCGCAGTACCAGGAATCTATCTTCTGCAGCCTGGGTAATCTATGATCCTGCTGGTGAGTTGATTGACCTGCAAGGTGTATGTCTAGGACATACCATGAACAACATCGCGGAATATAGTGCCGTGTTGGAATTATTAACCGAGGCAGTAAACCTTGGTATCCGTGAATTTCTCGTGTATCTAGATTCACAACTTGTAGTGTTACAGCTGAACGGACACTATTCGGTAAGAAACCCGTCCATCTTACGTCTGTATTTGCGTATTCGATTACTGGAAAGGAATTTTGACTACATTACATATCATCATATACCCAGGCATTTGAATACATTAACAGATGCAGTAGCAAATTTGGTGTTAGACAGACATTTGCGTAATTTATAAATCATCATCACATGTAAAGAAAGACTCATCCAGAAATAGATATGTATATATATAGATATCGAAATGTTTACATAGAGTGTGTCACATAAAACTCAAAAAATATACATAATCGTCTTAGTACATCCGGAGACGCTATGTCTCTCAAAAAAATAGGTGTGGTATAAATCCTAAGGACTAATCCGCATGGTGCTCATGATAGCACGTGACTGCACGCACTAAGCGCCTCAGGATTCGGTGGATCCGACTCGGAACTCCCACCGTGTGGCGCTGGTATGCCATCGGTACGTCTGACAGCCGGGCGTAGTCTGGGATCCCGTGGGCAATGCCCTCGAGATTCTGGATCAGATCCTCTCCTCCGGTGCCCTCTCCCTGAATCTCAGGGGCGAGTTGTGTCCTCCGGGAGATTGGAGACATCCCAGCTGGTCTCTCAGGTCCCACATCTGCATGCATAGATGATCGTGTTAGGACGAATGTGTATTAACAAAAAAAACATAAAACATAAAATCAAAATATGAGGTCTTACCCAACTCCTCGTCCCAGTCGTCTCCTTCTGGTAGCGGGAGATCTGGGTCCCCGGTAAAGTCAGTTCCTGCATAGGGCCAGTCTTCCACGACAATCAGCTGGCGCCGTAACCACCTAAAGAACTCTGGCCTCCAGGACATCTGTTGGCCACCTCCAGATCTGGGCATCAATGCTGCCCAGCGAGCCATTCTTGGCTCTCGTGGTATCGGACTCGCCACTATGGCCCCTTGGCCCTGGAAGATTGGTAAACGTTCCAGAATGAACGATACCAAGATGGAACCATAACCGAACTGTTTCAGTTTCCCCTGTTTGCACTTTGTGAGCTGCCTTTTCATGTTGATTGTTACTGCTTCTGCCCAGTTAAACAGTAAGGGACCCATGCATTCTGAGGCCAGCAGGAGTTGGGTCTTCGTGGCCTCGTGCGGAGCCTGCGACCCAGCAGCCCGCGTAATGGTATGGAGAACTACTCTCAGTGCTAGATCAGGGATGGTGTGGATATCCACTTTCTTGCTTCCTGATCCTGTTTGTGCCCCTCGGCACACCCGTGCCATTACTTCTTCCATCTTTTCCCCAGATGGTCTGCTTCCAGTCATTACAGGGATTGGACCTCTGCGGGACAATCCAGTGATAAAATAGACATCGGTGACCTCCAGTTCTAACACTTGGTCTCGTAACCTGAACACCTGTTCCTGTTCATCCCATATACTGATTAAATACTGGAGGAGCTCGGGCTGAGCTCGTAAACATGGTGTGAGGAAGAACTTTTTCAATCCACAGTTTCTAAGTGCATTCATGCAAGTTTGGCTTTGCATGGCCTGTTCATCCTCTTCTCCGTGCTCTCGTTCTTTCCATTCAATTGCCATTTTGATTGATTACCTGCATTCATATGGCCATGAACCCTTAGTTAGATCTTTGATGAGCCTCAAATTCCATGCAATTTGGTCTAAATGTCGAAATTTTGGGCGGATTTTTAGGTTCGGCCGCTGGCGCGGCTGTTTTGTGAACAGTCGCGCCACGTGGCGCGAGCCCTTTGTATAAAAGAGCTCATTGGCGCGGGTCCGTGCCCGATACCCGCGCCAATGGGCGCAGCCCTAAAATTTTAAAAGTGGCCACATAGAACTGATTTTCAAGGGAAAATTATCAAAAAATGAATGAAAATGAAGAGCAAGGGAACACCTCTTACCTGTGACAGACGAGAAGCTGAATGGTCAACTAGATTTGTCGCAATCACCGTCAGAAGTTTCTGCTCCAAATGGACCACTGTTGCTTTTTACCAAGGTAAATAGTAAAAGTAATTTTATTTTTACCAATTTGACATATTTATAACTTTTTCGACGTTAAATGAGTTTTAAAAGTTATTTTTATCAAATATTTGCATATGTTATGTCGAAATGGATTTTACGCTTGCTTGGTATGTGCAGCGGCAGGTTTTTGCGACTTAAACGATGGAAACGAGTTGTATTTTATACTTTTTCGGACTCGGTAAATACACAAAAAAGTCACTTTGGAGTCATCTTTCAGCTCTTTTCTGACTCTCTAAATATGAAAAGATTGTCGAGGCCCTTGTCGTTTCGATCTCGTTAAAATGGACATGAATCGACATCCACCCAGTATAAGTTTAACCCTTTTTCGGGCTGGGATGGATTGATTACGAAAAAGGAATACCCTAGCCTATCGCGACTAGGAGGCTTTCCCGGATATTGTTTTCTACCTTTTCAGATCTGGGGAACTATTTACGAAAAGGGACCTGTGGAGTTTTCTTTTCCGCTGTCTTTTCAAACTCTCTAAACATGAAAAGACGCCGAGTTCTTCCTTTGTCAGACTCGTTAAACCCTGATGACATCGGATCTAGTCGAAATGAAGTTCTCTGAGTTTCTCCTTCCTAGGACTCGTTAAATGCACTAGGATGGATTCGCCCGAAGGGCAGACTTATATCGCAAGCATATGCTATCCCCTTCAAGCTTGTTATAAAAAATAATTGGGGTACTCGCCAAAAATGGTGGGGAAAAAATGGAACCATCGTCGTTATCGTCGGCAGTATGTCGCTCTTGAACATGGCACTAGTCTGCATTCGTGTCGGGTTGGGGACATCTCATCTCGTTGCTTCACTTTGCTTCCATGGGTTTGGGTAATCTCTTTTGACCTCTCATCTGTTCACTGCCTCGTCGCCATGACCTTTGATCTGTTGATGTCAAATACTGCCAAGTCCATTGTCGTGCCGTTTATATGTTCAAGAGAAGTTGACCTCTGCAAATATCAACCTTCCTCTGTTTCTCGTATGATCTTGATTCACAACAAAACATTATGTTCCTCTGTCTCGTGTCGATGATGTGGGAATCATTATGGCCCACCTTCGATCAAGGTCACTTCCTGTCGACTTCAACTCATTATCCGGGAAGTTGGTCTAGAGACTCCTGATGGTACCTTGGAGCCTGCATGCCTCAATGGCAGGTTCGTCGCATTCGACGTGAAGTTTACATCATTGACTTCCGATCGAATGATTCTGCGGGTGTTCAACGTCAACTCATTTATTCACACGCCGTAGATTGTACCTGTAGTACCTTGAGGACCATTGTCATTATTGGTGGTTTCTCTCGCGTCTGTTAACAGCTTTCATCATTGGCTGGTAATCAGACGATGTTCTTGCATGTTCGACATCAGCTCACATATTCACATGCTCGAACTTGTACTTGTTTGGGTCGAGATGGAGCGCAAGACCCTGGATTGTGTATGTTGTAATCCAGGCTGCGATTGTGGATTATTATCATTATGTACATGACTCACTGATTGGATGGCTGCGACCATACCTGAGTCTATTTGTTTGATCTTAGTTGGATGGCTGCGTCCATGCCCCGGATCCGGATTATAGCATACTCTGTTTCGGATGGCTGCGTCCATACCATATATACATCATGTACTTGAGATATCAGTTGTATCTTTCTGTGCAGGTTTTCCGACGGCGGGCCTTCGGTTGAACATGTTCTCGTAAAGCATTTCACCCCTCTCTCTCTCGGGCCTCATGCTTTAGGGGGCATCTGTTACACAGTAATTTGTCACCGTCCCTACCATTCCCCGTCCCGCACAATGGAGGACCCATTATGTGACCTGTGAGCAATGTCATGCCTTGAAACCATCATCATTGCATTCCTCTAAGCATGAGCTTCAATTGCCCTAAAGACATCTCCTTGCAAAAAACCATAAAAACATCTCCTTTTGCATTGGCGCGGGCAGACAGTTCATCACTCGCGCCAATGGGGAAAATCCTGCAAAGAGGCCGCGCCAACTGGCGCTCTGTCCCAGAGCAGTAGTCGCGCCAGCCAATTTAAGGAGTGTTTTTTAAATAAATATGGCGGAAGTTGAGTTTCAACAAACTCAGAAACCATTGCCTATCTTGAGTTGGGAGGTTTGGCTGTGGGAGTTCTATGGAAGGGAAGTGGTTTTGCCACCTCCCATGGAACCTTCCTTGTTGATGGGGCCAATCCCATAATAATAGGGATCCCAACTCCCTCCTTCCCCATCTATAAAAGCCTGCTCAATCCTATGGCAAGCTAGTCTTGAAGTGCCTAAGCTTTGAATCTCCATATTCCCAAGAGCCTTTGTGCTGTAAAGAGCCCTCTTTTTCCCTTAAGGCCGACTCAAGTAAGGAGACCATCGTCGAGAGACTCTGGAGAGGTTTTCCCTTTCCTTGGCGAGCTTTGCGAGACGTGGACGACTGGAGACCCATTCGAAGGCGACTGCGACGTCAGAACTTGGTTGTAATCTCTTTTCGTTTGTTATTTAATAGATGATTACGATTATGGTTCCACTCTGTTTTCCATCATGTCAATATGAGTAATATCCTTT